>KI966390.1:147212-306349 GCA_000525045.1 Drechslerella stenobrocha 248 | reverse complement strand
GCTTCAGGAACCCATCCATTATGCCGATAATGGTGCCTCTGGATTCTGTTTGTGCTTGGATAGTCTGATGGTTGTTCCCTCTGTCGAATATCCGCTTCTGTGTCACCTCTCGAATCTTGGCCTTCAAAGCCTCCCCGCCAGCCCGCTGGTGAACGTAATGTAGAGCGACAAACTGCACGTCCGGATTGAGCCCCGAGAGGTCATTGATCAGCTGCGCTCGCTCCCGCTTCTGATGGTTGTTCCGGTCCGCGATGACGATGGGGTGGTTGTTCAGCTCTATCGCGATCTGTCGGGCGAATTCCATCGGCTTGCCCTTCTTCACGGTGATATTGTCGTTCTGGATGTGCCCGCAGTCGAATAGCTTGACTAGCCCAAGCGCAACGGTCGTTTTCCCGCACCCAAGCGTTGCAATTGGGACGAGGACAATGGATTTCGCCTTGCCCTCGCCAGACTCCTCCTCCTTTTTGATGATATCGAAGCCCGAGGTGCCCTTCGAGGCGAGGAACCCATCCCTCATCGCGATGATACCATGATTGAGCATAAACGCCTTTCCGATAGCTGGGTCTTTCCGGATCTGCTCCCTGGCATATTGGAGATACTGCGATGTGATCTGGGCATGTTTCTTATACCGCGGGGCGTTCCCAGAGATCATTTGTTTGGTAACCTCGCGCCACTGTCGGTACATCAAATAGGGCTCTTCAAACTTGTACTTGAAGAACCAGTCGTGCCAATGAGGGTCCTCCTGCTTGTACCTCGCCTTACAGCGGATGACGAACCCCTCCACCGCGCGACCATTCCACTCTCCGGTTTCCGCAACGCCGTCCAAAAAGGTCTTGAGCTCCTCTGGTGTCTGCTTTTCAAGCGTCTCGATCTTCTTGAAGCCCCAGTCGTCGGCGAACGCGCGGACCTGCGGCGCGGACCAGGTGGCAAACACGGGGAGATTCAGGTTGACGCCATGGAGGTAGAGACCAGCGCTATCTCCAGTATACGCGAGAATGTGCTCTTCGAACGAGTCGTCGCACAGTTCCGCAACAGCCGTCACATTGGCATTGTACAGAAATTTGGCAAAGTCTTCGCGGCTCTTGCCGGCCTTTTCTAGTTGCCTATCAACCCACTTTTCGCCGGCCTGGGAGTGGGACTCTTCGACGTCGCCGCGGGAGCCCGTCGAATGCTTGCTGCAAACCAGGAGCGTACCATCCGGTAAACCGGATACGAATATGATGCAGCCGTTCTCCTTCATTGTGACCTCGTAAGGTCCCTGCGTGTTCTCCGTGATCGAGCTCCACTCTGTCCGCGCGACCTCGCCGGTATTGAAAAACTTGTCATAACCTCTGATGACAATTCGGTGGTCTCCGTTGGGGAGCTTGATTGTGAACAGGCCTCTGGCGTTTGTGGGAAGCCTTTTCTTCTTGTAGTCCCAGTCTTGGAACCTCCAACTAGTGACGGTCAGCTTGGACCCTTCGACTGCGTAGTCCCCTTTCCGGCACGTGAAGGACCTTTTTTGGTTCTTTCCGGCGCCGAGCAGCTCCTGGACAAGCTTGTTGACCTTATCTGCATCTTGCTCCTCGAACGGGGCGGCGTAGCGTTCCTGGACGCTCATTCTGGCGTTGTTAAAATCAATTGGCGCGGGGTTCTTCGGGACGTGGCGTAAGCGGGATGATGAAGCGTGTAAGGAGGACTTTTGGTATCCAAGAGGGGAGATTGAATTATAGGGGCTACTGCAGCGCGTGGCGATGGAGGGTGATGCGGGGGAGATTTGATATCGTCGATAGATATGGTATCGTCGGTAGACCAGCGACTTTGCAGAATGGATGGATAGCGCGTATGATGACCGCAGTCCTGAGGATCGGGAAATGCACAACGAGGAGTGAAGCATAATAAGGGAGAGGGAGAGGCCCTGAGCCTTTATAATTTGCAATTCTGGGTAGAAGTTGAGACTGCACACCTGAAAAGCAATTGGCACAGTTATGACTCCGAGTGGCCTAGGCGACAGAGTCAGCCTGTTGTTGAATCCCGGGGAACCAACTCGATTACCAGCCGGTTGCACCCAAAGTTCAACTTCTAGGCGTCGTCTGGGCAGAGCCCGATTCAATTGCAGATGAGGCTGCCCTCTCACGTCTCTTCTGCACTGGCAGGGCCGTTCTGATAGACTAGCTGTGGTTGCCATGCTGAGGCAGCCAGGCGTTGACTCAATTTCAGGCACAAAAAATTGGACGTCGTCGAGATGGTCAGCAGCATCCAGAAAGGGAAGGTTTGACGCTGTTGTTGCGATGGCGCGCAACACGCGGGGCAACACGCGGGGCAACACATTGCGATCTCCGGCCTGAGGCATGATGAATCATCATTGCGCCACTATGAATCACGACCACTCGAAACAGCCTCCAAGGCATATCCCCAGGCTGGCCGGGGCGCGGTGGCCGGCAGCGCGCCAGGCACAGCGCCAGGCCGTGTAGAGGCTCCGTTTTGAGCCTCACCGGACGCACATGCGAGGTCTTGTGCCCGTCTGCTCAGCTGCTTCAACAGAAGAGCACCCCCCTTTATAACCAATATCACGATCAATCGATCGGTCGCAGAAAGGATGAATCGAAACAAGGAACTGCAGGACGCCGTCAGTGCTCGGTCGACCCCATGCGTCCGTCTCATGCACGAACTCTCGGCTTGGCGGTTCCTCTGTGGTGCACTTTGACCTGTTCTGTTCGTCCGCCGGCTGGAAACCACAAAAGCACGATGCAGCTGACCCCGCCTTTTGGCGTCTTATCGATAATCACGCATGCAGCCCGGGCCTATCGAACGCGGTCTTTCGTCTGAACTTTTTCCGCCCTCGCTTGTGTTCGTACGACCGCTGTGGACGGGGCTCCTGATGCTTGCTTGCCCTTGTCGGTCGTACCTCTTGCGATTCGATTGTCCGCCGTGTCACAAGAGAGATCGATGAGGAACGAAGGCAGTCAGAGCATCGTACCTGTACTTCCTACATGGGCGCATGGACAACCACAAAAGCTACTCCGCGGATTTAGCCACGGCGGTGGTTGTGCATGTATCGACACCCTCCATCTTGACGTCCAACTAAATTCGACTCCACTTGGCGCACATGTCAAGGGGACACCAGATTCAAACAGGATTAGCTGGCGAGAAAACTTGCGCCATCATACAATTCTGTGTCTGGTTCAGGCATCCACACCACCATCTTCCTGCTCGGCCCCGCGCAATTCAGGTTTCTGGAATCCCCAAAATGTCTGGGTCCGCTATTGTGGACAAGGAAACTGGCGACCCGGCCTTCCCGGCTTACCTCACTCTCCACCAGAGCTGCGGCGACAGGAGCTTCATCTCGAGTAGCAGAGCTAGGCGCCACAGTGTCCACATGATAAGCACGCGCTAGCCCCTCCACTATTTTCGTGCTCCGGAAAAGCCCTCTTTGCCCACCTCGGGACTTTTAGGAACCGTGTTTTATTACAGACTTCATATAATGTGACGCACTTACCGCATGCCATGGACGGGATTCCGTGGGGGCCTCCATATCCGGATGAGTTGGGGGGCGGCGGGAGCGAGTTCGCAAAGATGGCGTGTGAAAAGGCCCTCGAAACCGACAAAGGCAGCATTTCGTATATTGCCGTCTTTGAAATGGAAAGATCGCGATTTGACCCATCACATTCCGCTGCTGCATGGCGTCGCACCAATGACCGAGCTCCGGCGCTCGCTCGCTCACTATCGACGGTAGGGAGCCGGACCCCAGCCTAGCGCCGCGCACGCAAAGGCAGAGATCGTACCTTTACAAGTTGAGCTTCAATGCCGGGAACAAAGAAGACCGGGCGAATGTGACGGAGCTTGCACATTTTCGGGCCTGCAGATGCAAGCGCACGGCAAACCAACAGGGAGGCGAGTAGGTAATCAACTCGGCCGATGGTCACATTCAAGCTAGCGCAAGCTACCGCCTGGCCGTGCATCGTGCATCGGCCTACCGGAGTACGATAGAGAAATCATGAAGCTCGAAGCAGCGCGCGCATCTTTGATAACTTTTGAGAGCAAGTACCCGGGATGGCTGACAGGATGTACCTGCGAGGTACCTGGCCGGTACTTCCAGCTAGGCGGTGGGTGGCATCCAGCCCAGCCTTGCTTGCATATGCACGGGTGCCGAACGTGAACGTTTGCCCAGCATCTCCACCTTGACGGCCTCCACCGACAAGAACAGATATCCTTTGATGTTTCCTCCAATCCCAGCAGGTTTAGTCAACTTGGTCGGGATTAGAACGAGTTTTCCTGCTCGCGGGCCTCCTGGGCGTCATCAGCGCAGCACAGATGCAAATAAAGATCGGACGATCTATTCGAGGCCGCGGACGTGCCCCGAAAACTCCAGGCCTTAGACAAGCCGAACACCCTCCGCAGCTATCGATAGCAGACTTCCTCCGCCTGAAGGAGAGTACTAAGACATGGCAGTTCTGCCGTGTCTCTGGATTCCCCAAAAATGGGAACGGGCTTTTGTTTTTTTGTTCTTGCGCCTGGAGTAGTGTGTGTACCTGTCTTGCGGCCTCGTCACGCTGGCCGGGTTTGGATCCTCGCCGCGTTTGATATTGCTATTATTAAAGCATTGCTATTGCCTCGTATTATATACGTATATACTATATATATATATAGTGCAATATATTATATATCATACTATTTGCATTCGCGTTCTGTAGCTTGCCTCGGCCTCCGGGGCCAACCATCGAGTGGTACGTATACAGCTCCACCAGCGGCGGGGCCCCCCCGAGTTCCACATAATCCACACGGCCATCGTCAGCGGTATAACGCAAGCCTGTGAACCGGCGTGCGAATTAGAACCAGCCGTCGTATTCGTCATTATGGTGCGCCGCCGAAAGAGGCTTAAGCGTGGCTAGTCGGCTCCACGGCGTTCGTTGGCCGTCCTGTCGGGATACGAACTGTGGGTTTTCCCACCGGTCGCAGTCGACGCCCGGCCTGGGCGCTGCTTTCGATTCCCACCTTTGGCTTCCTCTTCGCGAGCACCCGCATGACTCCCCTGACTCACAGTGTTGCATCCTATCGTCGATATCGACGGGTGGTGGTGGCGGTGGTGTACATGTGTGTATGTAGTAGTTTTTGGAAAGTGACGACGAAAACATCACCAGTTCCGGGCCCCGCCTATCATACTACTTGCATCGCACGATTCGGTTCGATTCGACTCAACCATCCACCACGAACAGCAACCGCATGCAGTGAGGAGTCGCCGCCACCCCCCCTGCGCGGGTGCGCGACCGCGATCTTGACGAATCCAGCAGCTCGAGTAGTTCTCCCCGCCCCCGACGATCACCGTGGAGTCGACTTTCAGCCCGATGCGTGCATCATGAGAACACCCAGCCAACCAGTCAGCCGTATCCCGTACCTGCGAGCAGCAAGCGAGCGAGCGAGCGCCGCAGACTAACTCGAACGATGCTAGTCGAACGATACTAGTCGAACGATGCAAGTCGAACGATGCAAGCCGAAAGATGCGAGCCGGCCTCGCCAGACTCCAAGCAAGGCGTGCGTACATGGGCGTACGCTCGCGCTCCCGGCCGCTTTCCTCCCTCCCCTATCTGCAGATGGATGCGCGTCTGCATGGCTGTCGAAAGGCCAGCAAATCAGAGGGCCTTCCAGAGCACTGCGGTTCCGTGCTGCATATGCACCTTTCCCTCGTCCTATCGCAGCTCTCGATCGATGTCGACAGCTGGACGAACGAACGGACAGAGAAACAAACGAACAATAGGCGCAAAATACAACGCCTCGGCAACGCACCCTCGATATTGTCCCCATCAGTTTCGCCGGCCGGAAGCAAGAAACCCCCCAAAAGATGCCGCGGAGACCAGTTGGAACCGCGGAAGCGAATACGGACAGACCAGCAGTAAACCTGGCGCTCCAGCGAGATCTGTCGATGCTGCAGAAAGCCATTATCCGGACTAAAAGGAAACCAAACAACTGAAAAGGCTGAGAGCTGAAAAGGTTGCATCCATGCCAGCCTGCAGGACATGGGGCAGGGTTGTCCGGTGTGCGCGTGCGTCTGTCGTCGGTCCTTTTGCGACCCACATCCACCACCACCACCGTCGCTCGAGCGTGCTCCCAAGAAAGAATCCCATGGACTTTCCGCCTTTGAATACACCAATGTCGATGGGATGCGCTCCGCTGCTCCCTGCTCTTTGCGGAGGTTTTCCTCAATACCGCCTGCTCGGTCAGGGGGGGTACCCCGGCGGCTTCCGGCTCCACGTCGAGCTGGGGTAGCTTCTCCTTCTCGACAGGGTAGCTTGTGTGCCTCTCCTGCTCCTGTCGATGGCTTACACCAGCCTGCCAACCCACTTTTAGCACCGCCGCCTTTCGTCGTCGTCGTCGTCGTTGTAGTCGTCGTCGTCGCGGTAGCTACACTATGACGAATATGGCAATCCTGTTTCTGCGTCCTTGCGCGAAACAGGTCATGAACTATTTCCATATGAGGCCATCATGTGGAATCCACCCACACCCACCTCCCCGCGATCCACCGTTGCGCTGGGCCTGTCACTACACTCGCCAGGCCTGCTCGCCCTCGCCCTCGCCCTCGCCCTCGCCCTCGCCCTCGTATACTCCGCATACAGCTACTGCAGCTACCATCTACTTGCCGTAGCTAAACCCACGCTAATTATCACCGTCTCTCGCAGCTAGCGAATAGCGTCCGCTGCCGACATGCTAGCTGTGCGATTAGCTTCTAATCCGTGCGCCCACCCTACCCCGTCCGAGCCAGTCAGCCAACTAGCTGGATGCACGCACTTTAGCCTCACGGCGTTCGCTAGCACCGCACGGTTACAGCGCAGGAGATACTATACCGTCGGTATAGCTATCAGAAACTCGCAGCTCTGAAGGCCCACCGGTGCACTGGAGGCGCTCTATTCGCTGCTTGCGGCTGCGCCGAAATATTTACGCTCTTGACCGACATATAGATCTCGTGAACTTGAGCGCGTGCAGATATATTTTGGGATCCGTATATATTCAGGTAGTACAGTACAGCCTAGCCCTACACTGTCGTATACACCGCTCCGTGTCGGTGATTCGCTGTAGGCCTTCATCCGGGCTTCCGGTGGGAGCGAGTATACTGCATGGACGATGCGGTAGAGATTTCGGGTTACATTGCATGCGTGCGCCGTAGATCTATATCCAGCGGTTGGGAGCCGTGAGGTCATCGTGCATGCGCGCATTGTGAACAGTATACAGTAACTCGAGGGGGTGGTGCCGGTGCGAAACCTACGTTGGCGGGATTATGCATGGAGTAGACCAACGGACGAATAAACTTGATATTCGACTCAGGTTACAAGGCTAGCCTAGCTACCTAGTTTTCCGGTCAGGTAGCATTATTTGGCTTGCTCTGGCTACATGCGCACGCGCACGCGGACGCTCACGTCATGTCATGTCATGTCATGGCTGTCACGTTGGGATGATATATGTCGGTTGTCAGATTTAAATCCATGTGTAGATACTAGACGGGTGCGGGCGATGGAGAGATAATGGTGTATCTGCCCTAGATGCCTGATTAGATGGATGGAAGGAGCAGGTGCTGCGCCTGTCGGCAGCGTTGGCCGGCCGGGTACCTTACGTATAGTTTTTCGATCTACGTGCATGATGCAGCGCAGTGCATCAAGCGCTCGCGGGCACATGCGCCAGCTGTCTCGCAGGGCGTCCATGTATCCGTCTACCAGCATTGAACAAACTCAAACCGGGGTGCTGGCGCGGCGCCAGCATCCTCAACTCTGTCATCCTTCAAGTCATCCAATTTATTTTGTATGGATTTTTGTTTTTTGGTGCTGTTTTTCTTCTTCTAGCTTCTTCACGTCATCTAGTGTTCTGTTTCCGTTCGCGTTTCTCTGGCGCTCCGCAAATATACTAGTCAGGCACGACAGGGTGCGTGACCTGTGTGGGATTTATAATTACATTACTCATCGATATCGATCGCGATGGTGGTGCCGTAGTGGTGGCTCGGCGAGCAGGCTGAGCGTGAGCTTCAAGCTTTCTTAAGATCTTCCATCCGTCTCTCGCGGCCCATATCGTCATACGAGAGATATCGCATAAGAGAACTTGTGCTCGCAGTCGCACTCGAGGATCCAGGTCGACCGCAACTGAAACACTTATATTCTCCAATACCGTTCGCGCATCCGCGCATGCAGCCTACACACGTTTGCATTTGAGTTTTGCTCATGCGGTCTCATCCGGGGCGTGCGCGTGCCTGGACATCATCCATCCCACCGTAGTAATTACCAAGCACTTATAATATATATTTATTTCCGTGCGAAATCTCAACTTTAATAATTCAATTCACACCACAACGGCTGGCCGGGCGCTAATTCTAATGCCTGTCAGTAGCTACCTAGTAGTGGTACTACCACCCTGCAAGACCGGTAATAGTCTAAGCAGCTATAAATCCTTCGACGCCAGGGGGGAGGCGCAGGTCACGGCGCGCGCGCCGCGGCCATGCAGAACGTTACGCCGTAGCGCATGATCTAGAAGTGACTCTTAAAGATTGTACATGTTGCTCGATACATTCCTTCGTTCTCTGCTGTGCCGCTCGCTCATGTATACGTACGCACGCACGCACCAGCACCAGCTCCGCATCATAGCCCAGGAAGGTAAAAGCTAAGCTCCCACATACTCCAGTGCGGTCTAATGCTGATATTGGCGTCCCATCGCTAGCGCAGCAGTTGATGCTTATCCGTGCGCACATCCATCCATCTGAAATCTAGCAAGCGTCTAGACTATGTATGCCCCGTGCACCGCACTACACCGCGGTAGGTACCGTGCCTGAGTCGAACCAAGCCGAATGAATCAGCCAAGGCCATCTAGATGGGTGGATAGATGGATAGATAACCATGCGACCATGCGGAGTCCCCATGCGTGCATTCACATGTCCACTATCACTCAGATCTCGCTACCTAGCTCGAATATCCAATCCAGCGAGTTCGAGCCCGCGCGAAGAAACGGCGCAACTGCAAGGCACAGCTGCATCGATAGGTCACAATAGACCGGTCTGGCCAGCGCCGGCGGACGCGGCATCTATCCGGAAATATGGCTCTGGTGAGAACGCGCGTGCATGCGGTGGTGAAACGTAAAACACTGATCCTTTGCGCGGGCCCATCCTATTTTATGCCTGAAGTGGAAACGCAAAGGTCCAGGCTATAGATCCAAATAATACGGCCTGCGTATGATTCAGAGCTATCCGGGTGCGCGTACGGGGTCAAGTTTCGTTTCGCGCCTCCTACTCGCACCTCGTGTTGTCCAAATGTCTTATAGTTACTGGGGAAGAGAATGTAAAGTAGGTAGAAACTGTATTCCGCAGGCGAATGACTAGAACTAGAGCTACTCGTAAAAAAAGCACTTGTTACATGACCAAAAACCGGCAAAAGACATGATACACATACTAAACAATAAGCATCTGTCGAATCTTCTTGTGAAATGTGGGCGTGAGCGTTTATTCCGCATCCTAATCGTAGACACCTGTAGTCGCAACGGGAAATAAAACAAAGGAATTGATAGGTAGCGATCGTGGTGTTATCAATACTGCTCAAATTAAAGAGAAAAGAAGGGCCTGCTCTAAGACCAGGCCAGTTCGGCCAGGCCACAACGCTGTCGGTTGTGACCGTCGCCGCACTAATAAGAGAAAAGTCCAAAAGAACTAGACAGAACGGAAAGCTGGTGGTAAATCGCAAAGTATTCGCCGATACATTATGCATTCCCCATACATGTATATAAAAAATATAGAGAGCACAAGAAGAAATGGTGTACATGATATCGTATCATTGCAAAGCAGACCTGTATCCCATAAGGTTAAAACGAAATAAAGACAAAAAGAACACAAGTACAGCGTCTGTAACAGAAAGGGAAGGAAAGGACAGGAAGAACCAAATAAAAACCCGTGTATGTAATGCGCCGTACCTAATGAGAAAAGCGTAAAGGAGAGAAAGAAAATTTGCAAACCCCTCCGGCTGTAGTCCCTTAGGATACGTCCATACCAAACTCGTCCTCCTCCTTGAAGGCAAGGCTGCCGCTCATGTCAGCGGAGCCGGTATTATGCCAAAACTGCTGGCTGCTGACGGGTAGAGCACCATGATCGCCCTGTCCGTTGACCGGTGCGCCAGCGAGGTCAGTGAAGCCTGGAACGCGGAGTCCCGAGCCATGCCCTCGAGAGTATCTGAAGGGCTCGTTGTTGACGTTCTCAACAGAGGCGATGAGCTCTGCCTCCAAACGTTTCATCTCCTCGGTCTTGGTGATGGTGAACGGTTGACCGAGAGCTTCGAGCTTTTGCTGCATTTCTTTTTCTTGCTTGATCTTCTGGTAAAGAGCCCACATCAAGTCCTTGGTCCAGCCAACTGCACCGTTGAGGATATCACCTTTATTGGGAACTCTGTCCTTCTCCTCTAGAGGGATGCTAAGAGCAGCTGCGCCGACCCCGCTTGCGCGTCGCCCGAGGCCGCCGGCAAGCATGGAGGTGGCTCGTGGGGGGCTTACACCATGAAGTCCCGGAGAAAGCGGAGTGTTGTTCTGGAGGTGCTTCCGGACCTTCTCGTCTTCAAGACGGTGTTGAGGAACAAGGAAGGAGAGCTCTTGGATGCGCTCGTTGATGTTATCACGTCGTCGTCGTTCGACGAGGTTGTGAGATTCCCTTCGGCGTCTCCGCTTGGCCTCCTGGCTTTGCTGGCTGGGGCTCATGCCGTCAACCTTGGCCGGCAGAGAGGCATGCTTGCCTCCCAAGATGTCAGAGATCTGACGATGGCCAGCAGAGCCAGGCCCGGGAGAAGACATGGGAGACTCGATGTAAGACAAAGAGCCGGAGTTGCCATCCCATGTGCCGGAAAGAGACTTCTGGTGTCTGTGTTGGCCCAAATGGGGGTTCTGGATAGGCTGTGCTTGCATGCCAGATTCTGCAGGACGAGTCAGTAAGCTGTTCATATTGGATACAATAAAGGGTCGAGGAGTTGCACCTGCGCCCTCAATATCGGATCTGCTCTTACGTTTGTTTTTGTTCATCATGTCACTGAAGGAGCTAGCATGAACGTCTGCAGACGAAGACATGATGATAGGCGAGGGGTTATACGAAGACGGAGTGTCTATTTGCTGCGTCTGGATGTGATGACGGAACTGAGGGAAGCCGCGGACGAAGGGCGACTGGATGGGAGCATCATCGGGCGTGTGCGAGTACACCTGGCTGACGCCTGGTTGAATCTGGCCTTGCATCCCAGCTGGGATGTTATCGAGGTCGTTGGAGTTGAACCGCTCATGTGGCTGCCCTGGAAGCCATAGGAGGTTCCAAGGGAGTCCAGGAGCTCATCATCGGTGATGGCAGAGTTGGAGAACTGCTGGATGTTGCTGTTACCATTGCTGTTGCTGTTGCTGCCAGCATTGTTGAACATGAATCCTTGCTGGTTCAAGGAGAGATCGGATGGGTCGATGCCGTAGCCGGTTGGCGCGTTGAAGCCCGGAAAGTCGCTTTGCACGAACCGACCGTTTTGCTGGTCTCCATGCTCGTCCTTTATAAAGTGGGTATTGCTTTCCATGGTTGTTGTCTTTTGCGGCTCTGGGCCGAGATCTGCTTCAAAATCAAAAAGAAAGGGATCCGTACGGGTAGTTGCGTTGACGCCTGGTTGGCAATGTCAGCATGCACGTAGGGCTCGGACGGAGGCGGGAGCGTCTTACTCAATGGCATAGCGAGCCGTTAGGGCAAGAAACTGGTATAAGTGTGGTTTAGATGTGTTCAGCCTTGCTGAATGTTTGAGAGCGGAGGAAGAGAGGCTTTATAGAGACCTATAAAGGCTTCCTTTGGGAGTATTTGGGCGGGTGTGTTGTGTCTGGTAAAGACAAGCTAGTGGAGCAGTTGCGTATAGAACGGACGACCCCTCGCGAGAGATGGAAGTCTTCGAAGGATTGGCGACTGTATCGGAGAACCGGGGTTGGAAGCGCCCAAGGATTGATTGCCTTAGGACTGTAGGACGGCGTGAGAGTATATATCTAGTAGGACAAGTAGCACGAGCTGTTGCCAGAGTTGTGCAGCTGAGAGGAGCAGCTGGGGTGCGGATGTTGAAAGACGGACGGTATGCGGGGCGATTGAGGGCGAGAAAGCCGGGAGGAAGTGAGTGCGACAGACTGTGTGCTTCCGAAGAAGAAGATAGAGCAGACGAGATGGTTATCGGAGAGGCTCAACCGGGAGAGGCGATAGATACAGAGTGGTAGTGATGCTGGACTGACGGGGTCTATCGGACTCTTTATATCCCGTCACTCATGGTAGTGTGCATGAGGAACACAGCTGACCCGGAGCATCCTTCAGTGGGGCTGGCTCATCCTTACGGGACGAGCAGAGGAGCAAAGATACTTTTTTTTTCTTCTGCTCGCCGGTTTCTTTTCTTTTTCTGTTGGAGAGGGGGGGTAGGAAGAAAGCAGAGTAGGAGGGAGAAGGAGAAGGAGAAGAAGAAGGTATTCCCAGTGGGCCGCAGGTGACGGCAGGCGGAGGGCCAGGAGGCCAGTCAAGAGGGTTAGTTAGTCCAGCTGCTCGAGGGAAAGGAGGGAGGGGAGGGGAGGGAGGGAGGGAGGATGTGGAGTGGTGGAGGAGGATGAGGAGGAGGAGGAGGTGGTGGTGGTGGAGAAGAAGAGGCGGCGAGCAGCATTAATTTCTCTGCCGGCTCACATTGAAAGATGGGACGAAAAGCGGGCGGAGACTGGACAGACCGCCAGAGTTCCACCAAGACAACCACAACCACCGCTCCCACCACTCCCACCGCTTTCCCACCACCACCGCCAACCGATAGGCTCAAGACAAAGAAGGGGTCGAGTACGCCCGTCGACATGTACCGTGTACATGGCATGACATCGCCTGCATGCAGCACTGGCCCTCAAGGAGGAGCCCGCCCGAGTTAACCGCTAGCTACTAGGCCAGAATGTGATATCCCAATCTGCCATCTACGCCCACAGCAGCGAATCGAGAGCAGAACACCGGGTTTTCGCCAGGTCGTCGACATGCAAACCTACACGGTATGCACAGCTGTCCAGATCCACCTGGAGCGCCCGGCCTCGAGGGCCACAGGTCCACCGCTGGGACAAACCCCCAACAGGACCTGTCGTTGACGCACTATCGCTATAGTGCTACCGCTATCGTCTTATTGTCCCAAGTGGGTTACAAAAGTTATATTATAATAGTGGGCCGAGGCCCAGTTGGTCGTAATACTGCTTACAGCGGCTGGGGGGTGTTCCAAACAACTACTGCAAGACCGTAACTCTGTCTCTCGCCAGTAGGTACCTCTGAGGTACATCACTCTGACAGCCCGAGTACCCTTCCCCTCTCTCTCTATTAGGCTTCGCTCCTGGCGTGCTTTTTTCTTTTTCTGCCCTTTCTCATCCTCGCCTTTGTTTCTTTTTTGGCTTCACCAATCTGAGACTTTGCTTTTCTTGCTCTGGCCGACAACCCAACAACGAGAGGGATGCCGTCTGGTATTCGTCGGCTCCATCTCAGCTGCATCTGCAAGCCGGTCGCAGACGATACAAATCCGCATTCGAGACACCACAGCCCGCGAAGGAAGCAGAACGACAAACAAAACTCCAGCCAGTGGGAGCTCGGAGCTTAAGCGCAGCTTCTGGCGCCAGGCCAGCCACACTACATACCAGCCAGCCGTCCAGCGACCCAATAGCACACAGATCCTGCCGTGTTCAAACGCCAGAGGGACCTTGCTTGGTAGCCGGCCGGGCCATCCTAGTGCATAACATAACATTTACAAACCTCACCAGCAAAACTGGCAAAAAGGCTCTCCGAGGCCGCTGTGTCCGTCTCCTGCCCCTCTCTTGAAAATGCGACAATCGAATTCCAAAGGGTTTGATTCTGATCGGCTGCCCCGGCTAGCTGGATCCGGTCGAGCAGCTTTGGGGGCTCTGCATCGGCAATTCATGCGCGCGCCGCCCGCATTTGAGGACTTGCAGCGATGCGCAGGTTGGTCTCAATTTCCGACAGCGAATCGATTTGATATCTCCTTGGTCTACCTCAGGTATCGGTACCTGTGAAAGAATGGATGTACCGTCCATGCTTCCCCCTTGACTCGGTCTATCGGGTCTATTCCAGCGTCTTTTAGCGTAGCTTCAGCCCTTGTAATGCAGCGCACTCTGTAGTCTTATCTTTCTTGTTGACTTTGCAAGGCTCGTGTGCCGCGCCTGCCTCGTCGGTTCTAGCCTGCGATGCTGACGAACCAGAACCAGCTGGTTCCGGCCGCGGTCTGCCCTGCACGGTTGTTTAGGATGTGCGTACTCATCAATGTGCTATCACAAATATCCTTGACGCTGCGCTGCAGATATGGAAACGTTAGGTGTCTACTTTGTAGTTGCTCGGTGAGACCGCCGTCGTTGTTGGCGTCGGCGTCCTATCCCGCTTTTTAGTTTCGTCGGATATCCCCATCCAGTGGATTACATGCATCCTCTCAGCGCTCTGGCGCATGCATGTCATCGTGCAGCGTCGAGATGGCTCGCTCGCTCACTCACTACTACGGTGATATATATCCATCCCGTCCCCGAGCTGGGCTCGGCAACTTGGACCTATCGATTCGCCCCCAGAGCAGCAGCGAGCAGGGTGCGCCGCAGCGTAGCGTGCATGCCAATTCTGACACCCCAAAGGTAAATATAGCGCGCAGATTATGCAGTGCGGCATCCATTCGGCTGCGATGCAAGGGTAGCGAGCACTCGAGCTCGTCAGCAGCCGTGGGCTATCGTCGAGATATCACACAACAAAACAAGGGATTGATTTTCATCGGCCCGGTCAAAGTTGGATCTAGCAAGGTCCAACTTTTGCAACCCGCATCATCAGCAGCAGCAGCTGATGGATGATGATATTGGGCCCAGGAGCCTCGCTCGCATCCATTCCGTGCGGTCCCGTTTCGTAAGGTTTCGTAAATCCAAATCAAATTGTTTTTTTTTACTATTATTTTATTTTTTACGATGCGGAGGGGGAAGGAACCTTAATCCAGCGAGAGACCGGGGCCTTCTTGTAAACCTTGGAATAAAAGGCGAACCGATAACGCAATGCAAGCAGAAACATATACATGCTGCATAATGCCGCGTTATATGATATATGATACCTTGGACGCGCAGCTCGATCGGGTGTAGCAAAAGGCGCAAGAGACAGGAGTAAAAGCAAAGTCACCAAAAAAAAAAGAGGCGGACGTAACGTAAAAAGAAAGAAAAGAAATATTTGGCGGTGGCGGCGGCGGCGGTGAACAATAAAATATCTTGTCCTCCGCGACGCCCCGGTGATTATCATATTCCTCAAGTTTATTTTATTTTTTTCTTGTCAGTCAGGGATGGATTTCCGTATCAGACCAGCTCAACTTCGCCTCGCTCGGCCTCGCCATATCCGTAACTGCGTGAGCAAATGCAATGTCGTCTCGATGGAGCAGCAGCAGCAACAGTAACTTTTACCTCCTCGGTAGTTGGGCAATACACCCCTTGTATACTAGTATCAGGGAAGCGGACAACCTGCCCCGGTGGCGGACGTATCATGATATGCATACCCCGCACATTGGCTGGCTCTCCGCATGCGAGCACTAAAATATGGGCCGGCCGCCATCTCTGGCAAAGGAGGCTGGGTTGGGCCTTTCCTGTCGGTCGAGAACGCCTAAATCCAGATATCACCCAGCCGAGCCAGCCAGGGTAGCTGATCGAGGGCTTGTGTGTTGCAGTGCGTTGCGGTGCGTTGCGATGGGTGTCACGATTGTTTGTCGGTGGGTAACCTGCCGGATCGGGCGGTGGGTCTGGGTGCGGCTCAACTGGCCTTGCCAAGCATCCCTTATTCATCATCAGCACGTCGTCGGCCGATTCGCATGCGGTTACGCAAGCCCCGATACTGGTTGTCATCGTCATCCGCCTTGTTCCCTTCGACTCGCACGCCTTGATACATCGGTTACGAATTATAATATACGAACGAACGGCCTGTCCTCGCGCGCTCTACCGACACAATACGTTGACGCTGCCGTCATCATAGTTGATAGTGTTCAATCGCCCTGACCGAACGAAACGACCGCCGAAGGACGACCTCGGCCGACCCGACGGGCGGAACAGACAGTAGTCCTAGCTAGCCTCTGAGAGACATCCGGGAGCCATGGCAGCGGAATCGCAGTTCCGGTCGCAGTGGACGAGCTGGTCGCGGCGCGACGAGCCGGTGAGGACATCGCGGAACAGTAGCAACGGCGGCATCATGTCGAGCCTGAGCGCGCTGAACCCGTTCGGCAACGATGGATACGTCCGGCTGCCGACGTCGAACGTCGAGGCCCAGCTGCCTGCCCGCACGAGGGAGGAGGAAGATGCCGGGTGGTTTGCGAGTACGTGTGCGCTGGATATGGTTGTTCGGGTCCGCATCAAGGTTTACTGACGTGTGTGTTTTGCGGGGTAGTGTCAAGGTGGGATCGGATGCTGGGTTTCGCGATCTGTAACCTTGGGGCGGCGGTGTGCTTTACGATATGCTTCTTCCTGTTGCCTACGTTCATCTTTACGTCCCGGAAGTTTGCGATACTGTGAGTGCTGGGTCTGGTTGATTGATTGATTGATGTGAGATTGGGCTAGCGAGCTGACAGGTTTACTCATGCAGGTGGACGGTTGGGTCGATGTTGTTCTTGAGCTCTTGGGCGCTGCTGTATGGGCCGGTCAGCTATGCTCGCCATCTGCTGTCTCCGGAGCGGCTGCCGTTTACCGGTATCTACTTTGGGTCCATCGCATTGACGCTGTATTTCGCCGTCGGGGTAAGTGACCTTGTTACACCTTGTTACGGGTGCATTGGCTTCTTGAGACATATCTGTCTGGTAAACAGGACATGTGCTGACAGGGTAATCTTCGCGGGCGGTAGTTACATAGGTCTGGGCTCACGCTTATTGCCTGCGCTGTGCAGCTTTGCGCCTTGGTATGGTATCTTGTGAGCTACTTTCCGATGGGAAGCACCGGGCTGCGGTTTGCATCGCAGCTGGGAGCTTCGCAAGCTGCCGCGTGGTTGAGCGGGTGAACCAAGGCGCGAGTTTGGAGCGGGCTCGTGAGACAAGCAGGAGGGATGGCGGTTGGGGAGGAGGATATGGTGTTATTTACTTGTCGCGCATGCGCATAGGCACGATGTGATTGGGTACTTTTGGGCAGACTGGTTGGCGGTACAGCCGGGCGTGGGATTGGGGGGGGGGGGGTTATCTTTTGCAGGGCGACAAGAGCAAGCATATTACTACTATCTACGATACCTTTTTCTGCACTGCATTTGTGTTTACGTGTCTTTTTGACAAAGCCGGAAGGGGCAGCGACATGATGACAGATGCCAGGTCCGGGGCTGCTCCTTTGCATCCAGCGGCTATCGACAAGGGCCATCGCGTTGCAGATGCATACGCGTGGCGTGCAGGGTACAATGGGCTCGCGACGTCTAATCAGGTCCCGATGTTCAAACCTTACGAGGATAATACGAGGATACTAGCTCTGCGAGGCCGTGTAGCTGGTCAGGAGAAGTACAGTATTGAAGCCATCCGGATCCCAGCAGCAACCTGCATGAAACACGTCATCCCGTCCATCGAAACTCGCCACAAGAGGACTCGGGGCAGCCACAGCAGGCGTTTTGGCCGCGATTGTTGACGCGGACTACGCCAGATTGGTGCATAGTAGGACGAGAACCCTGCTGGTCATCCGGGCTGTCAGGACAGGACAGGATTCGGGTTGGACCTGTCGTGCTCGACGCGGGATGGCCGACTGGGCGAGGGGTAGCCCTGACGGAGTCTGCAGATGAGGGGTAACGGATGCTGTAAAGGCACATTTTTTTCCCACCTCCCGGCCTGCCATGCTGCCGCCCTAGGCTAAGGGGGGAACTTTGGAGGGGCGAGAAAAGACGCTTCGACGAATGGAAGCACGTCGATGGGAGGAGCCTGGTAAAGTGCTAGTGTGCGTGTAGGACCGATGAGCCTGCGTGATGGTCATCGAATTGACAAATGGGAACCCTGGCGGGAGAGTTTGTCGGCAGGGCTGGGCAGGGAGCTCGAGGCGGGAATCGGGAAAAGTTCAGGCCATTGCTGCATCACGGGCTGGTGGAAGGAGAGGAGAGGAGAGAGGAGGAGAGGAGAAGTCATTGATGTTTGATGCTCGGGTTTCCCCACACTGCCCGTCAGGTCAACGTTGGCGGTTTGACGTTTTTTTGGGGCCCCTCATTCGACCATTCATTCGACGGCCAACGGCGTGAGGGAGCCATTGGCGTTTTATCCCGACCATCGGGATACGGCCTTTGTTCCGGAACGGCAGGAGGAGCAGGGCGATGGCCTGTTCCAATTTCCGCACGGCGGAGATGCCTTGAGCGCAGCAGCTGCTTTGAGGCACCCGCTGAGCCATTTGGCCGGCCAAGCCCAAGGCCGGCCGGCCGGACTGGAAGGAAGGAGGAAACATCGCCAACTTGGAGTTTACCGGGAGCTGGTGAGGTTGACCTGCATTTCGTCTGTGTCTTCTGATTGCTTGCGTTCGCCGGACAGGCACGCACGACTGATTGCAATCGAACCTTACATGCTCAATGCGGACGCACCGGCAAACGTCATGTTGGCAAGTGAAGCGGTGATGGCAGCTGGGAGCTAGCATGCAAACATTCATTCCACGTCGGCAGAGGGATGCGTATGAAGCAGTCGTGAACAGCTGTCATGTCAGCCAGCTCTGCGAGACGGATGATATCAACCTCAACGTCGGACCGCGAGGAGCCAGATCGCAACCACCTACCACTAGTACTTGGTCAATTGTCTTCGCAATCAGACCTGTCTCGTAAGACTGCACCGATCCGAGGTACGAGTTCTGCCCTCTTCCGTAGCCGACCAAGCAGAGCAATCCAGCGGCATAGTTAGATTGGATCCCCGTTAGCTCTCTTTTAGGACGGCGGCCAAAAGTTGCCAATTCTTTTTTTTTTTTTTTTTTTTCCTTCACTCTTCCAAAAAAGCCGCACACACAACCGGGAGCGCAGCAGGTCCCGCGGCGGGTAAAAAAAATAAAATAGAAATACAAAAAATCAAATCCAGAGATGGTGGAGTCGTGAGTGACTTTGTATAAAATTGAGTCCGCACGAAACAAATAAAACAGCGTGCGCCTGCACCGGCGGGCAGCTACTCGCAATCTCCACGATTGCCCTCGCCCCGTACCTCGCCCGTACCCCGTCTGATTGCGTAGAAACACCACCTGCCGTGACTCCAATTGCAACCACCCGCCGTCTTCGCGACGAGGAAAAAAAAACTTTCGTTTGCCGGCGGTGCGGTGGTTGTTGTGTGGGCAGTAGACGTTTGCGTTGCGGCTGCCCTGCTGCCCGATTTGTGTGTGGGCGTTTTTCCGTCAACCAAATTCATTTTTCTGCGTCTTCACCTCAAAACCATCTCTCTTCTTCTTCCTCTGCCTCTCACCGCTTCCTCCTGGCCCTCATCACCATCACTTCACCCCGCTCACCCTCTACTATACCACCACCGCCTTCTCCCTCACGACCTCCAATCGGTCGTGCCTCCGTTTCCGCTCTCTGTCTTGCTTCGCTCGCCGTATCGCTTCCGATCCACTCTGCTCTGCTCTCCGTCTGCCTCCGGCGCCTTCCCCAATCCTCCCCGCTGATCCGAATCGTCGTATCGATTGTAACAGCGGCAGCCGTTGGCTCGACCACCCCAGACGTCGGACCGGTCTACAACTCTACGACTTGACGAACCGCAGGCATCGGTACACGCGTCGTCGCCGTGCACAGACAGCTCCGTCCTTTCTGCCCGTGCTGACGAAGGATTCGCTCTGCGACTCCTCTCCAATCTTGCCTGAAAGGCCTCGGTCCACGGACGAATCACCACCCACTCCTCCAACGGAAATTTTGGACGTGGCTCGTATCCTCAAAGGATCCTAATTTCGTTCTCCTGGGGCTGACTACCAGCTGCAAGCGCGATACCACCGGACCCACGACGCTGCGCTGCACGTTCACCAATTCTCCACGGGCTTATTTCGTTACTGTCGTCTCTTCTTCGCCCTTGCTCGTTTTCGTTTCGGCAATCGCCCAGACTTCGATTTCTCAGTTTCCTTCTTTGTGACGGCTTGCAGACACTGCGTATCACAAGCTGCTGAGTCCGAACCGACCACTCGCTTCCTCGGTTCCCGTTGATACTCTCTGCAACAGACTTCCCTCCTTGCAGTCATACAAGTGTGGTCTCACCAACTCGGTCACTCCAATTTAACTCTGGAAGCTCAAGACACCTCACGGGTAAAAGCCGCCCTCCTTGGTCCTCAACGCTTTCGTGGTTTCTTTCAACTGAAAGCGCGCCTTCAAAGCCCTTGTCGCCCTCTTCACCATCGTCCGCTAGGGCCAACCTGTTTCTTTGCCTACGTCGCAGCTGACGTAACTTGCCGGCTCCCCTTCCGCAAACAACCCTTCCTCGGAAACTACCGATACTCCTCTGCACCGTCGTAGCTCCAGAGCTAGCGCTTAGCAGCTGCAGCTACTTGCATCTACGACAACCGTCGATTGAGTCGTCTTAGACGCCACCAGCCGAATAGGCTTACCCTCGAGGAGACGTCTTAACTGACGCGACACTGAGGACGCCACTATCGGGAAAACCAGAGGAAGCCCTCTAGTCGCCCTCTGCCATTGATCGAAGATAGTTCTGCGTGCGAACCGCAGCCGGTCAAGATGACAACGGCCACAGCGATAGAAACCAAAATGCCCGTGTTCTCTTATGCCGCAGCTGCTTCCGGCAAGGCAAAGCCCAGTAGTTCTGGGCTTTCCACCCCTGATGAATCCAAAAAATCGGATTCCGTTGGTGCCCTCGACTACAAGAAAGAAATACCAGACCTCTCACAACTGAATATCAATGGCGAGTCTTCGACCGCTTCTAAAGATCACGTTTCCACCCCGTCAGAGCCGAACGGGGTTGCGTCCGGTGGCCCAGCGAGCACCAAGGGTGTCGACAGCCAATCATCTCAAGAAGATGATGGGCGGAGTTCCATCTCGGGACAGGAGGCTACTGGAAGCACGGTGGATAACGACGACGACAGCAAGGATGGCAAGGAGAACGGCCCCGATGGCAAAACCAAGTTCAAGACGCACAATTTAATTGATGCGCCAATCCCCAAGGAGAACCCTTGGATTAGACGAAAGGAAGCTTTCGATCGCACCAGGGCTTTGCAAGCTGACACCAAGAAGCCTCAACCGCCTACCATGAACGGGATAGCTTCCCATGACAAAGGCAGCCAGACATACGGCAACGATAGGAGACACAATCGACAAAAGTCCAATGTTTCCGAAAGTAGGTCTCCGCATCCAGCTGCTAGTGGACGTCGGGAGGTAAATGGTGGATTCGACAAGCGTGCAGCTGCCGAGGCTATCAAAGAGGTCAAGGCCGCATCTCCAGTCGACGATTGTAAGTTCTCTGCCGCTGACAAGTAGCTATCAAATGTTTCGGGTCAGCTTTGCTAACAATCTTTCTAGCTTCACGCGGTTCCGGTTCTCGACCGGCAGGTCGCCCTATCAAGGGCCAACAGGATGAAACGGTGAGCCGAGATGTCTCGACGCCGCCTGCCCCGCCCTCGATGTCAGATAAGGCACTATGGCCGACGCCAGAGGTTGCGCAAGACGAGGAGAAGCGCGAGAAGCGCGAGAAGGAGGAAAGAGAAAAGGAAAAGCCCACTACAACTGCAGCGCGCCCAGCGAAGGACAAGTGGATTGCTATGGCGGTCACGCCTAATATCATCTATGATACACCTCTGCCAGTTCGTACTGGCAGAGGCCCGAGAGGGGGACGAGCTGACCGTGGCGGAAGGGTCGGCCAACCTTCGTCCAGACAGGCTGCGGATGCCGATGCAAGCACAACTCCAACTGAGCCAACGTCCAGCCCTGCTTTTGACAAGTCCCGAGGACCCCAAGCGCAGCCTGAGCAAAGAGGCGCTCAGAACGCGAACTCGGACGCCCGCAGCCGTCGCCCTACCAATGCTTCAGCTGCACAAACTGAGAACTCTAGCGTCGAGTCAGTAGCAAAGAAGGACTCCGTTGAGGCTAAACGGGATGCCAACCTACAGCTTGCCAATGGCTCCAGCAAGGTGAACGGTGTTTCTTCTGAGGAATCTTCGCAGAAAGACCGAAAGCCATCCCAGCCGCAAGATGATGGCGCATTTGTCGGCCAAGGAGTCCTTCCACCTTCTACCCTTCGTCCAAAGACGGATAAGCCGGCTACGTTCCAGGGCAGCCGCGACCAGAACACCCATAGCCGTGGAGGATACACGGGGACTTATGGACATAAGCAGGAAAACGAGGCAAACAACTCCACTCATGCGCCTCGAGAGCGTCCGTCGGGCCGAGGAAACTTCAGAGGCGGAAGAGGGGATAGCAACTCGTTCGTGAATCATGCGAATTCAAGATTCAATGGTGGCAACTCGATTCGCCATCACAGTCCTCCTTCCCAGATCAATACGAGCGCGCACCACCAATCCCGCCAGTCTCCCCAGTATCCTTCATCTCCGTCTACCCCACAAACTGCCCGGAGCTACCGAGGAAATAGCCGTTCTCATAGCGTCACGCAGTCCCAACAGTATGGAAAATATGGAGCACAGAATGGTGCTTATCCCCCACAGTCGCCTTATGTTCAGTCCCCATCATATTATGCCCCTTATTACAACGCTAGAAACGGTGTAAACCAGGGCGTGCCTATGCATCCGGACTATGAATTCACGGCTGCAGTCCAAAACGTCATGAACCAACTGTGAGTTTACCCAGCGCTGTATTACCGGACCGTCGGACTGACCTTAAATTCTAGCGCATACTATTTCTCTTTTGACAATATGGTCAAGGATACCTACTTGAGGAGCCATATGGACGGTCAAGGATGGATTTTCCTTGAAGTCATTGCGAGCTTCCGCAAGGTCAAGGAGATGACAAAAGACAATAAGAATATTGTTCGAGAGGCCTGCATTCAATGCCCCGAGGTTGAATTTAGCGGTTTCCATCCCGATGGGCGCGAGCGATTGCGGCCCGCTCGAAATCCAACTGAGTGGATTCTCAAATATGAGGAGCGTGATGAGAGCTGCCGTCACGAAGGCCCGAACTGGGACCCTGCCCGATTCCCACATCCGCATATGCCTGGTCCGTACCTTAACGCTGTCCCATACCCTATGTACACTGGGACCCCCTCCAATCCTAACGTTCCACCAATGCCAGTTACGGGTCATCAATTTCCAGGCTACAACCCCTACCCCCAGCCCGGTCACATGGTGCCAGGCTTCGTCTCCGGCCAAGAGTTTGTTCCAGAGAACGGAGCAGCTTATGGCAATGGATTCATGCCCCAGTATCAGCCGTATATGCAAGGACATGAGGCGCCGCCTACGAACGGACACCCCCCAGTCGATGAAGTCGTGGTTCAGACCGACAAGCTCATCCGGCACCCGAAGAAGTACCCAACCTTCGACGAATTTATTGACGAGGACATCAATCTGCTGGTTGTGGTATTACGCAAGAATCCGGCGGAGGCCAAGTCCAAGGACGGAGCACAGCAACCGGGCGTCATGGTTACTGACCAGCTCAACGATGCTCTAGTCAAGCTAGAGCAGGACAGCACTAGCTCGGACGTCCAGAGGTCGAATGAGTGAGCTCCCTTTGTCAATATTTCCCTCTGTTAGATGTTATGCTAACATAATGATTTGATTTTCTTCTAGAAACGAGGAGCAGTTGGTTCAATTCTATCCTACTTCCAAGATTGGAGCAAATTCCAACACCCGGAAGCCCAGCGATGAGTTTGGATGGTTTGTTCATCCTGGCGTCTCGCAAGAGGCTGCCCGGGTCCCGGATATCACCACGTTCACACTCACTTCCTACCCAGAGTTCAAGAACCGTGTGCTTAGTCGCCGCCAGAACGAAGGTGCAGCCAGTGTCGCAGAGCTTGACATCCTCTATCGTTTCTTCAGCCACTTCCTTCGCAAACATTTCAACCTCAACATGTACAACGAATTCAAAAGCTTGGCTGTCGAGGATTTCCACAAGGGCTACTCCAACGGGATTGAATATCTCTACAAGTTCCACGTGTTCAAGATCCAGAACTTCCCAACCCCCGATCTGTTCTTCCAAGACTTTGCTATCTTTGCCAGCGACCAGAACCACGAAAAGCCACCCTACGACAAGAAGATGGTCGACACTGTTGGCTATAGCAAGCACATCACCCACTCGACCAAGACTAGGTTGGCGAGATTCATGCAGGAGAAGAACAAGAACTTCCAGATCTGGCCAACCGTCGCTAACCATATCAATCACCACAATCACCACCACTACGGCGGCAACCACAATAATCACAATCACAACCACGGCCATCAGAACGGCGGTCATGCTGCTAACGGACCTACTGGGCGTGCTTAAACCTTTGGAGCCCCCTTGCTCTTGACACTCCTTGGGACCCGACATGCACCTGGGCCTACGACAGTCTGGCAACAAGTCGTCCCAACCCGCTGGATTTTATACGACAATCCTTGTTCTACAAATATTTTTTCTATTTGAATGCATGGCGAAGCCTAAAATACCTTTCGGATATTTTATATCCGTCTTTCTTTCTCTCTCTGCTCTCTTCTGGTATTAGATAATGAAAATTTCCACGATTCCGATGCTTGCCTTCACCCTTCCTTTCCTTTCATTTCCTTTTACTCAGAGTCTCCTCCTCGAACCATATTGTGCTTCTCCAAGTTTCCTTTAGGAATACCCACTGTTACTCCTTTTTTCCCCTTTCTTTTAGCATATTCCTGCCTAGTGGTGTTTTTGGTTATATTTTCTTCGTTCCCCACAAACACCAAAAAAGTTTTAGACTATTCTTCCTGGTGATTACATGCATTCAAAAATATGGGCGTTATGAGGACGTTGCTTGCTTTTGCCATCTAGTATGTTCAGTTTCTATTGAATTTCCCTCTGCTTACGATTTGTTCACTTCGCACGTGGTACTAGCCTCTGATTATGAGGATATCTATTGTGTTCTTTTTCTTCGTCCCAGATCACGTCGACTTTACAAACGACGATATGCAAATGCCCTAGTCTATTATCATCACTATACACGATAAGGGTGACCCTTCACGGAAACGGCTGGCACATGTTCTTCCGACATACATCCTTAGATTCGCCGACACCTTTTTACGCGGGCGCTGTGCAAGCAAGCATACTAGAGATCGTTACAAAAATACAATTTGTCCCTTCTTTCTCCCCGCCTCTTCTGGTGCTATAATAGAGAAACCCCACTTTTTTTTTTCTTCCTCTTCCTTATCGTCGCCTTATACTTTGAAAGTTGAAAGAACAATAAAAGGATACAGATATAGTTTCTTGTGTTATTTGTCGTGTTGTAAGAAAAGGAAAGAAAAGAAAAGTACTTGTAAATGCAGGCATGGTGCAATCAGGCCGGATCGGATCGGGATCGCGAATTGGATGTGTTACATTTCCATCCGAGCGAACGGGCTGGACTGGACTGGACTGGGCTGGGCTGGGCCGGACCACCGATGCGCTTTACGCACGCGTTCACGGCTGGGCCGATATCGACGCGGGCTTTTGGGGGTTCGTAATTAGGCTTTCGACCAGCTCTGTATTCCAAATTACATAATCTGCAATTAACATTACAGTCAAAGTTGCGAGTTGACGTCGGGGGATAATAGTACCGACGTATGTCGTCGTCACAGTCATCCTACACCATGTATATATAGTGGAAAAGTGAGGTACGAACTAACTTTAAGCGTCGACACGAGACTAGGGATGATGGAGAGTGGGGCAAGGCCCTAGGAGGCGACATTACTGAGCATGTATGCGCGTGCACGTGGCGATTGCTATTTATGTACATATATACGCCTTGTAACAACTGGTGGTGGCAACATGGACAGCGATTGCGCGCGATGGTGGTAGACGGGGTGGCGCCGTGGTGAGGCATAGGGTAGGGTTATATATGTGCATAGTCACGCATTCCTGCTCACGTCTATTGCTTTATTGAGGCAACGGATCCTGCGCAGATCATATAATGCTATAAACGTATCAGATGGGCTTGTGCCCTAGCTAAGAATGCTGATCTCTGCCGCCGACTACCTCCCACATAATGTACCTAGCCTGCTGTACTGCATCAGCGCCACCCACAGGCCCCTCCACTCCTTCCATAACCACGTCATCCGTCACCCCACGTTGCCCCTGCAGCTCACCGTCAACCGTAGAAGCAGCGAGCCTCAAAACAGTGTACAAGTTCTCGCCGCCGGCCCCACCGCCTACGACGCCATGCTGCCTCCCCTTCCAACTGACAGGCGCATTCTGGAAGCCGTGCGCGGTGATGGAAAACCACTGGTCGGCGGGTACACACGACTGCAGGACCCCAAAGATCCTGGAGATGTACTCCGCAGGGATGAAGCCGCGCCACGAGATCTTTGCGAGGTCGCCCGTCGCTGGGGGGCCGTCTGCGGTGGCCGTTGGCGGCTCGTAACGGCTTAGAAATGGGTCAATGGAGTCGGCTGCGTGTAGGCGATCGGCGTCTAGCGTTGCGAGAGCGATCCATTCGTGTAGGGCGTACGCCCAGTCGTAGAAGACTGCTCGGTCGTATTCTGTAGTTGACAGTTGAGGGACCGTGTGGACGAAGGAAGCGAGTTTGGTGGCGTGGGCTGCGCGGGTGACTTCCGGGGCAGCTGTTCTGGGTGTGGTTGGTACGGTGAGGCCAGTGATGGTGGTAGAGGGACCGGGGTTAGGGTTGGCGGGCGGTGGGTTCAGAGCTTCTGCGGGGGAGGCATCGATGTTAGAATTGATTGTGGTATGGTACATTAGGTTTGGCGTCGAACCTTGGTTGAGGTCGCAGAAGAGCCATGATTTCTGCTCTTTGAAGACGTTTGTGAAGCTCCAGACGAGCCGGTCGAATGCCTTTTTGCCGTGTAGCATGTGTGGTTGCCGCAGGTCGTGCTCCACGACTGCGAATGGGGTCGGTTAGCGTGGTTGATATGGTGTCTCATCGAGGGTGGAAGCCTACCCCATCGCTCCTTTTTCCTGCCTCCGAATGCAGCCTTTTTGCCTACCAGGCCGGCCTTTTCGTACATCTCTTTGGTGAGGAACAGATACAGTGTTCCTATTTCCACACCGGGGATATCAGACTCGAATATCCAGAAGATATAAGATGTATGACTGGTTGCTAACCATCGTATAGGCAGTAGACGTTGTCGACATCTACCCTCCCGTCACTTAGCAAGAGGATATTTCCTAGGGAACGTAGATATTAGCCATTTGTTCAAGACCGTATAGATACAGTCGCATGTGTATGTGTTTTGTGCAGCTAACCTTGTCGGATGTAATTGTTGTAAAATTCTTTGTCGAGGATAGCCTTCAGACCCATGAATACCCTGTGGTACTGCAACGGCTTGAGCTGTTCCTCTAGCTTCAGCCGGACCATCTCGCAGACTCCATCCGGCAGGAGTACATCGACCTAAGTTCCTTGCCAGTTCTCAATTAGCACATCTATCTATCAGTTCGTCGCGATCTCGCGCACGGCTTACCTGCTGGTTGTACACATGGCCTAGGATTGTGCTGAAGGGACGTCTGCTGGACACCCCCGCCGCGGATTCACCCGGTAGATTGCCGCAAGTAATGTAGCACTTGGCTTCCGGAACCTCGTGGGCCAGTTTATTCACCAGCTGCGTCATGATTGAAAACCATCGTCGGGTAGCATGTTGCCGCGCCGCGCGAGCTTGAGCTTTGCAGTTCAACACCGCCAAGACCGCATCCATTAGCCGCAGAAATAGCCGCGCTTGTGCGACGAACAACCACCTCACAACGCGACCAACGACACTACCACCCTCGCAACCCATCGCGCGGCGCTACCACTTACTCCTGCCACGAGCAATGCCCCCAGACAAACTCAAACTACCATAGCGACCGATCGACCGACCCCAGTTCGCCCATTCGAGGCAGCACAGCTTCACAAATGTCGACCCAAAACACGCGCTACCTCTCCCGCACGACGGCGCCAAAGTACTTCTCCGACGTGCAGATACGCGCCTTCCACGACCCCAACGCGCGACACCACCCCGGCAGCCACTCGAGCACGCTGCTGCGCACGGTAGCATGGAACAACCTGGGCTCACGGATCGCAACCGGCGGCGGCGGCGGTAACGTCAAGATTTGGAATCCGGAGAAGGCGGACGTGCGGAGCAGCACGGACTTGAAGGGTACGGGCCTGCAGGTCACCGAGCGGGTGCAGTGGGATCCCACGCATGCGGAGCGGTTGGCAAGCTGCGGCGTTGGGGATTCCGGGGTCGTCAAGTTTTGGGACTACAGAAGTCGGTTCACCCCTCACTCATACTTTCTTTCTTTGTCCTTCTCTCCACGAGATTTGGACTGGATTGGATGCTTGTTCGTTCTTGGACGGGATAGCTGATTGATGCATTGGCTTTTGACATTGCCGGGTTCGTTGGCAGGATGTAGCCGCCAAGGCCACTCAGGATATCAAAACCGGCGCGGACAACTTTTCGCTGTCCTACCACCCCGAAGCGTACGCTGTCGCCGTCGGCCGCAAAGATAACAAAGTCAAGCTGCTCGACCTCCGCCAAAACGCCGTCTTCCACACCATCGACGGCGGAAACGACCCAGTACGCTCCCCTTTATACTCCCCCCACGGGGACAATACTCCCCCACACATCACTCCATACTAACCACGGCGGCAACCACCACAGGTCTTCCAAACAACCTTCTCCCATAATGGCACCCTCCTCCTACAAACCCACGTTTCGGGAAAAGTCGTCCTGCGCGCCTACCCCTCCCTCGAACCAGTCCACTCCTTCGCTGCACACACTGCCGGCTGCTACTGCCTCGACCTCTCCCCGTCCGGCCGCTACATCGCCACCGGGGGCAACGACGCCCTCATCTCGCTATGGGATACCACAGATTGGGTCTGCGTCCGCACATTCGATAAAGCGGACCACCCGATCCGCAGCGTCAGCTTTAGCTTTGACGGCGCCTTTCTCGTCGCTGGCAGCGATGAGTCCATGCCCCTCGATATCGTGAGTGTTTCGTCCACAGAATCCAATTTTATATCCTATATCTCTACGTGGGAACATACTGACATTCCAAATAGGCGCATGTGGACACTGGCGACTACGTCCACGAAATCAAGACGGGATACCCAGCCCATGCCGTTGCGTGGCATCCGTCGAAATACGTCATCGCGTATACCGGCGAGGTGCTGCGCGTTACGGGCGTCGGCAGCTTTACCTGACCCCGCCCTCATATCTGTATTATATGTTATAACCGCGAATTCCGGGGCAAATAACTTCTGTCCCCTTCGCGTCTAGATTGTAGCGTGGGAACGATTGTAAGATAGAGTAGAATTAAATGCAAAACCAACTGCAAAACCAAAGTCGCCCGTCTATACAATGCACGCTTTCACGCCAATGAATCCGTCTAATATTTATATACACATCGTAACCAGCGTATCTTATATTTTGTTTTCCCCCCGCCCGCTAATCAAACTTGCCGATGCTAAGCTCGCCCGTGATCGCTTTTGTGTATATCTGCAGCTGCTCCAACTCGCGTACAATCTCATTCAAAATCGACGAATACGCATACTCTGTTCTTGGGATTAGCAGTTGAAAACAAATGGGGCAACGGGAGAGAAAACTCACGGTAAAAATGTGTCCACTTGTCGATCCTCGGCAGCCGGATCTTCGCATCCCTCTCCGCAACAGACCCGCCCGCCAGCCTGGCATGCATCTGCGCCTCCACCTCCTCCGGCCGCAACGCCTCCAACTCGGTAAATCGCAGTCGGCGCCCCGCCCCCTCATAGTGCCCGCCGTCGTAGCCATCCACGTCCAAGTCCTCGATTCGTTGCAACAGCCTCCGCCGCGCAATGGCCGCGGAAGGCAGGTACTTGGGAATCGGGGTGTTGGCACGCAGCCCCCCACCGAGCACCCACAGGTTCATCAGGATCGTGGCAACCGCATCCCGCCGGCACGAAAGCATCATCTGCGCCATGTGCCGGTCGCCGCTGATGCGGAAGTATAGCGACGCTTGCCGCACGTCGATGATGTGGTCGAAGAACTTTTCGGATGAGTCGATTAGATGTTCATACGGCGTTGGATCGAAGCGTTCGCGCAGGCGCTGGATAAAGCCCGGAAATAGTTAGCTAGGGAGGGTGGAGTGGTCGGCTCTGAGAGACGAAGGCTTACCGGCTCGTGTTCAGTCATCCTGAGCAGCTCGCGGATGCGGACAAAGCCCTCGCGCAGCTTGGCTTCGCGGATCTGTGACTCTGTGATGTCTGCTTCGGAGGGCATGTAGTCTAGGTCGTGGTATATGTACCTGTAGCCAGTCGTCCCGCAGTCAGCTGCTGTCAAAGACAATAGATGCGGGTGGGATAAGGTTCTGGGGGCATTCATACTTGGCGACAACGGTGCGATATACAATGCTCATGTTGATAAGCATGTTTGCTAGAGACTTGCGGAGCTCGTGCCGCGCCACAAAGGGCCAGAGGAACCAGTTGATGAAGATGCTGGCAAGGACGCCAACTACAAACGCCGCGCCGCGTGTGTATGCAATTTTGGAAGTAGGCGTCGCTCCCCCATCGTTGTAGCAGGTCATCGACACCACGGTGAAGGTTAGGCAGCCGATCAGCCCGGACCGCGGGTGCGACGAGAGCATGTAGCGGTAGAGTATCGGGATTGAAAATATGAGCGCAAAAACCGTCATCACGTACGGGTTCCCGTTCCCCGCTGCAAACGATAACGCGCCCCAGAGCGCCCCGAGCACGACAGTGACTATCCTAGATATGAGATCTTTCAGGTTTCCTCCAACCTAGTTCTTCGTTAGCAAGGATTCTAGACTTCGATCCGAGTGGATAACGCAAGAGAGGGTTACCCTAGGTTGCATGAGATGCCATGAAGCTACGATGCACCACCAAGCTTCATAGTCGTCCCACCATTCATGAGAATCCGGGAGCCAGGCAGGAATTGAAAGCAGGCAGACCGTCATCGTGTTCTTGAGGGCGAATCTAGCTTCGAATCCCTGGAGCTCGTGGAGCACCTCCCAGATTTTGAACCTCAGCGTCTTCTTCTCGCGTTTGTGCTGGGTCGGCTTGACGGATAGGTCGGAATCCGGGACCCACGCCTTGCCCGCAATCTTGCTCATCAGCAGAGCGATGTCCTTCATCGTCCGGAAGTAGAATGCGGTCGTGGTTCCGCCTCGGTCGTGGCGGACCTGCGGGTTACTCCGATACACCATTTTCCGCAGCGGGTAGTTGGGCAGCCAAATCTTCCAAGCGGCTGTGCTGCGCTTCCGAAGCACCGATGCAGTGGATCTGACAAGCCGTTCGACCTGCTCCGAGGATTGTAGCACCGTCGACGTGAAGAGGAAGATCTGTATGAGAGTGTAGCTAAAGTCGGAGGGGTGGACACTCGCCCAGGCGCCATGCGCGTCTTCGAGATTGTCTCTCGCTCTGATTAGCCGGTCCACGAGTTCTTCGCAGGAACACTTGGCTTTGCGCCGGCCCGGTGGCAGGTAGGAAGTTTGTCTGAGGAGTTGCATCATGAACGTATCGCAGGCTTCCAGGGCTTCCTTCATAGTGTCAATCATCTCTCGACTGGGACCGGCGAGCGCGGCCCGTATGCGAGCGATTTCCAACTTTTCTTCGTCATCGCTGTCAGAGTCAGCCTGGAGATCCATTTGAATCTTGGCCTCTGGAAGAGCCGTTCCCTCTTGAGGGGCGGGTTCATCTTTGGGAGACTCGAAGACAGGCGCTGTGATATCCAGGCGCAGGAAATCTCGCATGACAGCCTGCAAGTTGTTTCTGAGCTGAATCAGGTCGTCCGGGGAGATTTTAGATACTGTGATTTCCGAGCGGAAGTCACGCACGGCGACCGACATTTCCACTGTTTCTTTATTCATTCTGATGCGCTCTTGTGGGGTCGGCCGTGGCAAATTGAGGCCCTTGATAGCCGCGTCTAGCGCATTGTGCAAGGCACGACTAGCGGTATATTACATTAGACGGCCAAATTCGAAAACAGCGGATGGAAACGGGGGGCCGAACATACGCTATTTGGGCGTTACCCGGGTTGGGAAAGACGACGACGCTAACGAATTGGGTGATGGCGACCCCAATGGCCCATGGGACCCCGAACTCCCAGGCCTTGTGGTAATGCGGTGTTCTACCGACCCGCTCGCAGATAAGGAAGAAGAGAGAGAAGCCGGTGCTGGAGGACAGCTGAAAGACCCTGGCGAACCGTGCCCTGCCCCACGCCAGCACCGGCAGCACGACGAGAAGGCAGACTGCCAGGAAGGCCCCGTAGTTGTCGCGAGCGGTTGGGGTGACAGTTGAGATCCAAAGCGCCAGGAGGCCGACCCCGAGCCCGAGCCCGGTGCCTAGCAGTGAGGCGATAGTGCCCTCGATCTGCGAACCTATGCTTCGGCCGGCGTGGTTGAAAATGGTTGAGATCACCATTATGAACTGGTATGGCCCCAACCAACGTTGGACAGCTGGGATGAGACACAAGATATAGGCGATCATGTACCCGGTGACCGCTCGCATCAGAGCATACTTTCGCCGGGTGTATCTGATCCCCCCGTAGAAGCGGTAGATACCCTCCTTTTGGAGGCGAAAGAAGGTCCGCAGCGAGAAGGGCGACCTTATCTTCCTCTGTCTCCTGGCGGTAGCGAGGTCCTTGCGAGGCATTTTATAGAAGGAAGCGTCAAAGAAGCCATCTCGAAGCTCTTCGACGCCATAGTCCTCCAGGTCGTCGGCTTCGAGCTGGAGCCGGCTGATGAACTGGTCCAGAGGGATGCTGTTTGCTGCCGACGAGCCCCCACCTCGAGGGGTGACTTGTCCACTGGCCAAGCGGGAGCGGGAGATTGGCGTGGCCCCATATGATCCCCGGTAGACCTTCGTGTAGGTTGCTGGCGTGCGCGGCGAAGATTGACCGGTGGCGAGCTGATCGGTAGAACGATTGGGATGGGGCTGGTCGTTCCTCCAGCGGATGACACGGTCTTCGGTGGACGGGGCGAGGGCAGGTTCGCGATTGTCGTCGGATCCGGTTGGCGAGAGCGGGACTCTGCCAAGACTACGATGGCGAGGGGAGACTGAGCCAGGCGACCTGCGAGAGCTGCGCCGTCGAAAGGCGGCGACGGCTGAGGCTGAGGCCTCCGCCGGTGCAGAGTCCATCGTAGGTGATGTGCATCATTGCTCGTGGTGGTTGATCCGGGGCGAGAAACAAATTGGCGGGCCGAAGCGTGGTGGGGCCTGTCGATGACTAAGCGCATGTGAAGATTCGCGTTTGTCCGTTTGTCCGCCAACTGCCCAGTTGGACGTTTGTCCGGGTGAAGGGACTGCAGACCGATGTCCGGACGGACGATGCACGCAATGCGCATGCGGATGCGCAGTGCATATCACCAGGCGGGGAGCACATCGACGGGATCCGGGAGAAGGCCATGTGCCCTGCAATCCTGCAATTGGGGGGGAAGGGGCATTAGCGAGAGATTGGACGAGGAGGATTGGACTCCGTTGCTGGAGAGGGAGAAGGGTGTAAAGCGCCGTGGGTAGACCGACGATATGTCCGCGAAGGCTTGCACGGGGAGAGGTTAGGGAAGGTGTCGAGAGAGGATTGCAGAGGCTTTAATCTGATCGCACGGGAGAAAATGAAGGTGATATTATATCATTTGGGTAGCAAAATGTTGCCGCTGGTGATGCCGCCTGGCCGCCCATATTCCCACGGACGGGGCGGAGTTTCTGCGACAGATGGAGCCTTGAGGGCCCGGCCAAATAAGATCGTGTTATCCCAGCGCGGAGGCCCACGATCGAGAGCAAGGGCCGAAAGGCAGTCCCAGGCCAACCGATGGAGGCTGCCGGCTAACCCTGTTGGCGCTGTTTTGGCTGGATTTGGCTGGATTTGGCAGCGGAGCCGGACGGATGGGCGCATGAGGTTAGGACTGTAAGAACGGTCTGGGGTTGAGCACCTGAGATGCGTCCGAGATGTCGTCTGTGGTCCGTGGCCAGGCGTCCGTCGCCCGACGTCTGCAAGGTTCTGTGGTTGGCCCAGCAACAAACACCCATTGGCAGGTCGGCGCGGACAGGGCTCGTCCTGGCGAGGCAGGAGCATCTCCGACTCGTCTATGAAGTCGAGGGCAGTGGACTTCAGTATGGCGATAGAGCCATGTAGAGGAGTCCGACGTGTGCCCTCCGGCGACCAACGAAGACGGCATCACGAACAAAGTACGAACGATGACGCCAATACGAAGGACCGATTGGGACGGCTCTTTGTATGCTCAAACGGGCGTGTTTGGTGTTTTGAGTGGTGTGTCTTAGTCAGCCGCAATAGACTGCCGCATCAGGCAGTGTGTTTACCGCAGCCGCCGTGGCGATTGGCTGGCGGTTGACAACAACAACAAAAAACAAGTGCGTGCCCGGCCGTATATCTTTTGCGGCATCTCCACCTCCGCAGACCGCAGACAGACACTCCAACCACCATTGTGCTATCTCGAGATCCCCTCCTCCTGCTTCCTCCCCTCCATGATCTCGCCCTCTGTCGACCGTTCGTAACATCGCCGTCGCGCAAGTGCTCAGCGCGGGCTTGCTTGCTGGACGAAACAGGCTGTTGTTTCTCTCTTTGTACGTACGTGCCGCGCTACGAACGCCATAACAACACCGCCCAGCAGCCATCGCGACCAGCCTCCAGACAACACGAACCGCTCCCAGCCATTTCCAGGCGTCAAACAACAACATCGCCAGGCTTCTTCCTCTTCTTCCTCTTCCTCTCCCTCTCCATCCACCTGGCAGCTGTCACCATCGACAACCGTAACCCTCCAAACAAAGCCAGAAGTCATCTCCGCTTCGTCTTATATCTCTCCTCCTCCTCGACCTCCTTCTCTCCCCCCATCGTAGCATCACTCTCCTTCCGTCAACCGCCATCTCCCAATCGGTTCTCGTTCACCTTGCTCAACCTCCTCCCTCGCGTAACTCCAACAGGACGCCATCATCTGACACGATATTTCACGTCTTGACCATAACCAGGTATGTCTCTGCCTCTTCCTCCTTCACGTCCCAGCCTCCCTTCCCAGACGTTAGAACCACTCGCCGTCGTTTCGTCTTTTCGTCTCGCGACTGCTCGGTCTTGTCTCCCTCGCGAGACAATTTGCAACCGTGACCACGGTCCCCTTTGTTGCTCCTTCCGTCCACGCCGGTTTTGCACATCTGTCCATTCATCATCCCCCAACTGAAAACTAACCTCTTTCTTTGCTTCTTCGCAGCCTAAACTCGCCTCCTTGATCATTGCTTGATCTCGGATCTTTCCACCCTTTTTTTTCTCTCTCTCTCTTCATCACTACATCGACACGCTTTCGCAATGCAAGCCGTAAGTCTCGACCGCCCTCACCGACCAACCATCAACCCTGAACTAACCCACCCGTCTTCAGAAACGTGTCACTCGCCAGCGTTCGGCTCAGAACCAAGACGAAAATGCTGGCGTTGCCAGTCGAGCCACTCGGGCCTCCACCAAGTCCGCTCTGGGCAAGGCCGCCATCACGACCACTGCCGCCTCCAAGGCCTCCCAACCTTTGAATCGCAAGCGTGTCGCTCTTGAGGACGTCAGCAACTTTAACAAAGCTGGTACCGACGCCGCCGCCGAGAAGGATGGCAAGAAGGCCATCAAGGCCGTTCTGACTACCAAGACCGGTGCCACCAAGACTAAGGCTCGCACCGCTCTCAAGGAGAAGGTCGTCGAGGAGGTCAAGGCGACCGAGGCCAAGCCAGCTGCTAAGACCGCTGCCTCTCGCCCTCGCAAGCGCTCAAACTCCTCCATCCGCGCCACCGAAGCAGAAAACATTGAGAACGAAGCTCCCGCCGTTGAGAAATCCGAACCCTTCGTCGAGCCGGAGATCAAGAAGCAGGAGGCTGCCACCAAACAACAACCTACTGTCACCGAGGACGATGGAAAGGTCTTCGCCAACGAACCCATCAACAAGAAGTCGCGTACCGCGGAGCCATCCAACTTTCTCATCGAAGATGACGACAATGACGACCCATTGATGGTCGCTGAGTACGCCGAAGAAATCGACGCCTATCTCCGTGAGCTGGAACCAAAGAGCCAGGCCAACCCAGAATACATGGACAACCAAGAGGAGCTTCAATGGAAGATGCGTGGGATCTTGGTTGACTGGCTCATCGAGGTCCACACCCGTTTCCGTCTCCTTCCAGAGACCCTTTACCTCACCGTCAACATTATCGACCGCTTCCTCGGCCTCAAGCAGGTTGGTTTGGATAAGCTCCAGCTCGTCGGTGTTGCTGCCATGTGGGTTGCGGCCAAGTATGAGGAGGTCTATTCTCCCTCTATTAAAAACTTCATCTACGTTAGCGATGGCGGTTACGTTGAGGACGAGCTCCTCCGTGCCGAACGCTACATCCTCACCACATTGGACTACGACCTATCCTATCCCAACCCAATGAACTTTCTCCGTCGTATCTCCAAGGCCGATGATTACGATATACGCACCCGTACTTTCGCCAAATACCTTATGGAAGTCAGCCTCCTCGACTATCGTTTCCTGGAATACCCCGGCTCATTGGTTGCCGCCGCTGCCATGTACATGGCCCGCAAGATGTACAACCGTGGCTCTTGGGTAAGACCTTCATTCCATCCTCTCCCGATTGTTGTGGTATTCTAATCCTCTGTCAACAGAATGCCAGCTTGGTCCATTACTCTGGGTATACTGAGGAAGAGGTTCTACCGGTCTTCAAGTTGATGATTGACTACCTCGCTCGTCCTGTCAAGCATGAGGCCTTCTTCATGAAGTATGCCGACAAGAAGTTCAAGAAGGGTATGTGTCCATCTATGTCCTTTCCATTCTTCTCCGCATGCTAACATCCATTCCTTCCATAGCATCGATCAAAGTCCGCTCCTGGGCTAAGAGTGCGGCCGAACACTACAAGGTTGACACGACTGAACCTGTAGATTTGTGATTCCTCTTGCCTGTGGCAATATTTGATTCTCTTCTCCTTTCCGCTGTTTTTGATTTCTATTTCCGTATTCACCAATCTTGCATCCAAAGGTGATGTGCGGATACCAATTTCTTTTACAACATCACGATTTACAGGCGTTCACGGTGTTCCCATTGTCTGGTCGAATAATTCTTTCTGCCCCTTCCCTCCCTATGCTTCTTTCCTTTCTCTCTTGTGAAACTGCAGACATCTTGACTTTGGCGGCAGATCATCGATTGGAAGAAAAGTCATAGGTTTTAGCGCCCTGTACTTTTTTCTGCCTCTCTCTCTAACATCCTGTCCATCTTGTCTCTTCACAATCCGAATGTGTCTTCGATTCCTCGAAAAGCATTAGCTCGTTCCAACGTTCCTAATTGTCCCAGGGGTCACACGGCATTCCAAGTCGAACAGTCTTTCTCTTCTTGTTCTTGATTGAAACTAAGCTAACTAACGAACTTGCAGCGTCCGTAAAGGATAAACCCCCTAGTATTATTCTTGTGTACATACGCTACCGTTTCTCAACCTGATGCATGCATCGATATCTCCTAGCCCTCCCTCACTTTCTCTCTCCCCTTCCTCCATTCTCTCCTTTTTCTCACATAGATATTATTTGCATGTTGTGGTGTGGGACGGTATGATGAGATCTGAATTTTGTCTTTGCAGCATGCTCTCTTTGGTCTCTGGCTCTCCCATTCTTTCTGGCAAGGGCGTTTATCTGAGAAGCATTTTTCTTATGTTGTGCGGCTGCTTTCATCATTCTTTTTCGCTTATGCATATTGTCGTGCTATTGTGCTTTTTTTTTTCCTTTGGCAAATGTGCATAGCCATTAATAGAAGCTGGGGAGACCTAGCTGGTGAATTATCTTGAGATGATACAGGTGGCTGCGGGTGGATATTACCGCTTTAGTCTCTGGCTGCATGCGGCGGTTTTAATTATAATTGGCTGTGCACGCGTTTTGCAAGTTGTGGTCCTTTTGTGGACGCGCGCGGCGCCATCATTGGTTGCAGGGTTCTTGATCTCTAAGGAAGGAAGGAAGCAAAAAGGGGAAGTATTTTGGCCGCCATGGTTGGTATGATATCTCGCTGGGCGCAAATTCGGCTGCCGTCTCGAGATGCAGGTTTGGATACACGGAATGCGGAGAGTATAGCGGCAGATATTTGGGAGCAGGCCGTGGATGGCGACAAGACACGCATCGAATCCTACTACAATGGGAAGGGATTAATTGGGATATTAACTGGTTTGGTTAAATTGGGCGAATCAACGACGCGATATAAGGCTAGATTGTTGGTAGTTAGCACGGGTGCCGATATGAGCGAGCTTATGCAGGCGCACATGCACATGCACGAGACGAGGTATTGTTCGGTAAGCCCTTTTTTTGGTTCGTTCGTTCGTTCGTTCGTTCGCTCGTTTCGTTTCGTTCCTTCTGGCGCCATACATACAGCCATTATTGGAATCGATCCAATATGGAGTAGCCTTGTGCCCGTCCGCTTACGATCGTACGAGACTAGGAGTAGCCGAATAGGTTGATTGTGGGAGTCTGGATGTCGTCGTATTGGCGGCTAATATGAAGAAGGGACGGGCTTGGTTCCTTTCTGACGTGAGCACGTTGCGGCATGCGATACCGATATATATGTCGGTGTCGTATATTGCTGTTTCGTAAGTGGGCTGGTTGTACGTATACGTGTATACGTTTAATCATGCGTGATTGATCTGGGTCGTCTGGTAGGATGTAAATTATGAACGCTTGTGGGACTGTGATATTATATGTGTCTTGTCGACTTTGCCGTGGCGATATCGATCGGTTCGATATAGCTATAGCTATAGCTATAGCTAGCTGACGGCTCATGATCAAACTTGGGATCTATAGAGGCATGATTGATATTTCTGCCAACATACACACATGACCCTGGATCCACTGTTAACATGTGTGTAGGTGCCGAGTTCACTTTACCTACTCAGTCGTATTTAGACAGGTATTGGCTGATATCGTACTGCGGTATTCACTCCGGCGAATAAACTTATCTCGCGGGTTCCGATCGATATAGATATAATTATGAATTGTATTGATTGACGCGCCCGTTCCGTTTTCGTGGCATATTTGGTATGTATTGGATATCGATATACGGATTTGTGATAGCCGATATATATACCAAATATATAAAAATTGTAACTTCACGGGCTGCAGGGCGAGCGGATTGAGAACGTTCACCTGCCTGCCTTAAAACCGTATATGTCGTTAAGTCCAACTACAAGCTACCACTACGTACGATTCCACAGCTATAGCTAGATCGGATGGCAGAACGTTAACGGAGTGCACGTTATTATAATAATTGCATCTATAGATCTATATATTAATTGCTATATTATACCTGGCGCTCGACAATGGGAGTTTCTGTCTACAATCGTGCATTCTAGATCTCTCGATTCGGCCAGCAGCAGGGCCCGGTCTGTCCGTCTGCATATCCACGTGCGTAATACGAACACCTCAAGCTCGCCGGCATAAATCAAAGTCGCCAGCGTTCGCGACCATCAGCCAAGCAAGGGCAGCGATTCGATTGCAGCCAGTCAGCCAGCCAGTCAGTGTTTACCTCGGCTGCGACACAAGCACCATCGCACCAGTCAAATCAATCAACATCACCCCGAATCCCAACCTCCTGGGTTACATTACCTCATTCCCCGAGCACAGCTCCCCGTCACCAAGTTCCCCCTCAATCTTCCCTATGCGGCCACCGCACCGTCGCAGTCCCCGACGATAGATCCAGAACCCGCATAGGAGACGAGACAAAGACGAAGCAGCAAAGCGAAGCAACCGCCCGTCCCGATGGACTACAACACCCCCAGCGATCGCGATCGCGAAATACCGCTGATGCAGACACGCTCGGCCTCTAGCGCGCGTCGCTCGCGCAAGTCCCGCGCGGCAACCACCAGCACCCGCAAGAAGGACAAGAAGAGCTCATCCTCCACCGAAGACGAATGCCCGTTCTGCACCATCGCGCGACAGAACCCGCCCAAGGCCACCATCACGCCGTATGTCGCCCCCTCGACGTCGACGCCCACCCACACGCCAAACGCCACACACATGGTGCTATCGACGCCGCAGGTGATTGGGTTTCTGGACATCATGCCGCTGTCGGTGGGCCATGTGCTGCTGACGCCGCGGCACCATGCGGAGAAGATTATGGATCTGACGCCCGAGGAGGGTGCGAGTCTGGGCGCGTGGCTGCCGATTGTGACGCGCGCGGTCAGCCGCGCGATGCAGGTGGATGATTTGAATGTGGTCCAGAATAACGGTATGGATAGCGAAAGCCCCGAGGAGTGTCGTGTCAACGTTGAGGTTGGGTGGGGGAGAAAGGTGTTTGAGAAGGTGGAGGAGGTCTTTAACCCCGCTGCGGCGGCTGCGGCTGCAGGTTAGTCTGATCTGTCCGTCCGTCTGTGAATGTCGTGCTTGCTCCGTGTTTTCACCTGGCCGTTGCATCATATCACGTCGCATCGCATCGTCATCATATCACGTTGCATTGCAGTACGGGGCGAGGGGAAGGTCCCGTTTGAATATCTCTTCCCTCTCCTCCCCCTCTCGCTGTGTTTCGTCAAAACTGGTGGGTGGATGGGACGGTAAAAGTGCGAAACGTCCAATGCGCAGAATGCATTACACATAACTATTACCGATGCTGATGAACTGCTTGCCCCTTTTCCCCCGCCAGGCCAGATACATATGGCAAAGCGGCCAATTGGCGGACGCAGACGCAGACGCAGACGCGCACGCGCACGATGGGAGGAGAAGAGGACTTGACTCTTTGAATTTTTTGCGTATACACAAAAAAAACCTATCGTTCGCTACACTTACTAACCATATCCCTTTCTTTCTCCTCTCGGGATATATACAGGCTCGCGAGCAAGTCAGGTCGTCAAACACGTTCACTACCACATCATCCCACGCCCGGAATCATACACCCCGTCTAAATCGTGGACCATGTTTGGCAAGGGCCCGCGCTCGGATTTGGACGACGATGAGGCCGCATTGGTCGCTGCGAGGATCAGGCAGGAGATCGCATGGGAGATGGAGCGCATGGGGAACAGTCAAGACCCGCCCGTCGTGCGCACAAACTTTTTGGCGCCAAAGTTGTAAATGTCGCTGCGGCGTTTCGGGTCCTGGTAGAGGCGAGCGTGTAGGTGTATGGTGTGGGGTTGGTAGAATCGAGACGGAGAGGATGGGGGGGATCTTACCACTATGTGCTGCTGTTAATATACTGCGGTTGGTGTACACGTATTGTTGTGCGTTAGCGTTACGTTTGGATTCAGTCAATTCTACGCATTGCAATATTGGCAAATGCGTAATTATTAAACCCCATCGTCTGTATGCCCGTCAGGCCGGTACACTTGCGCTGTGTTTGTGTAACGTTGCGTGAACTACTAGCTACTACTAGTTGGTCAGTTGGAGCTGCATCGCCAGATTGACTTACGCCCAGAAACGCACACAGTCTAAGTTAAATGTCCGGACGTTGTATCTTTAAGATAATATATCAATGGCCTCGATAAATATAAAGAGAGAGATTGGTGAAAGAGTGTCAAGATACAATGTCACGATTATATATTCACAAAATCGCAAGCTAAATACAGTCCTACCCACAGGTCTCAACCGACTCCTATGTACGCCCGGTATTCCCCCGTCTCATAAATCTACACGAGCTCCCAGCCATATCAAAACCAAGGCACACACCATACAAAAAAATCTTGAGTGGAGTAGAGTAATGAAAAAAAAAATAAACCAGCCGGAACGCTTTTTCCCGCCGACGCAAAATAAAAAATAAAAATAAAAATGGCAATATTACAGCTATAATACCCATAGAATCCACATATCAAAACAAAAACAAGGACAGGTGAAGACTAGCAACTACTCCAATTGCATCACTGCGGGAACATATTTTGCCACTGCATCGGTGACGGTGTAGTAACTGCAAATATGTCCGAAAACATCGCGTTCTGCTGCTCCACCGTTAACGAGTTCAGCCCAAACATATCTTCCGATAAATCCTTCGGCGTCAATCCCGTTATCGTCGTCGAGCCGTACGAGAAATCAAAGTCGCCCAAGCCGGTTGTATTTTGCATTTGCGGTTGTTGATGTTGCAGCGGCGGCGGTTGGGGCTGTGGCTGGCTCATAAAATCTACCGATGGGATGCCAACCATTTCCTCGATGGGTGAGAAGCTGCTGGGTGTGTGATTCGATGGGCTTGTTTGGCTGGAGTGTTCGTTGGGGGTTGCTGTGTCCATTGATGGCGAGGTGTGGTTGGAAGATGACGATGTGGCGGCGGCGGCGGCGGCGGCGGCGGCCTTACTTTGTGTTTCTCGCGCAATCTTTTCTATGCTGATGTTCATGATCGTTGAGGAGCACTGGAGGAATGGGATTGGTTCTCCAGTGTCCGAGGGGGTTTTCCCAGCCGACGAACTAGCCGGCGTGAGCAGGGATTCGGGCGCCCGCGGCCCATCCGACACGAAGACTTCCGCCTACAAGTCCATTTTGCGTGTTAGAAAGGGGATACCAGAGAGTAGCATGGTAGAAGTAGAACACTCACAACTCCCTTCTTCAATCCGTACGGGAATCTTGATTGGTCCACCGGATTATCCATTGAGCCCATCATGTCGACATCCAGCTGCACCAAAAAGGATTCGGTCAATGGGTTTAGTTTCTTCAAGTGCCCCATCGCGCTGATCAGGAACTCTAATGACGACCGAATGTTGTCGTCGTTCGGATTGCTCTTCATATATTGCACGAAGACTCGGGCTGCGACGTAGAGACAGAAGGAGACGAACGGGTTCATCTGCGCACACCAGGTTAGATACCTTGCGACGAGTTACAGACATGGGCTTTTACAACATACTGATGTCAGGTCTTGGCTACCAATCATCTTCATGATGGATGTGATTTGGGCGGCTGCGGATACGCATCTGTACTTCGATTCCTTGGAAACGCTTGCCGGCAGCTTGAACTTGTCCGCCTTGAAGATCGCGGCTTGGTGCAGGCAGATAGTGCATGTGTGGATGTTCATGTTGGTGAACACAATGTTGGGATCCATGATGCCGTTCGGGAGCTTGAATTGCGGCGGCAGCGCCATAACAGTGTTGAGCAGGATGTTGTCCATGTGGCGGTGTCGTTTCCAGAACTCGCCTTTCTCGTAGTCTTGATCGTTCCCGTCTTCGCTAGGCTGGTGTAGATGTAAGAGATTCCTCCCTACGAGCGCTGCCATTATGATGACGCCAGAGTACGACGACAGATTCGGCGTGCCGTTCGGAGTAAGCGCTTCCTTCAAGGTATAGGATTTGGACGGCCGACAGGCTGCAAAGGCCTCATCCGAAGCTGGCAAGTGTGTCATAATATCCTTCTCGTCAATCATCATGGGCCATCCGGTCCCAATGGATGCATATCTGTCGGTACAGAATGCGTGCCAAAAGGTTCTCCGTCGCTCTTCTAGTTCGGTCCAATCCTTGGGCGGAGGGATGCACTGCTTGACGTCGAGACCGACACCATCGAGGCGGTTGAGACCGAGCATCGAGCATAATCTGGCCGCCCGCCCGCTCGACATCCACGCTCGAGGGAAATACATGAGCTTGTATTCATATGTCGCGAGCAGGCACCACATTTGCGCAAACGCCACGCTGACAACGGCCTCACCGTGGCCCTTCATCTCTGCCTCTTCCGCATATTTCCGTGCGCGACGGTAGAACACCGTCTGCATGCTGGAGTAGTTGTCGGTGACGGAAGCTGCCAATGTCCATATCGCATATCGTAGGGCGATAGGGGGGCGTAGGTTCGGCGCGAGGTCAAGACTGGCGAGGTATCGGGCTTTGTGTATTATCGGGCCATAAGGGGCCACCTTGTCGAAATAGGCGGTGTGCAATGCGTCGATGACATGTTCGTCGGGTAGGGCTTCGTCGATCCCGAGCTGTATCATCTCCCAAGAGAAGGAGGGCGCAGGGTCGAATGCATTGACGCCATCGTCTAGTGGTTTGGGCAGGAGATAGTCGGCTGTGCAATGAGTGAATTTGCTTAGGCTATCGACTTCGAAGGACTTGTCCTTCTGGCTGGGCGGGTGCTGTTCGGCAGGTTTCTTCTTCTTGGGTAGGGGCAAGAGAGAGTCGACGGCTGTCCCGATGGCTATGTTTGTGCTTCCAATCGATCTCAGGTCGCCGATATTGCTGACTTCAACAGGGCTGTCCTGGGTCTTGAGGAGGGTTTCTACCTGGGCTGCACGTGGGCGTGAGGAATGTCAGCCATGTGGATGGACCTTTGATAAACCAGGCGTGGGCGTGCATACCGAGGCGGGCTTCCAGCGCCTTGACATATCCTCTCTTGGGACCGCTCTTCCGTCGAACTTCATCGTAGGAGCTACAGTAGCAAGGCAGAAGTGTTAGCGCGCAAGCATCAGGGACCCAAGGGATCCGACTGCGACAGTGCAAAGCATCGATACGAGGCCGTGTCGGATGGGAGAGTTATACCAGTCGTGGCCGAGCCGGGAGCAGGTCCCGCAGCTGGGACGGGCGCCGTCGCACTTGAGCTTTCGCTTACGACAGACAACACAGGCGATTCTCTTCTGGCGAGGGGCCTCGCCGTCAAAGTCCCGGTCTCTGATCCGGGATGCGATCAGGTCGACTGGCGGAGCATCTGGGAGGGTTTCGGACATCGTGTGGGAGCGGTTGGCGATGTCGATATCCTGGCAGGCGGTGGAGGGATGGGTGTATCTGGTTTCCTCTTCCGCAGGATTGTGTGGACGGAGGGGATCAGGTAAGCCAAACTAGCTTTTACAGGTCTGGAACTCTCCCCCCCGAGCGAGTACGTAAGCAGGGCTGGGTGTTTGATATAAATACGAGCTCCGGGCTGGGTAAAGGGGGGGTCGAAGCAGGATAAACAGTCCTCTTCGAGTCTAAAGCGCTTCGCCGGTCGAGTTTTCTTGATGCGGAGCCTCTCGATATCGATTACGCAGCGCGCCCGACAGTGGGACCACTCATACAAGTTGGCCACCAATGTGTTCACAGTATGACGACGCCCTCGACAGCCGTCGAGATGTATCGCCAGGCGCGGTTTACAGGGCGGCCTTCGCGCCGGGCAAGCGCAGTCCGAGGGTTTCCGGGCGTCAGCATGCTGCAGTCCACGGACCCGGGCTCGGCAGTCGGAACTCATTTGGAGCCGACATGGCTTAGGCCCGAGACAAACCACTCCGGTGCTGGTAAACCCGAGTCTAACTCGTGAAGGGCAAAATGGATACTTGAAGTGATAGTGGCAGTAGGAGTATATCATATCTACACAAACGTCCGAGGGTTGTATCACAGGCGGTCCTTCTTCTCCTTGCCGCGCGGCCGCTCGGTCACCACCCACGGGTTCTTCTTCCCCACCCTTCTCGTCTTGTATCCCGATTTCGTCTGTGTTCACGAGACGCTCTGTTAGCTTCTTGAAATTATTACGTAGGCCGCCGCCAATAACGTTATCGCTGCACAGCTGCGCCGACTTACCGGGATGCCCCACGGGCTCACAGGGTGTCGGTTACCCTTGGACTTTCCTCGTCCACCACCGTGCGGGTGGTCACCTGTTGACGTGTTAGCGCATTGATGTCCAAACCCCCCGTGAAGACTCATCTCATCGTATCCTGTATCAAAACATCTGCGCGCATCAAGACTCACAGGCGTTCATGGCTACACCCCGCACCGTTGGCCTGATGCCCAGCCACCGCGACCGACCGGCCTTCCCAAGCTGTCGATGTCTCCACGTCGGATTGCTCACCACCCCCACCGTCGCATGCGCGTCAATCATAAACCGCCGCACTTCCCCGCTCTGCAATCGCACAACCGCGAATCCGCGAATCTCATCCTTCGCCACCACAGTCGCGTATGTCCCCGCCGCTCTGCAAAACTTCGCCGGCCCATTGACAATCGTCCCCAGCGCGTGGATGACCGCACCGATTGGAATATACCTCAAAGGCAGGCAGTTGCCGCGCCATGCGGTCTTCGCAGCAAGCATACCGGGATCGATCACACCGCCCATACTCGCCAGGAGATCCTCCGGGACACCAGATCTGTAGCTCTGTACTTTATCGCCCTCGCGCAGCCCATCCGCGGCGAGAATGTAGCTCTTCTTTCCGGTTTGCTGACTCGTGATCAAAGCGATGTGGGCGCTTCTGCCCGGGTCGTATTCCACCCGGTCGACAATGTGCTGCCCAGGGTCCCATCTGCTAAAGTCCACTGTTCGTATCCGTCGTTTATGCCCGCCGCCGCGGTGGCGGACGGTGATTCGCCCAGAATTATTGCGTCCGCCGAGGCCGTGGCCCTTCCTAGGGATCGTGAGTGGGAGGTACGGCCTTCCTTTCCAGAGATGGTCATTCACCGGCCGTCGTAGATGTCGTACACCAGGCGTCCTGGGCTTGTAGGTTCGCATGCGGACCATCTCTTCGCTTCGGTCTGGTGGTTTCGCGAACGGGCTTTCAAAGGTGATCGGTAACGGCTCTTCGCTCTTTGCAATTGTGGCGTAAGAACAGCACGCGACAGGGCGCTGGTAGACGGTGGGACATTTCGCCGCCGCTATGATTCGGGGCCTCGATATGCTGGAAACTGAGCCACAGCTGCGGCCGAGCAGCCGCGCGATTGAGGCCGTCCCTGCGAGCATTGTGCCGGTTGTGGTGGGGTAGTCGAGGAACTGCTATCTTCGAAGTGCGCGGTAGTCTATCGCCCGTCGAGGGCCCTTGAGGAGGGATTCCGATGATGCTCCTATAGTATAGCCATAGTAATGCGGTTGCGATGTGGAATGACGACGTTGACGACGGTTGCAGATGAAGCCAAAGTTGGTGTCGTTGAGCGAAGCGGCCGTCGATTGGCTAAAAAGCTTGACGCTATATACAACAACAACACCAACGTTACATATAAGTATATATCTTGGAGTCGTCGGTGAATACAGGACGCCGGCTTAGGCCGAGGACTTGCAGGTAAACAGCATCGGAGATACTTCATGTCCCTGTTCTCCAGAGGAGCTCTACGAAGCCTCTGGACACATAGCTATCGTAAGTCATATCGATCATACCACCGTTCATTCGCACATGCATGCAGGACTAACTTCACGATATAGGGAAACCGCTGCCGTTTTATATCAAACCCCAGGCCCGCTTCGAGGCCCGCTTCATCACAGGCACCGCCACCTCAACGATGGCCGAGCAGTCGCAACCGAACTCACTATCGCCAGTGTCCGGCCTTCCATCCGCCATGCGGGAGTATGTGATACACTTCGCACAGGTGCACGAGACCTTCCGCAAGCCGGAACTCGAAGCCCTGGCCACCCTCCACAATATTGAATTCAAGCTCCTCCACTATACGGAAAAGGTAAGTTCCAAAATCCCTAAAACACCCACAAGTGATACCAATCTAACACGCTGGGCGAGCGTATCGCTAGTCCCCATTCGCCAGAATCGCCCTCAAATCCGACGCCGACGCCAGGCAGCTGATCTCCAGATCAATCCTCACCAAGGGCATCTACGAGCTCTGGGGCGCCGGGCAAACCTACTCCGCCGTCCATGCAGATGTCAAGTCCCGCACCGCGCATCTATGGCCTACATATAACACCTGCTCCTTCAAATTCGATTTCGAGTCGTACAACGGCGCGCGGCCTGAACCCGAGAAGACAGCCCTCATTGAGTCCTTCTCCTACGTCGGCTTTGCAGGCCCGATCCGCATGAAGAACCCACAGGAGCTGTTCGTTATCATGGAGGACTACGAAGCAACTTCAATACTCGAACACGACCGCCTCGCCGCCTTGCACCTTGAGGACAAGCTCGCCACCCCCACCTGCAACCCCACACATCTCCCCGAGCCGCACCAGATATACCTCGGCCGATTCCTTGGGAAGAGCAACAGGCCCGCCGTGGACGTCTACGACCTCAAGAAGCGGAACTACATCGGCACTACCTCCATGGACGCCGAGCTCTCCCTCGTCACTGCAAACATGGCGCTCGCCGCCCCCGGAAAACTCGCATACGACCCCTTCGTCGGCACCGGTAGCTTTGTCGTCGCCTGCGCGCATTTCGGTGCGCTGTGCTTTGGCTCCGATATCGATGGGCGGATGATCAGAGGCACGAAGGCGGGGAAGAGCCTGCGCAGCAACTTTGAGCAGTATGGGATCACACCCGCGTACGGTGATATGTTTGTCAGCGATTTGACCAACAGCCCACTCGGTCGGTTCGGCGGGGACGCGGACGGCCGCAGCGAGCAAATATTGGATGCTATTCTTTGCGATCCGCCGTACGGGGTCCGCGAGGGCCTCAAGGTGCTTGGCAGTCGGGACCCAGCGAGACCGAAACAGCCAACAATCATAGACGGCGTTGCGCAGCACACGTAGGTCTTGTCCGTCGCTTTATTCGAGTCTGTAGACGTCGGCAGGCGGGGCTTGGTTGACATTATTTTGGTGAAATATAGTCTGAAGGGGTACATTCCGCCCAAGAGGCCGTATGGGTTTGATGCAATGGTCAACGACATTATGAACTTTGCGTCGACACACCTTGTCGCGGGTGGGCGCCTGTGCATGTGGTTGCCTACTGCGGACGAGGACTTGCACGAGTTCGCGGTACCTTCGCACAGGAACCTGACGCTAGAGTCTGTTTGCGTGCAGAACTTTAATAAATGTGCGTGTGCCTCATAGCCTTTTTGCAATCTCTCCGCTCAATCTTGTTAATCCGCCGCTTTGTGTTATTTAGGGTCACGAAGGCTTTTGACATACTCACGGAATGCTGTTGATCAAACCGAAACCGAAGGCGTGGAACAGCCCACGGGCCTGGCGGCGGATAGTCCAGGACGAACAGCCGATGCTTTGAACCCGTTCCGGCGAAAGGTAAGCAGCCCTTCATCATCCTACGAGTCGACAACATACACTAATACGCCTATTGAGCACCAGTACTTTGAAGGATTCAGGACACCTACCCCATAATGTCTACTCGATAGCGTTTAATTTATTATACCCAAGCTTTAGTCTCGTTGCAGCATGATCATCCAAGATATACGGGCACTATAATCACCGTCTATTCCCCACCGTTCCGGTGACAGTAACACTCAGGTACTCAGCCGCTACGCAAAGCTGCACAAAGCTATTAAGACACAGGCAAGAAGGAAATCTACCTACAAAACGACACGTCAATGCATACTCCCAATCTCGTCCAGCGCAGTCGTCAAAAGCCCTAACAGCTCGTTATCCCCATAGGCCACCCGAGCCGCTTGTGATATAAACGGGAACATCACCACTAGATGCTGCTTCGTGCTGCCCTCCGCCACTGCCGCCTCCCCACCAAACCTTGCACACCGCAACCTCGTAAACCGATCCATCACAAATGTAATCTCCTTCCTCTGACACCTCGGCTGTGGCGTCCTCCCGCGCAACGGTTGGTCCTAGTCACCCACCTCGTCAGCATCACACCACACCACTCACGCCATACTCGCTCGAGTAACAAACACCATATGGCACTTACCGCTGCAAACCGTCTAAGAACAACCGAAACCCGAAGCAACATCCACGGCACCGCAACCTCCGCCAGGGAATCCCACTCCCCACCGTCGCCGCGGTCCGTACACAGCTCAAACAACTCGTCCAAGCAGGCATAACTCATCCTCGCCCGCCGCTCCAGCACAAGATCACTGGTACATCCAAACAATGGGTCCCTACGCGGCTGCACCCCTGGTCCTTTAAAGCCAATATCCAGCTCCCCATCCTGCAGCTTATACAGCAACGACGCAGCAAACACGCTCTCCAGGTACCGTTCCACCACCGCACGCGGGACAAACCCTCTCCCTAGCCGCGGGATAACTAGCCCCCTCGCAAGCTTGAACGACGCCATGTCGAACTCCTCGTCGCGGAGAACGGTATCCACGTCCTCGCCGTCGCAGTTCGCCGTCACCATTGCGCAGACTATACCCGTGATTTCCTCCCAGAGGCGGACCTGGATGTCGCTCGCGACACCTGCCATCGTATCCAGCGTAGGGATCAGGTCGCTGAGAATCTCTAGCGAGACTCGCGTGGCTCGGACCCAGAGTGCCTCTTTCTTCGTCGTTGCTCCCACGCGGAACTCGTACTTGAGCTGTATTGGCTCGCTGAGGGCTTCCAGGAGCTCGACTACCGCACCGCTGTTGTAGATGTCCGGCCCGGACTTGGCATGGCTGAGGCATAGGCCCGCGAGCGAGCTTAGTATCGTCGAGGAAACTGCAACGTACGATGGCTTTCGCGATTTGCTGTTCGTTGTTACTGTCGCGGTGTACGGTAACCTGCTGAGGAATGCGAGTTCTTTCAGGACTAGGGATGCCCATTCTGTAGAAGCTGTGCTGATCGCCTTGATCGATTCGAGAATCGAGAGCTGTAGCGCACTCGCTACTTCCACGTCGAAAAAGTAGGCAGGAAGCTCGGGATATAGCATGCATTCTCGGAAGACGCTGAGCGCCTGCTGGACATCTGCCGTCGACGTGATCGGCCCCATGAGTTTGTGGAGCGGCCGGAAGGCGCCTATGAACGCCGTCAAAGTTTCCTGCGAGTCATTCTGGCCGTTGCCCTGTGTCGCCCAGAGATCCCAGGCCTCCCGTTTCGACGTAATTGCGATTTCCTCTGACGTTGTAGCTTTCTCCAATAGCCTGGCTAGTTCCCTGTAGACTGTCTTGGTGACCTCAAAGCTCCTCCAATCGAGGAGATGGCGGACATATTGCATATATGTGCTCCAGATCGCATCAAAGCTAGATAGCAGTTGGAACACACCCAGGAAATTCGTGTAGAGATTGCTCGTCCCCTTCAGGATGAGGACAACGGTTACGTCCCACTGTTTTCGTTCAGGTACAGGCAGGTTCCCCTCCTGCAGCAGCGCTTCTGTGGTGGACATCATCTTGAATACAACTATATTCAAACACGAACTCCAGGTCTTTGGTCCCAAGCTACTGCCGTAGGAGTCAAATATGCGGAATAGCGTTTGTATCGATCCTGAAAAGAAAAGTCAGACACAACAATTTTATGTAGTGACTATCCCCGGAGCGAACGTACCATTGCGGACTTCCGAACGAGGGTCTTTAGTGATCTCTGCTAATCTCAAGAGGAGGATGAGCCAAAGGATCATGCTGGTACTCGACCCTTGAGTCTTGACCGCGGCCAACAGTTCCTTGTCAGTACTAGGAAACCCGTGCTCTTCTTCGTCCTCAGACTTTTGCCGCTGCAAAAAGTCGGAGATATTCCAAAAATATGTAATCGTCTACGAAAAAGCAGTTAGCAGCCAAGAAGCGGAACGTATCGGAGATGCCAACCTACGGTCAACGAAATATTCAGATCGTCCACCTGCGCACAGAATGAATACAGGGTATCTATAAGTACTAAAACGCAGTCGATCGGTAAAAGGCCAAGGAAGTCGGTACAAATAAGTTGGAGGGATGCGAATGACGTTTTGAGTAGACGGACGGATTTCCCTGCGGGCCGGGGGGTCCCCCCCTCAATTGGGGGCTTGAATGAGGTGTTCATAATTTTAAACAGGATATCCCACCCAGATCTCAAAGTCTCTCCTGATTGCTCGAGCATGGTAGTCAAAGCCTCCAGCGCCGATTTGTGGATATCCGCATCGATAAGCTTAACTGTGCTACTGTTGGTGTCGGTAGTATTCTGACTGCCCTCCTCGAGTCCATGCAGTTCTTCTAACAACAAACCTAGAATTCGTTCCTGGATTTCGGTAGCGCCAGGGATTTCCAGGTCCAGAGTTCGGGCAGCTAGTATGACGAACTCGTGGAGAATATCGGACGCCTTGAGCCTTATGGCACCTTCGACCCGCCGCGATGTAGACGCTAAAAGTAAGTAGCGTTGGATGGTGTTCCAACCGTTATCTTCAGGTTCGTCCGTAATCAAGCGTCCAATATTTATTTGAACAAGCTCCCCTAGTTTAGATATCACAAAAGTGTTATCTATGGATGATGCCGATGAGGACTTCCGCCGCGTTCCCCAGCTCCCAACACGACGGTGGCTGAATGCAGCACCTCTAGAAGCAGGCAAGACAGGCATCGCAGGCCGTTTAACTTTCGAATCAGCAGGGTCTTGCTCTGTCGCAGTCGTTGAAGGCTCGTCCAAATCCAACAGGTCGCACAAAGCGGCTAAGAACGAATTGAAGGCCTCGTTGTTGAACTCCTTTGTGCTCTCAAACAACTTTTGCGAAGTCCCTTCGACGGCAGCGATCTCAGGCCCAACATTAGACAGCGCCGACTGAGGATCATTAAGAGTTCGTTGGGGGTCCAAGGATTTGACAGACTGAGACGACGACTTTGTTGATGCTCGATATGTCGATTGCAGGATATAGTCCGTCTGCTGTAAGGCTTCGAGCACGATGGTCCAAGAATCCTTGAGAGTTGCGCCGAGCGCCGTCCCGATATTCAGTAAGATGCGTAAGCATATTAGGTTGCGTGCATTCAATGCTAAAGGTTTTGCGTCCGTTTGGGGAACGGTCAACGTCGATGACGAAATATTCGGAGACTCATGGCCTTTTGTTGTAGTCCCACCCTCATAGTAGCCCGAGTAGGCAATGTGGGAAGAAAATACTTGCGGGGGCACTGCTGCTTTACCAAGAGTTGTGAGGAATGTATCTCGTGGAGTAGCGAGATCCAAGACTCCAGCTACTTGAGTAAACTTTTGCAGAGACCTTACTAGACCATGATAATAATCATTATCTAGGGTGGCGTTCAAGTAAGTTGAGTATAGTGCAAGAATCGCGGGCCAACAAGTATCCACGATAGACGCGCAAGTTTGGATATCAGTCAACAAGGGGTGATTTTCAAGGGTAAGTGGGTTGACGACGCTTTGTGCCTTGCGCTTTAGGGTCGAACTTATTCGAGAAATGCTGTTCGGGGGAGACTTCCCGTTCTGCGCCTCACCACCACTGGCGACATCACTGTCAGTCCCCTTCTGCGGGGATATCTTGAGCCGTCGCTTCCTGGAGCCCTTCACATCCGACGAAAGCGTGGCAATTGGAAGGATAAACTTTGCTAGACCTTCCGAGAAGCTGTTGACGGAACTCAGGACTAGAGCGTAGATATACGATTCGGGTGTCGAAGGTGGTTCCGTTTTATCTAGCTGCTCTATACATGGAACACGTATTGAGCTCCACTGCGAACTCAGGCCTGGAGGGGTAGCATCCCCTATCCCAACTGCGCCCCCGATGATTCCAGCAACACCACCAGCTTCGGCGGCGAGCTGCTCATTTGATAGATTCCTCAATGCGTTTTGATCCAGCGTGACTGAAGATTGAGTCCCTAGCCCAATTACACCTGGCTTTTCGGTTGCTAGGCGTGCAAGCATGGCTGCAAGTTCCTTTAGAACTGGCCGTTTTCCTTCTTGAGCATCGTACACGGTGAACAATCGTCGGACCAAGGATGCTTCTGCAAACAACCCTCTGGCAATTTCCATACAAAGCGCTCGTTTCCAACCAGGGCCAGCGTCCGGTTCAAGCATATGCATCAATAAGCCCAGTGCCACCTCACATTCTGACTCAAGAATAGACAAATGCCGTCGAAGGAGGACATAGAATATCCTTATGACCCTGACGGCTATCGAGAAATTCGTGCGATTGGAAAGCGATCTGATGACGAAGGGAGCAACTCGAGCGCGGACGATGTGTGCTTGTTCCTTATGTGAAAGGAAGACCTCAAAGTGGTTGGATAGGACGGATTCTATCAGTTCGAGGCCGAATGCTTGGGGTATCTGGGTGAACTGGACATGTTGCGGTCTTTGGCCTTCTGTTTGCAAACAGAGATCTTGGAATACCTATAATCTGATAAACATTTTGAACTGCTCTCAGCGGAAGGACAACTCACTTACTCTGTACGCGTCCGCGGCCGCCGGCCTCAAGGATATATCCTCGCCATCTACCGAGACTTCCTCACAAGTGGCGATTTCAGATGCCTGATCTTTTCAAATCAGCTTCCCCGTCATTTTGGTTGCCAAAGGACGAGCATTACCATCTTCTTGAGAGACTTTGTCGAAAACAGATACTATCAACTGCTGTAGCGCTGCGCAAACTGTCAGGACGTTGCTATACTCCCGCCATGGTAGTCATACTAACTTGCGGCAGCAGTGCTGTTGACAACGGCAATCTTGGTTCCCTGAAGGCTGGAGCAAATCGCCAAGGTCTCCTCAAGGCGCTTGCCACTGATGTTTGAAGCATAATTCTGGAGTAGCGATGGGAGGGCCTGCAGGATTTTGAGCTGGATATCAGGGCCTATTCATGAGTATCAGTACGCGGGGGGATGAAAGCTATTCTCTGAGGGCGCTCACCGAGAGTTACCGCGTCCCTGAAAACATCCAGCACCTCTTTCAGCCTTGACTACGGAAACCGGTATATTAGTAAGTCGCGTATCGCCCCATTGCCTCGTCGCGAACATTTTCGAAGTACCTCCGCAAGCGCCTTGGCCACAATCAGGCGTTGGAGGCAGCCGATTCCCAGGACCGTGAGCTTCTGGTGCTTGGAGGCGCAGGCCAGTATAAAGGGCGACGGAAATGAGGATTTCCGCGAAAGCTCTGCCGGTCGAGCAAGTTAGTTGTGGGATTTGGTTTTGCGCCATTGATCTGCCGGGTACCTCTTGCGACTTCATTTTCCGGGCTCGAGGACAAGAGCTTGAGCTCAGCAAGCGATTTCTCAGTTGCCTGGAAGATGGGGATGAATAACAGTTAGGTCGAGAAGCCTCGGAGACTGCAAGAACTCGGGGATCCGAAACCTACGGTTCTGAGGTCGCCGCTCCGCTTCTTTGCCTCTTGTAGGAGCACGCTGAGCTCATTGGTGAGTATCTGCGCTGTCATCGCGATTCAGAACTCCGACAGGTCCCGGGCGCTCCAGTTTGAAGAATAGTACGGTAACTCAGTGGGCTGAAACCTTTATCGGTCTGTCATTCGAGCATGGTGGTCTGGAGGATTCGTGTGTGTCCAGGCGGCGTCGGGTGAGATGCTGCGGGACAAGTATTGGGAGTGGGCTGTTGCGCGTTCAAGCATACACGAAACCGATATGGTGGCCGCAATTTAGGCTTTTAAGCCGCCGCCCCACCACGCGAGCAGTCAGCCCTGCCCATTCTTGGTGGCGACACTTCCCCAGCCACTTTATCAGTCAAGTCACATCTACATCCACTCTTCGAAGACCGGCTATCACGTAATCACAGGCGTCCTTGGAACAACCTTGTAACGAGCTACGAACTATGGCCAAGGTCCCGAGAAACTTCCGGCTGCTGGAGGAACTTGAGAAGGGCGAGAAGGGCCTGGGATCCGGTATACAGTCACTGTCGGATCCTACAAACCTCATCTTCAGATAGCTGACATGTTTTTACCTACCTCTCTAGATGGTGTTTCTTACGGCCTGGTAGACGGGGACGACATCATTATGACGGATTGGTCTGGCACCATTCTTGGGCCTCCTCATGTACGGCCGCTGCGCTTGCCCCGCTTTACCCCTAACTACGATAGAACTTCACCACCTCATTCTAACGATAAACGTCGATGCCTCTACCCTTGCAGAGCGTCCATGAGAACCGAATCTATAGCCTGAATCTCAACTGCGGCGAGAACTATCCGGACGTACCTCCCACTGTTAGATTTATATCTAGGATCAACCTCCCATGCGTCGACCAGACGAACGGACATGTCAGCATGAATCCCTTTTCGGCGCGGTTGTGTAATGGCCAGTGTTATAGTGCTAATCGTATGCTTTCATTTTAGGTCGATCCCTCGAAATTGAACTGTCTCTCGCAGTGGAGACGTGACTATACGATGGAAACTGTCCTTCTAGAGCTGCGAAGGTGCGCTACCCTATCTGGTTCTTCATTCGTTAATGCGTTTTGCTAATAATCCTACGATAGGTCTATGGCTCATGCTTCTAATAAGAAGCTACCCCAGCCTCTTGAAGGGACGAATTTCTGATTGAACTTGCGTCGCGAAATACCCCATTATCCTAGAGGCTATAGCTCCTTTTAACACCATGTTCCGCGTTCCGCCTATAGAATGGAGAAAAGGAGGCAGACGGGGGGTTTTGGCGTTAGATACATACTCGGTTGAACCAGACATATCTGCTCCATCTTTGTGCATGACGATGTAATGAAACTACTTTTGCATACCACTAGCAGTAACAACGGCGATATCAAATGGAAACTATCATCTTCCCACCACGCCAAAGCATCAATGCAAGATACTTCTCATTGTGCGGCTGCCTCTGCTCTCTAACCCATCACAAGCGAGTGTTGACTCTTTGCGCTTCTACTAACTCTAACTGGCGGCTTCAGTTCTCCCAACACGAAAAATTTCCTGACCATCTACCGACTCCCATCAGCAATGGTCACTACTACCTCAGCGCCCCCATAAACAACAGTTTCGGCCTGCATCCTTAGTAGATGCGTTCCTCGGCGGCTAAAACTGCGGTCTTATCTCAGAATGTAGCCCATCGCACGGCATGTAAGTTCACACCTTGTCGCAATTCTTGGTCGTCTACTCTGCTCATATGGTATTTGTTTCCTGCCAAAGGCCTCGCCCTCTACCACCGGCTCCTCAAACACGCCCGCAATGTTATCATCACCGGAGACAAGTCGCCGGCACCCGCTACCGCCGCCGCCGTCAGTGATTACACGACCCAGGTCCGCAAGTCTCTGAAAACGATCATCACGAAAGAATTCAAAAAGACCACAGTCCGGGAGCTTAAAGTCCCAAAAATCCTGGACTCCCTCAAGCTAGGCTACAGCGCGGAGAAATGTCTACGGCTGGCCACGAAACAGCCTCCAGATGCTACTGCGGTCTTACAAATTGTAGCCTACATCAAGCGCTACAACAAGGCCGGGGCGAAACCCTTACGGCGTATGCAAGCGGCTAAGATCACGGTCCAACCGCAGCCGAAACCAGTGCCGAAAAGACCAATTAGTCCCTACCTCAAAGAGATCCCGGTGGAATATCGCCGCAAAGCTACGTTGGTTGCCGGGAACACCATGCCCTTCATCCGATATACAGGTGCCAAACCGAACGCCCTGCTGGCGGGGATGTTGCGCAAACGGGTAGAGAAGCGGGCCAAATGGGATGACCAGCTTGACGATCTGCAGTTTTGGATGGATCTCGGTAGCTGGGAGGATGTGTTCGAAAGCAAGTTGAGGGAGGAGGCGACGGGAGAGTGGAAGAAGAAGAACCCGGATGACGGAGCGCGCTGGGTGACGGCTGCGAAGAACTCCAAGGAGGAGCTGCAGCTGAATATGTTTGAGAAGGGCGTGTCAGCGTATAATCGAGTCGACGGTTTGTTGAGGAAGATCAAAAAGCACAATACGGAGAGGGAGCGGCTGCTACGGGAGGTGAGGTGGAAGAAACGGGAATCGAAGAAACACGACGAGGACGGGGGTGTTGTGTCTGGAACTGCATCTGGAGCTGCACCGGCGCTGGAAGAAGTCGTAATTGCTGGCGGAAAGCCATCAGAGGCAACTAAAGTCAAAGCGGATGTGTTTAGGCCATCGGGGGAACGGAAGAAAGCCTGGGACGAGAAGGCCCGCAACAGGTTAAAGCAGGTGGAGGGCCGCAAAGCCACTACTGATATCCGAGTGGCGAAACACGAAGAAAGCAAGGTACCTGGCAGCAGAGTATGGGTCCGTCGTCAGACTTCTCTCAAACCCCACCAAAACCAAGGGAGGAAGAAGCCCCTCAGCGAGGACCAGAAAGCAGACAAAGATATCCTCCGTTCTCTGAGACAGGCCTACCTCGGTCTCGATCATGATGTCGACGGATTCTTAAAAGAATTCCTTTGCTGATAGGTTGATTATATCTCGTGGGCAACATACTGGCCCTTGTCCCGGAAATGTTCATAGTTGTAAATATTTAGGCGTATTGTAATTGTAGATACCTAGGTAGTTCGTATATATATACTCCTCGATTAATTGTCACTTTTACTCAAATATACCACGTATACTCCTGCGTATATGTATCAACTCGCTGGCCTTTCCACGAAGGTTTCGATAAACCTGGCGATATCTTCAAACTCCTCAGGCTCCTTCAACCAATGCCCGTTCGATTCGGCTCCTTCGTACGTTTTCCACAAGACGGAATAGCCTGCTCTGCACAAGATATACAGAGTCTGAAGCCCTAGATTGACATCAACGTACGCATCGTCCACGCCGTGCCCCAAGAGAACAGGGGTGTTGGGCACGCGGACAGCACCGTCGAGCACCACCCCTCCAGGTTCAAGCTGGAGGATTTCAACGAGTCGCGGTGCAATTGGCATCGGATTACTGAGATGCTTTGCCAGAGGCGTCCAACCACTAAACCCCATGAACCCGCCTACATTATACTCCTGGAGCAAGAGGAAAATAACGGCCACGGCTTGGCCTTGACTGATCCCGGCGAGGATAAGCTTGCTCGCATAGCCACTCACTCGGTCCAACTCGGCCTCCATCAGTCGGCGCAGATACACAATAGAGCGGCGTAGTCCGTCGAGCTGTAGCTCCTCTCTTTCCGACGGGTCTGCCAGGGAGTATATGTCGAACCATTCTGTGATTTCTTCTTGAAAGGCTGTTGAGAAGCTTGACCTGGCGGTAGGGAATACCCACCTCATGCTCGGGAAGTGCGAGAAGAGGGTTTCAGTGTCGCTATTTAGAATCTTGACGTCGGCCAGAGATTCGGCTAGCTCCCTGCCGTTGCTCCCTCGTCCGTGCAGGAAGATGACCGTATGCGTATGGCGACATGTTGGCCCTACGATATGTGCTTCGGGAAAGTTTGCAATTGAAGCCGACATCACCAGCTTACCAGTGCAGTCAGGAACCGTCCCATGTCAGGCGCTTGGCGGCGGATCCGGAGGTCGAGACTCGCGCTTGGCGTTGAACTTTTGCCCCTCCATCCAGCAACACCCCACCACGCAAGCGCACGCACATCCTCAAATCACAATGTCCAACATTTGGATCGCAGCTTCAGACGGCAATACCGCGCAGGTCCTCACATACCTTTCCGCAAACCCGGCCCTTGTTAACTCCAAAGACGAGAACGGGTATACGCCCATCCATGCTGCGGCATCCTACGGCCACCTCGACCTGCTGCGGTGCCTGGTCAACGAGCATGGGGGAGACATCAACATCCGTGACGACGACGGCGATACCCCGCTGTTTACTTCCGAGAGCGTGGAGGTTGCGCGATGCCTCGTCGAGGAGCTAGGCGCGGACTGGGAACACCAAAATGACATTGGGGTGACGGTATGCTTCCTTGCGTTCGAGATTGGTATGGCTTGGATTGATTGTGTCTGCAAATACTAACGTGGGCGGGCACTGGCTTTTTAGGCTGCGGAGGCGATAGAGGAAGACGACCAATATCCCCTTGTTGTGGCGTATCTGCGCTCGTTGAGTGATAAAGAGACGATACGGCCGGTAGCTCCTGGGTCACCACCGCAAGGGATAGCGGTGCAGGTCAGGTCGGTGGACGAAGCGTTGGCAGAGTTGGGGCCTGTAGATGATGAGTTTAAACGGAGGATCGAGGAGCTCGCAGCGAGGCCGCAGGACTTCACGCAGGAGGAGTTGAAGCAGTTGGTGACCGAGGCTGTGCACAAACATGTTTTGGAGCCCGAGGGCCGGAACGTGAGGGCTCGGGAGGGCGACTGAACCCTGAGTTTGCGGCATGGCACAGATTGGTATGTATGCATATATTGCGGTTTGTGATGGTAGTTTGGGCGGCGACTGCACTAGCATCTTTTAGACTCTGATATGGCGTGATGGGAAAAGTTCTGGTGTATGATATTGGCCTGCCTCGTATTGGCGCTGTTGCTAGCTGGATGCGGATTTGAATTCGATTATGGGCTTCCGCTATATTGGTTGTAGTTGAGTGCAACAGGCATATGTACAGGACAATAAGGGGGCAAGCTTGTACATGAAGATCGATGAAGATGTTGACTGTGGCTTGGTATGAAATGGATAAAGGTATGTATAAAAGTATGTGTACGCCGTGTCTACTGAGCCCTTCTATTTGGAAAAAGAGGCGACTGCAAATGGGTATACGATGAATAAGAAAGTGACAGCAGGTAAGCCGATTTACGAGGCAGCCGAGTTGATGGCACCCTGAGCCTTTGCACGTGCATTCTCGAAGAACTCGATGACGCCCGTGTAGACCACGAGAAGGATACCGCCACCGGGTCCGAGACGGAGCACCTTGGGTAGGAACCCCTTGTAAAGAGCTGCGAATCCCTCTTCTCTGGCGACAGTGGCGACTGCTGGTATCGTCCAGTTGTACTTTGGAACCTGGCCCTTGACTCTGACGGTGTTCTGGATGCGAGATTTGACGACATCAAATCTAGCGGGGTTGTTAGCTTGTGCTGGTTGTCATATGGAGCTTGAAATGTAACTGGCAAGGGTACTCACGGAGTGTTCAGGATTGTACCTGCGGTTCCGCCAACAGCACCAGCAATAACGTCGTTCACCATCTGGGACTGCTTCGTTTCCGCCTTTGGCAGCAGTGTCCTGGCTTGGAAGATGACACCAAAGTAGCCAGCGTTCCAGACTAGATGCCTCCAGACTGTGCTCTCCAGGCCGTTGTACAGCGCGAGCGGACCTTCCGCCTTGACCAACTTGACAAAGCAATCCACCATACCGTTGTACTTGCCGGCGGAAGCGCGGTCTTGCAGGCGGATCTTGATCAGCTCGAACGGGACGACGACGAACGACTCGCTGACACCAGCAGTGGCACCGGTGAGGATGGCAAGTTGCTGGTTCATCTTTTCCACGCCAAAGGCGTCGCGGTACACCTTGCCCCAGTAATCGTTGGCGGCAAACTTTGTCGCTCTTTTGGGGGCTTCCATGAGGATCGGGGCTGTGATGCCGCGGTACAGGCGGCTGAAGCCTTCATTCTTGATGATCTTGCGGAAGCAGTCGAGGGTGCCAGTATAGGCGTCGGCTGTTGCAGCACCGCCACCGACTTGCAGTTGTATCCGGGTTTTGACGACGTCAAGCGGGTACATGACCAGAATTTCGGAGACGCCGGCCACGGCGCCGGCCGCGAAGTTGTAGATGAAGGGGAGGGGCTTCTTTTCCGTCATCGTGTGGTGTGGTGAAGTAGTGCCAGGGAGTGTAGGTTGAGATGGCTGCTGGTGTAGATATCGTGTGACAAAATACTCGGACCGGATGGTGTTGTTGATGTTGGAGCCGGGGTCGACAGATTTGACAGGTTGTTCCGAGCGCCAATGAGCGACGAGACGGAAAGGATGGCGATGGCGAGAACGAGGGATGGGAAAACTGGAAGATGCGAACTTGTATCGGGCATCGCATGGGATCGTTCTACTTCTATATCTGCGGACTAGCGTGCCATGGGTGTTCGGCGGGCAGGGGAAAAAGTCATACTGGGTAAATTTTCACCTGCCCGTTATCGCCGATGCATCGATATCGCGCAGAGACCAGAAGCTAGAAGACGAGCTGGGTTTTGATGCATGTGCCCGGCGCCGGGCTCCACTCGCCGGTTCGGCTAACCCCGCGGCAATTTGTGGTTTCAACCTGGCTGGCAGCAAGTGGACGAGGTGCACGGAGCCTCGGCTGGGATGTGTTGTCCGCTGCGTTGCGATGCGCTGAGCTGCGGTTGCTTGGCGGACGTTGTTTACTTGCACCCACGCGTCGACTAAACACCAATTTGGTTGCCCTTCTGGGACGTAATTCGAGACTCGACAGACAGAGCCCCTCTCCATTGCATACCACTACCACTCATCTGATTTGTCGCCCACGAGGAGACCTCTCTCCCCGTTTCGATCGAACCTCTGTCGCCTGGCTGCTGTCATTGCTCTCAGCGACTGCCTCTCTAACTCCAACGAGATCATCGGCCTCAGATCGCTCTCTCGTGGCCTCGATGTGTCCGTGGTGAACACGAGCATACCAGCCATCTCTCCTATCGACGACAATGTCGAGGCGGACTACCAGCGTTTTGGACCAGGCTGTAATTACCCCTTTCACCCCAATCAAATCTCAATCACTGCTGACCAAAGTCCTCTCTTTTTCTCTCTCTCAGGACCGTCCCGAAAACCGACTGGGTTTCAGGCGCCACAATACCGGAGGGAACTCCATTATCCCCAAAGCCCTGGCTGGCCAGCCTCTCAAGAAGACCGTCTCCGAGCCCTTGTCCACTAAAACGAAGGAAAAGCTGGCATCCTTCGTACACAAGAATGCTGCCCCGCATAGAGACAAACCAGCGTCAAACGAGCCACATTCCAAAGAAACCGAGCCAGGGGCACGCCGATATGAGCGACCCAAGTCCCCCGTTCTTATCTCGATCGATTCGTCGCCTCCAACCATACTTAAAGAAAATAAGAAGCCGGACCCCAGGTTGCCAGCCCCGGAGAGCCTACCCGTTCCGAAGACCACCAAAGCACCAGCCCCCAAACCAGCTACGGGCACAAATACTATCGCAAAGCAACAATCTGCCCCCTCCCTTGGACCTAAGGATGTGCCATCTACCCCACATCACCGATTTGCTTTAAATGACCTGTTGACGCAGACGAATATGACCCCTTCGTTCAAAGCGTCCAACGAAGAAACTTCTCCAGAAGCAAGAATCTCCTGGAAGAACTCTCCAAAAAGGTCACAGAGCCGGCCGCCGGACGCTACACCGTCGGCAAAGCTGAAGAACAGGTCAACAGTACACAAGAAACGGGCAAGAAGCTCATCTCCAATCGACACGCCGAGAGCTAGCAAACGCACATCGGTACAGACAACGTTTGATATCTCTTCGTCAGCTCTGAAAACCCCGTTGGTAAATCCGTTCGAGGACGCGTGGACTAGACGACTTCAAGACCACCCAAGCGTAGGCGTGCCTTTTGTACAGGGCGACAAGAGATTTGAAGGAAGCTCGCCTCGAGCGCCACCTGATGTTGGTGACTCGCCATTGACTCTCCGGAGATCCTTTAGCGCCCCCGCCAAACGGCTGAAGTTTGCAGACCGCAAGTTGAGAGAAATCAGCCCCTTGGAAGAAACTCACGAAGAAGGTGCTGTCAAACTTGTGAGGTCCACTAGCAATAGCACCAACGAGAAGGTCTCCAGTTTGCTGGCTAAGCTTCAGGAAAATAGCACAAGAGTTGCAGCCCTCCAAAAATCGGAAACCACCCTGCCTGCCTCATATTCTTCTCTAGGTACAACATCCGGTCGGTTTGATGACCCATCATCTTCCATCCAGGGCCAATTTACTCCTCCAGTCGCCGAAGGGGGGCCGTGGGAGGCTCGGAATTTGACAATGCAAAAGTCTAGACTTGCCCGGTCTTCTGTCGAGCCCAAATCAGCTGCGATTGATGCCCATCCAAATTCGGATGATTACGGCCTTGACGATGATGACGACGAGGAAATGTTGGAGCTTGTGGATAGTATCGCGCACCCGATGGATTTGTCTAGCGAAGCCAAAAGAGGAAATTCGCAGGGGAGCAGCGCTGGGGCTGGGATGGCTGATGAGGACATAGACTATGGGCTTGATGATCTTGACGATGATGAATTTGAGGCAGATATTGCAAAGCTTGTGGGCAGTAAAGGCGTATCTAGGACAGAGGGAAAAGTGACTTCCAACGGGCGGTCGTTTCGGCAGTTATCGCCTAGAAGGGACGCATCTCCTGTAGCAAAGGATTTATCAGACGACTATGGGAGCGACTTTGACCCTGAGGACGTGATAGTAAGTTCACACTATTCTAGCCTAGCTTTTTGAAGATCAATGCTGAATCGAGAAAGAAAGACACAAAATCTCGGGCGATCCAAAGATTCGTGGTACTAGATGTATTTGAAGATGAATATGTTTCAAGCAATGGCGCAGTGCGGCCAGAGAAGTCGCTACGTGTAGAGGACGAGAAGACTCGGACGGAGCGGCGAGTCCTCCTGCGCCAGGCCTGGGTAGAGTGCGACGTGCGGGAAGGCGATGTCGTCAATGTTATAGGAAGCTTTGACGGAACGCAGACTTGCATCATCGACAATACACAGAATATGCTTATTCTCCACCCGGATATCTTGCTATCGGCTACGGCGGTTGCCGACTCTTTTGACTGTGTCCGGCTGGCGACGTTGAAAGAGCGTGTCAAGGCGATTTCAGACGGCAATCAGTGGAGCGTTTACGGTAACATTCTGCACGAACTCTTCCAGACGGCGTTGAGTGCGAATGACTTCTCCTCGGCCTTTTTGGAGAAAGACGTCAACCGTATTCTGTCGGCGCAGCTGCAGAATCTGTATGCTATCCGCGTCACTCCGAGCATGGCAGTGGACCACCTGCGCACAAAAATACCAATGCTGCAAGATTGGACGAAGAAATTCGTGTCGGCGCAACCAAAGGACGGGGCTGTCGCTACCGGCCATCGAGGCCCGGATGCCAATATAGCAATCCGGAAGGTCCTAGATGTCGAGGAACATATCTGGTCGCCGAAATTTGGACTGAAAGGCAACATTGATGTTACCGTTGAGGTAGGGGTACAGGATGTGAAAGGCAAAAGCACCTTGACGGTCCCGCTGGAGCTGAAGACTGGGAGGAACACCAAGGTCATGTCGCACCGGGCCCAGACCATGTTGTATACTCTCCTGATGTCTGATCGTTATGGTAAGCGTACTGAATCATCAACGCGGCGAGGACCTCCGGCTGACGTTTCGCGCTCTAGATGTCGAGTCCTTGTGTGGCGTCTTATATTACCTTGAAACATCCGAAACGATTAGGATACCTAACCTCATGGACGAGTTGAGAGACTTGATGGTTGGGAGGAACCGGCTCGCGCGGTACATATACAGCAACATTGACTTGCCACCCATGTTGGGCGACAAGCGAACTTGCGGGAAGTGCTATGCCAAAACTTCGTGTTTTGTGTTCCACAAGGTAAGGCCGTAAATTTGGTTCTGAGGTGAAAACTACGGATGCTAATATGAGAATAGGCAACTGAGAACGGTACTGCTGAAAGCAGTGGTGTTGGCGATATCTTTGTTAAAGAGACCGCCCATATGAATCAAACGTACGCTGAGTTCTTTACAAAATGGGAGGCATTGCTCTCCAAGGAAGAGAAGGATATGAACAAGTTCCGAAAGGAGCTGTGGGTCATGACGAGTGAGGAACGGGAGGCAGCTGGCCGGTGTTTCAGCAATCTTAGCATGGTACCGGAGTCAGCTCCTACCTCCAACGACCAGGTTTCGAAAATCAATCGATTCCACTATCGGTTTGTCAAGAAGGCCCCGCTGTCGTCGTTTTCCTTCCTTGAGTCTCAGGTCGGGGTTGGCGAGCCGATTGTCATATCTGACGAGGATGGACATTTCGCCCTCGCAAAGGGGTATGTGGTCAAGGTTTCATCTCAATGGATTCTTGTTGCGGTCGACCGCAGGCTTCACAATTCTCGGGTCCGACAAGCTGGATTCCACGAGACGAAGAACCAAACCTTCTCGGCGATTATGGAGATTCTGGAGGACGGCACTACCAAGCCTTTGCCACCGCCATCATCCCAGGAAGCTCAGCTGTCGTACCGTATTGACAAAGATGAGTTTAGCAATGGAATGGCGCTGATTCGCAACAACTTGATTGAACTCATCAAATCGGATGCTAGCCCTCGGCTTCGAGAGCTGATCGTGGAGCTGGCGCCTCCTGTTTACAATGTGTCATCGACGGCGTATCCGCTCCCATCTGCGAGCCAGGGAAAGATCAACAGCGACCAGAAGAGTGCGATTGAGAAAGTGATGAGTGCGCAGGATTACGCTCTAGTCTTGGGGATGCCGGGGACAGGAAAGACAACCACGATCGCGCACATTATACGCGCGCTGGTGCATCAAGGCAAAAGCGTACTGCTCACATCGTACACTCACACGGCGGTGGACAACATTTTGTTGAAGATCAAGGACGATCCGATCAAAGTGCTGAGACTGGGGGTGGCGTCCAAGATACATCCTGAGGTCCAGAAATTTGCAGTTTTGGCGAACGCCCCGAAGAAGAGCTTTGAAGAGATCCAAGACGCGCTGCACAGTCCGCAGGTGGTTGCGACGACATGTCTCTCGATCAATCATATTGTGTTTAGCGAGCGAGTGTTTGACTACTGCATTGTGGACGAGGCGTCTCAGATCACGCTCCCGGTGTGCGTGGGTCCGATACGGATGGCGAAGAAGTTTGTTCTTGTGGGTGACCATTTCCAGCTGCCGCCGCTGGTGCGCAGCCAGGAAGCGAAAACCGGGGGGTTGGACGTGAGCCTGTTCAAGCTGTTGTCGGACACGCATCCGAATTCGGTGGTTAATCTGGAACACCAGTATCGGATGTGCGAAGAGATCATGACGCTGTCGAACTATCTGATATACGATGGCCGATTGAAGTGCGGGACGGAGAAGGTGGCGCATAGCAGTCTTGAGATCCCTGATATCGGTGCGCTGGACCACTTTCACAAGGCAGCACCAGCAGGTGGCAAGCTGTGTGGTGCGGCGGATACGCCATGTTGGATTAGGGATCTGCTCCAGGAGGATGTGAAGGCGAGGTTTTTGAATACGGATCTGGTGGCGGCACCAGAAGAGCGCAAGGGAGACCGGATATATAACCCCACCGAGGCGGAGCTCACACGTCAGGTAAGCAGGATATTGGCAGTTTACGTTTAAGGTTGGGTTAGAAAGGGGACAATGCTGACGGGTTTTGGATGTTTACAGCTTGTGGAAGGGTTTCTACATTGTGGGGTAGACGCGAAGGATATTGGTGTGGTTTCAGTGTACCGGTCACAAATCAAAGCGATACAGCACCTGTTGCACGGACACCCGTCGGTGGAGATGCACACGGCGGACAAGTTCCAGGGCCGGGATAAAGACTGCATCATCATCTCGCTAGTGCGGTCGAACGACAAGGAGAACGTGGGGGAGCTGCTGCGGGACTGGCGGCGGATTAATGTGGCGTTTACACGGGCGAAGACAAAGCTGCTGATTATTGGGTCCAAGGCGACGCTCAAGACGAATGAGCTGCTAGGTCGGTTTGTGGAGATGATGGAGGAGAGGCGGTGGGTGTATGATTTGCCTGGAGGGGCGCATTTGATGCATAGCGTTCCGGTGCAAGTTACGCAGCCGACGCAGGGCTCTGTCTCTGATGCGGCGCTGCAGAAGATGGGGGGTGGTGGTGGTCAGAACCGGCGGGGGGCGGTTGTGCAACAGTCGCTCCGGGAGATGTTTGGGATTAGGGAAGCGCCGGAGCGGGGAGTGGTTAGCCAGAAGAGCTTGGTGGGGTCACGGCTGGTGCTGCGGGATATTGTCAACGAGTTGAAAGGGTGATGAAGCTTGTATGTGATATGGAATTATGGATTGTGCGATATAGATGGAAGGGATTTGGTGCATGTTGGGCGTTGCAGATGGAGTGTGGATATTGGGGAATGGTGTTTCTGGCTGGCGACAGCGGACCTGCCTGACAGATTTGTACAATACTTTTACGCACTTTATGAACAGCGAAGCTTCTCGGAAACCAGACAACCGAAGTTGAACTGAAGTCCTGAATTGAAGTTGAAGTCAATGGGAGCTCGGTGCAATGTTTGGTCACGTGGCAGCGCGAAGCAGTAAACAAGTGGCGACGCGGCGCCAGCGATGTTTGCCCCGCTGCGCATTCTTGTCAACCTGCAACCTCCCGGCATTTGTCAGCAGTTCATTGCATTGCTCATCTCCTTCTGACTTGCACTCGAGCACCTGCAATTGGGTTCTTTGGTGGACAGGTGCCTCGAACAGACTGCCTCCTTTCACTGTTGCGATGAGCTCCCGGAACTGTGCGTGACGGATGACTCGGACTATGCCCCATGACTTTTATATTGACATCCCGCCGCTGAATCCGCTCTTCCACGACAACGTCCAACCCATCGCCGACGCCGCTGCCCATCGCCATCCGAGGAACCCTTCGTCCGCTCCGACAGACAGGCTCTCATCTCGAATCGACGAGCCACCGTCCACCGTGCCTTCGTCCACAATGGCTGACGAAGACCCGACCCAGTTCGACGACCCGTCGACGTCCGCGTACGGTGCCCCTACGCCGCTCTCGCAGCTGGAGGGTGGTGGCATCCACGCTCGAGATGTCCGGGCCATTGTCGAGGCTGGATATAACACCGTCGAGGCGGTTGCCTACACGTGCGTGCTGGATCCTGAAGGCAGCCCTGGAGAAAACCCCGGTGGACCACTGAGCTGATGCTTGAAGCGTGACTGCAGATCGAAACGACAGCTTCTGACGATCAAGGGCATCTCGGAGGCCAAAGCCGACAAGATTATTGCCGAAGGTACGTGCCACGCCCTCGTCCACGCCCTCGTAAAACCACGTGCTTATTCGTCCATTCATTGGATCAACAGCTGCAAAGCTCGTCCCCATGGGCTTCACGACGGCAACCGACATCCACGAGCAACGCAGCCGCCTCATCTCCATCACCACGGGCTCAAAGCAGCTCGACACCCTCCTCGCCGGCGGCGTCGAAACCGGCTCGATCACCGAAATCTTTGGCGAGTTCCGCACGGGCAAAAGTCAGCTGTGTCACACCCTTGCGGTCACCTGCCAGCTGCCGCTGGACATGGGCGGCGGCGAGGGGAAATGCCTATACATCGACACGGAAGGTACCTTCCGCCCCGTGCGGCTGCTAGCTGTCGCGCAGCGGTACGGCCTGAACGGGGAGGAGGTGTTGGACAACGTCGCCTACGCGCGGGCGTACAATTCGGACCACCAGCTGCAACTACTCAACCTAGCCGCGCAGATGATGACGGAGACGCGCTTCTCGCTGCTGATAGTTGACAGCGCGACGAGCCTGTACCGCACGGATTTCTCGGGTCGTGGGGACCTGTCTGCGCGACAGATGCACCTGGCGCGGTTCATGCGGCAGCTGCAACGGCTGGCGGATGAGTTTGGCGTTGCGGTTGTTATTTCGAATCAGGTCGTGGCGCAGGTTGACGGCGCGGTGTTTAATCCGGACCCGAAGAAGCCAATTGGTGGGAATATTATCGCGCATGCGTCGACGACTCGGTATGTTGGTTTTTGCTGGTGGTTAGATTGAATGCAGGCACTTGGGATGGCGCTAATTGCTGCTGTGTAGATTGTACCTGAAGAAGGGGCGTGGGAACACGCGTATTTGCAAAATCTACGATTCACCATGTCTACCGGAATCGGAGTGCCTCTTTGCGATCAATGGTACGTGTGCCTGGCGTTATCAAATACTTTCGGGGAATATGACTAACGACTCGGGTTACAGAGGATGGAATTGGCGATCCTAGCCCGAAGGAACTCGCGGAGAGGGAGGCCAACTGAGCCCATATTACACTATTTGCTTTCATACGCTTTAGATTCCGTATTCATCGTTGGTTGGTGTCTGTACTTTGCACTTGGCTGCACGCCCGGCTCTTTTCTCGTATATATGATCATTGCGTCCTGGTTATCTCTGTCCTGCTCCGTTCTAAGCATGCCATCACGCCCTGTTTCCTTCAACCTCTTTAATAGTCGATCGGTGCCGTGGAGTTGGCTGGTTGGAAATAAAGGAACACACACACGCATTTTGAAAAACTGTAGATACATACGACCTGTCAACCTGGTTCAGCTTTTCGCGGGCCTTGCCTGGTTTCGAATTCGTTTATTCCGTTCTTTTATATATAGTGTTTTGACGCCTCGAGGAAAGGAACATGTTGTGTTGGGATGATGGTCCTAGCCAGCCAATCAAACGTCGTCGCTGAATTTGTCTCCCAAGAAAAAAGTTTCCGCCAATTTCAGACTTCAAGCTAAACCACCAACCACATCGGACGTACCCAATCGCCGAATTCCCCAGCAATGGCACTCTCCAAGCGGAAGCACGACGTCAAGCTCACCGGCAATGACTCCAAGAAGATAAAGTTGTCGAAAAGTACCGCCAAAGGCGTCTCCCACGACAAGTCGAAGAAGCCCAAGAGGAAAGACCTGGTCGAGGACAGCGACGACGACGATGACGGCGACGACGACGAGCACCACGATGACGACGAACCGAACACTACAGGCGCCTCAAAATCCCCCGCCACCCAGAGCAAAGCTCACAGCAATGCCGCCAACGGCGGCAACAGCACACCCGCCAATTGTAAGACGCTATCACCACCTTCCGCTACCACAAACTAACAGATCTGCAATCAGCCAACAAGTCCCGAGAGTCGCACGCCGCCCAGCGCAAGGTAGCCACAGAGCGCAAGCAAGCCAAGCCAAACGCCGACGTCATCCAGCGCAGCAAGAAGATCTGGGAGCGCCTCCGCCGTAAATCCCACGTACCCCTCGACGAGCGCAAGCAGCTCACCGACGAGCTCTTCGGCATCGTGACCGGGCGCGTAAAGGAGTTGGTGTTCAAGCACGACGCCTCGCGCGTCATCCAGACGGCTGTCAAGTATGGCAGCGCGGAGCGGCGGCAGCAGATCGCGCGCGAGCTGCAGGGGGATTACGTCCAGCTGGCGGAGAGTGCGTACGGCAAGTACCTGGTTGTCAAGTTGATGCATTACGGCAACGCGGCGACGCGGGAAGCTATCATTAGCGAGTTTTATGGCAAGGTGCGACGGATGGCGAAGCATCGGGAGGCGTGCTATGTCGTGGATGATGCGTATCGGGAGTATGCGACGCCGAAGCAGAGGGCTGCAATCATTCGAGAGTTTTACGGAGTCGAATATGCGCTATTTAAGGTATGGCCCCGCCCTAGGCTAGAATCTGAAGACACGCCTTGGGCGTGGGTGTGGGTGTGGGTATCGATAAGGCTGACTCTTATCTGCGGCGGTTGTATAGGACGACGACTCGAAGGACGGCTCCCTGAAGACGTTGGTACTTCAAAACCCGGAGAAGCGGCCGCTGATAATGAAGAGCCTGTTCGAGATGATCAACCAGATGGTCGAGAAAAACATGACCTTCCTCACGATCCTACACAAGGCTATGCTGGAATACATCTCCAACGCGAAGCCGGAGACCAGTGAGGCGACAGAGCTGATCGAGCTGGTGAAGGAGCATCTCGGCAACATTGCCTTCTCGAAGGACGGTGCACAGGTCATCATGCGTTGCTTCGCGTGGGGCTCTGCGAAGGACCGCAAGCAGATGCTAAAGAACTTGAAGCCGAGCATCCAGGACCTGTACGCCGACGAGCATGGGTGTATGGTCCTGGCCGCTGTGTTTGATGTCGTTGACGATACCGTGTTGGTTTCCAAGACGGTGTTTCCCGAGATTCAAGCCAAGTTGGATGATGGGAGCGCGGCGACGCACGCAGTGGCGAGGATTCCTGTGCTGTATCCGCTTGCTGGGCGGGAGACAAGGTTGATGCACCCGCAAAAGATCGCGCTGTTGGAGGACATGGATGAAATCAGAGCGCGCACGAGGTTAGTAGTCGGGGTATTGCGTTATCTGTTGGTTGTGGGATGTTTGCTGACTTGTGGAACTCGCAAATTTGTAGTAAAAAGGACGCAAAGATGCGACAGCAGGAGCTGAGGAAGGCGCTCAGCCCAGCTTTACTGAAGGCTGTAGCTACCCACGCTTCAACATTGGCAACCAGTCCTGCCGGCTGCCAGTTCATATCCGAGGTTCTGATCTCTGCAGATGGCGACAAGTCGGCAGCAGCCGAAGCTATCGCTGCGTCGGCGGAAGCGCCAGAAGCAAAGGACAATAAGGACCTTGGTCGTCTACTAAAGACGTTGGTGCAGGAAGGCTTCTTCAACCAGAAGACTAAGACAATGCATCGTAAGTGTCCTTCTCGTTAACCAAGCTCGCTATCTTTATACTTGCAAAATGCACAATTTGCTGACGAACAATGGTAGTGTCCGACCCGTCCATTGAATTTTACAAGTACCTATTGCCAAAGATCCAAGAGGACCTGTTGGCGTGGGTCACCAGCGGGAACTCGTGGCTCATTGCCGCTCTGTTGGAGAGTGAGAGGGTCCCGGAGGACGAGAAGGCCAAGATACGGAAACTGCTGGCTGGGAAGAAGGCGCAAGCGGCGGTTCAGAAGGCGAGGGCGGATGGGAATAAGGGGGCGGAAAAGATATACGACTTGTTAAAGTAGTGCGATCGCGATCCTTTGCGTAGACGTGTATATATATTAGGCTAGGCTGGGTATCAAGCTAGGTGTCTTGTGTCTGCATCATAGATTCGCAGCCAGCATAAACCGTGTGTAGATATACTTATACTTCATATGCACGTGAGGTTAGTTTGGTAGCTTGTTCATGATCCCGACGCCCGTGCCTGTCTGCTATGAGACTAGCTTTTATATACATTTAGAGATGTCCAAATTGATACACGTCGCTAATTTGCAACACCGTGCAACACTGTGCGCCAACACACTGCTGGTCTACGAGCCACGCACGGGTAAAATCAAAGCGGACTTTACCACGCTACAATCGTCTCTCTGATGGTGGTACATCTGTTCCTGCGCCAGATTGACTCTTAAATAAAGAATAGTAGTATTATAACTAGTAAGTGAGTTTATAACTAATAACAGAATTGTCCCGCAAATCCTTTCGCCATCGACCTTGCGCCAGCTGATATATGCACTTACTTATTCACAACAGCTCATGGTACTCCTCCCATACGAAATAAACCTACATAATGATAACGTGCATGTAAACTTGCACCTCCTATCGCATCTTCTCCGCTTTATCCAAGGCTACCCTTGCTACCATCCTCCCCTTCAACGCCTCGATATCATCGGTCACGCTTTCCCGCCGCGCAAACAGCAGGCCCTTCATCCGGCTCCCAACCGTAATCCTGTCCCATACCCACCACACCAGAACCGTAACAGCCATAACCGGCATCGTTACCGCCGCGTACACCCAAGTATTTGGCGCAACCGTAAACGCGCCATCAGAAAAATCAAAGAACGCCATACCAAACAACGTTGCCACAAACGTCGCTGGCAAGAAGAAAGTCGTCAATGCAGCAATAATCTTCATGGAGGAGCCATCCCGCTTCGCTTCCCGTGCGATCAGGATATTAGTATATGCGTCCTGCTGCGTTACTAGATTAAACACTAGGTTCATCGCGATGTCTTTCCGGTTCTTATAGCTCTCCATCCAGCGTTTGTTCGACTGCGCTGAATGGCGGAGGAAGGATAGCGCGGCCTCTATCTTGTTGTATTCATCGTACTTGGCGTATGTGAAGAGGTGCCGGACGAGCTGGTGGGATTCTAGCATGCGGTCAGTAACCATAATGGCCATGTCAGCGCTGGCGAGCAGCGAGTCCGCGTCCTGAGAGATCTTGTGGAGCTCTGTTGTGAGCTTCTCGAGGCTCCCGCGGTCAGATGGCTTCCGGGCGTAGGCGTCCACTTCGTCGAGTTGGTCGTAGAGGTGAGTGCGCAAGACGGTCATGACTGGCTTTAGATCGTTGAGAGATTCATGGGATATCAGAGTGTGTATGAAGAAGGGATCGGCGAACGATCTCCTTGCAATGTGGTGGTCTTGGTTCTGACAGAAACTTTGGAATAGACGGTCTTTGACGAGCGTGGTTTTGGGGCAATTGACGCCGGTGACAACAAGGTAGAAAGTTCGTTTAATTGGTATGTCGTAGGACATGTACACGCTCCATGGTTGTTGGACTTCAAGGACGTTCCATCTTGGGTGTTGACAGAAGAACTCTACAAAGGTGGTGGTCGTATTAGGGTCCGGGTCAACTTTAGTCCTCGAGAAAGGTGTATATTTACCAGATTTTGCCAAATGTCCGTTGACATCGTGAATAGAAAAGCTTCCAGGTGCGCCATAATTTGGCTCCCCAAGGAGGAACGGGACAAACTGGGGTGATATTTGGTAATGCTCGAGTAGTTTCTTGGTGGTATTCAGACTCAGAGAACTTTGCAGTCGAAAGTTCGGGCCAATCGCGCTGGGTTTCACAAGCGAACAGAAGCTAAGATCGATTAGCCTTGGGTTTTCCTTGGAATATTGGTACAACCACCAACGACATCACTCACATAACGTGCGTTTCGGGCTCACTTGGCAGCGCTCTGGGAGATGCACCGACACTTGGTATACGAGGTATTCTTTTAATAGCTTCCTGGTGGGTATACTAGTAGTTAGCTATGGATCCTCATAGCTTGGCACAGGATGCCGACAGGAAAAGCAGATCTAGAGCGAACCTCAAGGAAAGTGTTGACACCGCGGCCGTCGATATCACGCTCTAGGCACCCCTGACCACGAACGAACTGAAATATGTCACAGTTGGTCTGTGGGGAGAAGTTTTCAAAGTTTCTCAAGATACCCTGACAGTATTGTGCGTCATGAATACTGGGAATGAAAGTTTCAGTGTTGCTCGGATAGCTGCTGAAATCGAGGTCCGCCCGTTCAACCGCGACATAATGCCTCGCTAGCCGGGTGGGCGGCGGCCGCACTAGTGTTGGTGGATCACTGCAGAGGGCCTCTGAGACCTGTGGTTGCAGATTAGTTGACTTGGATGACATTTTCGCATCGAATAAGCCGAAATGTCCGCTATTGAGATGCTTCACGGTGACGACTTACCCTTTATAGGAGCTGGCGGAAACCCAAACTGGCACTCCCAAGGATTTAAAGGGCTCGCTGTGGGCGATCTGAAAGGCTTTTGCGAGGCTGAAAGGATCCTTTGTGTTCAATAAGGGGACTTTACACCCTGGAAAAGTGGAGCCTTGCCTGTCAATAGTACCGGATGCATCCTTAATATTAATATAGAAAACAGCCTCCAATTGAAGGAGTGGTCTGCACAAGCTTGTACCGGACTCCAAGAGCTACATACCTGGAGGACTTCCCGGGAGCAGTTTTCTGTGACAGCACCCACGTACTGGCCTTCTTAGCTTCCATGCCGGGCTCGGTTCATTGCTTCCGTTCATATACCTTGGCTTCCAGGCCTTGTTGCAAGGTACTAGCGCTTATTTGTTATAAAAGGAGCTATTGCCTAGTTTGCAAAGATGTTGGAAATCTCAAGCTACACCACAAGTATCCAACATGGTGCTCGACCTCACAACTTTAAACATCGAACGGGACGTAGTCGCAAAATTTGACCGATTGGTAGATGGGGGAGAGATTATATGGGGGCCTTCTGAGGCTGAGTATGTCGTGCACGAGGGGTTCCAGGTAAATTTGCCGAGAAATAGCGACACATTTACCCATGCTCCTACTAATCATACTATGCACGTGTGTCGACATGCAGCTTGAATTCCAGTTAGCACCAGCCCTGTTGAAGAAACCGATTCTCTCACGCCACGCACCAGATCGGAGCAAACCCTACGGGCCCTTCAGCAATCCGGACCCGAATTTTGTGGTAGCACAAATCGATGACACGCACACCCTGATATTCTCCAAATTTTGTGTTCCGCGGCCGCACCTAGTGTTACACACAAATGTATTTGCTCTGCAAACTGATGACTTGACGGCGTCGGATCTAAGTTCCGCTTGGCGGACGCTCGGAGTATTTGCTGCGGCCCCTGCAATGATGATTTATAATTGTGGGGTTGATGCTGGGTCTTCGCAAGGACACAAGCACATGCAAGTGTTCCCAAAGCCCGACATTAGGAAGTTCCAGTTGTTCCCGGATCGATGTCGTGCTATGCTTCCAAAAGGTTAGTCCACTGACTTTATAGATACTCCTCATATTACTTGCATATTGATGGTGTTATACTCGCTAGAGGGTGTCGTTACTTTGCCGGATACCCCTTACAAGCACTACGTCGTAGCCTTGCCCAATGAACCTTCTCAGGATGATATTGTAGGAAGGCATAACAAAGTGGTAGAGCTGGCGAAGGCAGCGCTCGGAAAGGATGAAGGAGCAGCATACAATATCGTCATGACGAAAGACTGGGTCATGGCGATACCACGGCGAAGTAAAGGCAACGAGGGCGTCGGGGCGAACGCCGCGGGCATGATGGGTATGATCTGGGTTGGAAGCCAAGAAGAGCGAGATTGCTGGACTACATTTGGCTTGACTAGGTATCTTCAGACATTAGGAGTGCCTGTATAGTAGTTATAGGCGGCCTTAAAGAAATGGAGTCTTTAGTTGTGATGTATAGCTGGTGTAGCTGTAGGTGTACATGGCATGGCGTCTGTGATATTCTGCGTGCTCAACACGAAAGTTGAATGTATTACAATGTCCGCTCATCGGTTCAGTCTCCGGTGCCCCATCGAGCCCTGGACATCTCAACCAATATACCTTCACCTCATTTTGCTCGGCCCAGTTGCAGTCTTCCACGTAAATTAAGGGAGGCACTTATATAGATCTTCTCGGCATACTTTTGCAGGATCTCATGTCTCTACCTGAGAAGCGTAAACACTATCGGTATACCGCCTCTGCTATGTCCGATATGTCTTCACTTGATAGCTTCAACGTTGGGAACGTGCTCAAAGCTGACCGCTCCTCTGCTCTCTGGAGAGCTATAGAGCCTGGCCCACGATCCTCAAGGTAAACAACGTCAATGTTTCCTATGGCCCCGTAACCTACTCTCGCGGTCTCCCCCTTAAGATCACTATCCTGTTCTCTACCTCTTGAACCTACTGACAACCATCCGGAAGCCTGGACCTCCTAGCATCAAACCAATCAATTCCCCCCATTTCTGAGTCTAATCCAACTATCGGGGCCATACGACACACACAAGGCCCTCCTTTACAGGTCGTGGTGAGTTATACTACCTATAGCTACCGTACTTGATCTTATAGGACACGGCGAGGATACAAGAATTATATTACAACGTTCCATATAGCTGATTCGACTTTGGTTATGCAGGGCGCCGCAAACAATCAGGCTACCGCAGGGTAGCTTCCGTCGTCCCCAGGTCTGATTTCCTGCGTGTACGACCGGTAAGCGCGCCACGTTTGCCCTCACATCGGTATTGCTTCTTTGCCCACTCATCGAAATGCGTGCCAACGATGCTTTCTCGGGTTCTAGCAGTGAATTAAGTGGAATTGGGTGGTCGAAGACACCTTTTGGAGATTCGAGCCTGAAAACGCGTCGTGTTCAGCACCCGGTAAGTTATTTCCCTGTGTGTAAAAACGTCCCAACTTGTGTGGGTGACGACTTTGACGGCACGAAGTAATACACTACTAGAGTGACAATATAGACAGACATTGTGGTAGCTAATCGCCAACTCCACCGCATCAGCCATCCGATAGATTTGTGTGAAACTGAGCTATGAGGTTCTTTTGGGATTGGCCACTTTTGTACAGGTTCCTTTTTGTAAGTTCACCAATCCACTCAGACTTCATAGAACCCCGAGGCCCTCGGATGAGCTTATAGCTGATAATTTTTTATCATCAGGCGGTTTGCATCTTGGTCGTGAGTAACATCTGGTGGCAATCACTAAGTAGTTATAGATCGCAGTTGGCTAAGGGAACACTTCTCAACGTAATTACAGGTCCTTATATGCATTTTCAGCGCAATTGTGCGGGTAATCAATACCCGGCGAACAAGGGCCCTAGAAAGCCGAGTACAGCAAGAGCTCCTGGCACAACTGCCAGAATCACAACTAGAAAGAATCAACAGCGTAAATTTTGGTGTTCGGGCGCTTGACAGCAACGAGACACCCGCCGAAGCTGGGATCGTGGATAGCGAATCACTTCGCGCATTGTCTCCCGCCTCCTGGCGGTCGAGAGTATCCTCTCCCCTCAGCACTGGCGGGCGGAAGGATAGTGGGTCAACAATAGCTAGCATCACGGAAGGCACTGAGCAGGATAGTCTTCTACACCCCCCACGCCCACATTTTATCAACCGTGGGAAGCCTCCAGGAGCCCGAGGTACGTCTCCCCTGCCACCACAAGAGGTGCAGGGTGCTGCCGGACCATCAAATGGCCACATAACCCCGGGGCCTTCCATCATGATTACACAAAACAACGGGGCACCGGCGGCGGCCTCTCATCACTTCCGTACGCAGTCGAGTACGCCGAGCGTTCACGAAGCTGCTTCGCAGTTTCTTCAAGTGCCGTCAGCGGGTTCCCGTCGTCCTGTCAGCGCTCCACCCGTCAGTCTCTCAGCTTCCTGGCGTCCTATACAATCTTCCCGGCCTCTGAAGGGCATCCTCAAGAACCGCAGCCAAAGCCCGCTTTACGCTGAGCCTTTGGAGGTGAGACGTGTGGCAACGCCTAGTACTATCTCTGGAGTATCGCCCCCGGGAAATTATAGGACTACATATAGTCCGACAGCGGTACCCACTCATGGCGCTGAAACAGCCCTACGCCCTGCTACGCCAATGCCAAAGTTGCACCAAGCATATAGTGCTATGCACTGCCCCAACAATATATCTGGTATTCCAGAGGCCGAAGGGCCTAACGGCGGCATCGAACTAAAGGAGCACGCAAAGTTGCACAGTACGGAGGACCTACCAACTGCACCGACTACTGTGCCTCCAGGGCCGTTCATCATACCACATCCAACGAGGGCCGCGCCTGCCATTCCCTTCTTGCAGGGCCCCTCGCCTGCTCCAACCGCTGCGAGCCCGGAGCCCCGCAAAGTTACCCCTGCCGCAGTTATGCCATCAAAACAACTACAAATAGATGGGATTTCATAGCATAAGGCTCCGAATTACGCTGTCTGAAATCCCATTTTCAGACTAGCTGGGGACGCAATCTAAGAAAGCTCTCGTGATATCAAATCCACTTTTGCTTGCCGCTTCGAAAATCTAGAGCTGACATTATCTCCCTAATACCGGTCGGCTCTATCTTCCCCGCGTAGAACTGTGCAGTCCCCAAGCCTTCCGAACCGTTGCGGCCACCAACTTTCCCAGGCCCGTTTGACTTGTGTTGACCCGCTAATTCTGCAACAGTGTTCAGTTTCTGAGCAAGATCAATATGGATCGTATGCAGCACCCAACCCACTAACCGCATCCCTACTTTTGGCCCTTGGTTGTTTTACTGTTTAGCTCCTATTGTATATTATTTCATGTCGAGGGAGCCTTTTAAAAAAGGAACTCCGAAAGAGAAGCGAGATCATGTTATAGTGATATTGCGACACCCAGCGTGGATTTATATTTAATTGAGAGCCTGCATCGAGAGCACGCATTAAATTCACACTCTTATAGTCTTTTCAGTATTCGAGTCCTTACTCGGAGTCTAGCTAGCACTAGTCACTTGATCGCTCTTGAGACCTCGGCAACCTGAAACCGTATACCTAGGCGGATTTATGGGCCCGGGTCTGTGATGTTCTCCCTATGTCTTTCTCACGGTTTGGGAATATATTGATAGAATACCCAAACTCGTGGCAGGATAATGTAAGATAATATCGAAAGGTAATAACCATCTCGCTGTATATGGACGCCCCTCGATGCCAAACATCAAGCTTATAGGACAAAAACGACAACAAAAAAAAAGATACACGGACCACACACGCCCTCTCATCATCACCACCAGCCCCTCCTACCATCTTCCCCAACTGCATCAGATATCAATACACTTCCACGCATTAGCAAGAAACCCTATATGCATACATATACCGGCCATCTGCACCACCAATCGCCCTCTCAAAAGCCTCCCACCCTACGCCCATGGCAAGAGATATGAAGGAAATCAAAAGAAGACTCCCCCAGACAGGTACTCAATCGTCTTGCGCACCTCCTCTTGGTATTCCTCACGGATATTGTCGACAGTCACAACCCGCCGTTTGAGCTTCATACCTACACACCAGCCCCCCAAAAGTCAGCATCAACTCACCATGTAGTCACAACCCGCAACTTTAAAGGCGGATGAGAAGATTGCTTCACTCACCATCAACGAAATGCACCCCGCTGCTCTCCTGCTCCGCATGCAGCCGCGTAAACACATACGCCTGCTCCTTCGGCACCAACGATAGCACATTCAGCAAACCCAAGTATGCATCCCGCACCTCCTTGCCCGAATACCTCTGCGTATTCGTCAGACACCCCTGCAGCTTCTTCAACTGGTCATACAAGACCGACGCGGCTGTTTACCCCAAGTCAGTATTGGCATTCCTAGTCTATACCCGCAGGGCCTGATAGAGGGAATACATACCTCCGCGACGATTGCCCTTTAGCATCCTCCACGCGTACGCGATCTTATGATACGGAACGCCGCCGGCAGCCACCTCGCGGATCTGCTCGTATTGATGCTCGAGGACGCCGTCGACAGCTTCGTGAAGTCCCGGGAACTCGAACTCACACATCGCCTCTGCTTGGTGGTGCTCGCACATGGAGATTATGAGGCTCCTTAGCCCTTGTCGTTGTCTAACGATGGATTTACGTATTAGCAGTTGTCCGTAAGAAGCTGGAAGGCAGAAGCCGGGTTTGACTTACAGTGCTTTGTCGCTGTAGCTGATCAACGCAGAGTACGATGAACCGTAGTTGGGCACTTGCAGCCCTGCACTGAATTGGCGGGCGAGAATATCAGACCGCAGAAGAACGCCCTCCTATGCAAAAGGTGACTTTAGCTATAACACGCGACGAGACATATACGGTACTGTGACTTACCTCGTCTAGATGAGGCGGTAACGCCTGGTAGGCTAGTTCGGAAAAGACGACAACCTCGTCGTACTGCTTCCGGTGTTCAAAGATCTCTGCAACGTGGAAGTAGAACTTGGAGAGGCCAGCGCAAAGGTACTCGAGCTCGATAGGTGTAAACAGGGCATCCATCGACGACACCGGCGGTTGATGCGGCGCGGCTGTAGTATACGTTAGCTCGTGAGACTTGTACCTCGATATACTTGGAAGAAATCATACCAATTCCAGGAGCCGATGATTTGAAGAGCTCTTCCGCCAACTTCCACTCCTTGCGACACACTGCCATCCGCGCCTTGAGGTAGTCACCCCACGGAGAAGACGGCAGGTACGGCATGAACTCGCCCATCAAGCGGATTGCGTTCATGCGCAGCAGCCGGGAAGCTATTAGCGTAATCGCTGATGAGAAGTTGCCTAGATCCGTCGCCGCCAGAAACCTTTGGATGCTAGATGTCAAGGTCGTCGGACCAGACCCAACAATCGACGGCGGCGGACCACCTTCCTCGTCTAATAGGATTTGTAGGACGGGGAAATTGTGAATCTGTGGTAGCGAGTGCTGGTGATGTCGTCGGATTGACCCCAGCGTCCGCCTCAGGTTCCCTTCCGTTTCGACATCTTCCGCTGTTGGCGTCCACGAGTTTTTGCTCAGCCATGCCAGAATATTATATTCCCGGAGCAAGCTAATGAGATCAAGGTACAGAACATTGTAAGGCTCGATATCCTCGATTTCTACAACAGCTGAAGAGTGGACGAGAACGAGCAGCAGCGTCAGCTCAAACAACAGGCTGTAGTTGACGTGTACAACCTCCTGGCTTCCTCTCAACAACAGCTTCTCCCCAAATACTGTCAGTCGTGACGAGCCACCGAATCGCTCACAATGCCGTATGCTGTGGAGCACCGTCCGGAAAGTCTGCTCTGGTGAATGGCGGAGGGCAGCGACAATGGACGCGACCTGATCTAAATGAGACTGCGGCAGCCTTCCTTCGAAGCACCGGTCATAAATCGCATCGATCCGTTCAAAAACATCAGCCTCCAGTGGTCGTGTAACTTCATCCTGCAGCGCGCTGACACACTCCTCAAACGCCGCCGGCGATAGCGACTCCTTGAGCTCGCGAGCCGCGAGTATTAACGACCTCACGGACTCCACAAGGTTACTGGAGAAAATACTCTTTTCCGGGTTAGGTGTGTTCCGGTACAGCAACTGTAGATCCGCTGTCGTCGCCGTCGCGAGGTTTTGGGACACCGATTCGCTTTCCGATGACTTTCTAACAACAGTCACGGTATCGGCGTTGGCAACGAATGCAAGCCCTGATGCTGGGTCCACGGATAGCGACAAGCCTTCGATCCGGCTCCGGTCAAGTTCGGTACATATCTTATAAAATATACTCCACTGGGCGTCGAAGTCCCGCCAAACGGCGTCCTCGCTATTCGGCTCCTCCTGCTGCTGCTTTTTGGAAAGGCTGACGACGGCCTGGACTGCAATCAAGACGAGAGAGTGTCGCGAGTCGTTGGAACTCGGCTGTTCGAGGTCCGCCGATTTACCGCCCTGTGCGATGAAGTTCTTTTTAAAGATCTCAACAGCTCGGTCAATCACGGAATCGGAAAACCTGCCTGGCTGGAATATCCAGTCCAGCCAGTAGCTCGAGAGCTCATCCAGCTCGCCGCCTACCGGGCTTCGAGGCTTCTGCACAAGCAGTTGCTCCTGGCTTGCATCGACCCAGTTTCCAAATGTTGTAGGCATCGAGTCCAGCTTGAAGGTGACCGTTTGCATTCTGGAGCTAGTGTTACTCTTCCACAGCAGCCACATAGAGACAAGGTTCGGGTCATCCGGGGAGAAAGCTGCGATGCCAAAATCCGCCACCACCCACAAACTGTTGAAAGTAGGCGGATCAAGTTTCAAGACATCGTTAGGACACAAATCGATCAGCCTAGTGAAGCCAGCGGTATCGTCGTCCGTCCCCGCCCACAGCTTGAACGTGCCAGATCCAGCTGGAGATAGCGTAAGCAGTAAGAACATGTAATCCGTCTGAGGGAAGTTTTCGATGACAGTGACGAGGTGAGCTGGCGCCGGGTCCAGGAAGTTTTTGATGGACGGCGCCGAGGATGCCGGTTCGTTAAGCAGGTCGTATGTCCCAAGTACCGTCCCCCGTTCCATGGACCAGACTCTCAGCTGGTGGTTTATCGAGACCGTGAACAGCAGCGAGTACCTGTACGCGACAGCTGCAGACACAACAGTCGCCGCCGCGATGCTTCTCTCCCCATAGCGCACTTGAGCCCCAGACCACCTCACAATATTCTTGATCGAACTAAAGTATCCGCCATCGCTAAAGCTCATCTCCTTGTACCCAAACTCCACTAATCACGAATCGTTAGCTTACCCCCCTACCCCCCATCGCTATCGATAAACTCACCACTCCGCGGCTGTATCAGCCGGTCCAGGCGTATCATGCTGCCATCCTGCAACGCCACAAGCAACGAGTCCCCAGACACAGCCTTCAAGAAATGCGGAGAGCGCACCGCCAACGACACCGGCTGGAAGACATTACACCACCCATCCGGCAGCCTTGTCTCCTCGTCCGTCGCCGTGAAGAATGACTGCCGCAGCTGGAATGTATACAGGCGGTTCCCAGCAGTCAGCACAAACGCAACCAACGTGTGCGTCTCCGGCAGGTCGTAGAAAGTGACGCATCCGGGCACGATCCGTCTGGAAAATCTGATGTGGTATGCCGACGCGATGGTGCCGTGCTCGTCTCGCGGCCGCGCCACGTCCAGCGGCATCAGCACCAGTGTTTTGCCATATCCTATCACCCGCCACAGTATCGTCCTGGGCGTCTGGTGGATCGCTCGAAACAGCACGGAGGAGGACGTCGCGAGCGATGCGTGCGGGAAGTCGTCCGTGCCGCCTTTGATCAGGTCGCCGTTGGTCGTGGGTTCGGGCTGCTCCGCAGTCGAGGCGGCGTCCTCGTCGGCATCGTAGTCTGGGACGATTGCTTCAACTATCCGGTCTTCGGACGCCCAATCTAGCGAAACCCGCGTTTCTTTGTAAACGTAAACCATGGTTGAGCGGCGAGCTTTGGCGCACGTTCGCGACGCCTGGGGTGATGTGCGAGAGGTGCCAGTTAGCTGTGCCGGTGTGCGTCTATGTTCTATCCCGGTAGGGCACCGGTGCTAGTTTCGAATGTGCACCAATGGGTGATGTCGGGTGTGAAAGGCGACAAAGGATGGTTGGAGGGAGGTCGTGGAAGCAGATGGCTGCTTTGGGGTGGTCAGAGGAGGTCAAGACTCCAGAGGGAAGACGCGACAGGCTTTTTCCAAGCCGCCCAACTCCAGCGACAACACAAGCTTCTAAAGCGTCCTTCAACATGTCTCCTGAGCACTCATCCATCTACGAAGAAGCTTCCGATATTTGGTATACAATAGGCTACTGTTGGTCATTTAACCAATATTACCATGGCCTAGTTATTGGTATCTGCCACTATTTACACAAGAACTTCAAAGGCCAACTAACTAACCATCATCGGACTACTAAGCTCAGAATCAACCTGAACAATTTGCAAACAGACAAAAATCGATACTCCAGCCAAACGAGCGTCGACATTTTGTTCAACCCCCTCCCATCAATCATTATTGTCATTATTTGTCGTATCGAGAGGCCGTGGTGGCGTTCGCAGGAGGCTCCACCGCCTGTATCAGATAACCAGAGGCTAGAAACAAGACATGTCGGAAACCAAAGTCATGCTTCAATTATACCACCGTGGGCAAAGAAAAGAAAATAAAATGGCCGTCCTTAGCTCCGTCGACCAGTATTAGGATTATCATTAATATGTCTAGACAGCAATTAGGTGGTTGCTGCCTTTCACCATGGCGCTGAGTTCTTCAGCGTCCCGGTTGTGCTCCCGTCTCCAGATCGCGGTAGAGGATCGGAGGCGGCCCTTGCAATCTTCGTCTGTTGCATTTCCGGGAACGAATCTACCTAGGAAGCCCTTCTTCTTTTCGGACAGGGCGTTTTCAGTAAGGTCAACATCGCGGAAGACTTCTTCCTCCTCCTCGTCCTCGGATGCTGATTCAGAGACGTCGATGGATGGGAGTCTATTTGGGGTGGCGTCGAGGCTTTGCCTTCCCCATGGCATATCATCAAAGCTAGATCGACTAGACTGTGGGCTATGGCGCAGAGAATCCGACAACTGGGTTCTCGCCGAGATGTCCTGTTTATTCCGCAACGCCGATTAGGAACCGTTTTGGGGAGATGCAGCTACAAGGATTAGAACACTTACAAAGGACCTTCTATAACTATCGAATGACTCGCGAGTAATAGCAAATCCGATGTCTTGGATATCAGGGGTCTCTTGTGGAGCCCCGTCTACGGACTCTCGTTTGCCCCAGAAGCCCTTCTTCTCGACGGGCGATGGCTGTAAATTGGTCCGTCAGCATGAATCCAAACACTAATACAAGATACTTAAGTATCTATGCCACCGGAATTGCCGGCTAGGGAGCTGCCGTAGTAGGAACTTGACGACTACAAGACACTTACAGGAAGATAGATGCCGCTATCGTTCACCACTGCAAGAACATTAGCATGTACCCCTTAGCTACCATGACCCGAAGAGTGTACTAACCGCTCAGCTTGTATGTATTGTTATCTTCCTCTCGGCTTCTGCGAGAGATAATAGAGATAGAACCCGTGCTCTTCTCCCGTCGATGGGAGCGTGGAGTCGAATCCTCCAGAGACGGCGCAGGGGCGACAACATCAGGTGTTGGCTCCTCGGCCGGTGCTGCGGGCTGTGGTTGTGCCTTCCTCGAGAAGGGGAATCGGAACTGTGGCATGGACACCGGCATTTTGAATAGATTTCGGTGGGGTGAACAGAATCCGACTCTACGGTGGGCTTTTGTGAAGCCCGGTCGATGGCGGAAAGCTTCGAAAGTCAATTGAGAGCGCAACCTCTTCGGGTGAGCGGCTGTCGATGTGTTGGAAGCTTAAACGGGGAGCTGAAAAGCTAAATTCAAAGTTGCCTTGGGAGAACAGATGATCGATTATTATTACTTGGTGTTTATGTGGGCAAGTTCTCGCTCTATCGGGGTATATAAATAAGGTCCAGGAGAGAAGGGAGAAAAGGATGGCGGATCGGGTCGGGCTGTCGACGGGCCTTTTATCAGAGACAGCTGGCCTGGCGGTTCCGCAGCACACCACCATATTCCCACTCTCGCGTACGCTTTGCACGAAATGTTGCCCTCCACAGGTTAGTCCTACTTGCATCTGCTAGGTTCTATTCGATCTAACAGTTATCCGGCATGGCGTAAACCCTGGCGGCTTCAGTGGCTGTCCGACGTCGTCCAAGAAACCCAGAGCGCAGCAGTCCGCAGTCAGCCCGGACATCCTCCACTACAGACTCCCCGTCATTTCGCAAGCACCCGGCAAGTTATCAAATCATCTGCGAGTAGCATGATTATGCCCGCTCCCATCGACTGGGTACATTACTTTTCAGAAGGTACCAAGGTCTCCTTTTCGTCCGCCGATAGCTCGAGAAACAGTTCGGTTCTTCGCCTCGGAGTTTCCGCAGTCCGACGAATCATTCCCGCCGGCGACCCTCGCCTGGGTCCCCTGGGCACGAGGACACATGCGGCGGAACAGAAGAAGGAAAACGCTTGTCCCTGTTCTCCCAGATATAGCATTTTGGCCAGTCTACGGCCTCCTGGAAACCCGTGTGGATCGACCAGATAGGCAATATCGATCAAACGACTCCAGATTGAGCACAGTTCAATGAACACACTCTCCCGCGCTGCATATGGAGATTCCAGTCGGAATTACAGGGAGGTTTTGGGGCCTTCTCTCCGGCTTGAGATGGGCTGATCTCGGGCCTGGTACGGTCTTCAATGGGATCAAACCGAATCCGTCCACAGCGACCTGTTCTTAGTGGCGTGGCTGTTACTTGTATGCCGCATGATAATGACAAAATATATCTAAACCCAGGCCAAGCCCCTGGCCGAAAAAATCCCACCTGTGAGGGGAAAAGTTTCGGGCTCTTGGCCAGGGTGAGATGTCCTCAAAACAGGCAGGTTTGGGCATCGCTATATTCGTCACGAAATCCAAAATGTCGACGTCAATTGCCGGGGTGTTGGCTTGATTTGACATTTTCTACACTTCCCCACAGCCTCAGCAACCACGGTGGACTCGGGTATATGCGCAGGCAGCCACTTAATCTATAGCCGGTGGGAATGACGCTCCCGCAATGGAGACGAGGTACATGTATTACAGTAGTCAAATCAACCTTTGCTCCAGCAAAACTTAGCCTTGATAATAGAACTGGGAATTGGTTTCGTTAACAAATCTGGAAACCCCACAGCAGATGCGTTCCTGGTTCCAGGCTGGCCTCCCAAACCAGCAGCGGACATTGGAATGTGAAAATTCGAGTCTCAGTCGCATGGCGCTCTGTTCGTCCGACCAACCGTCCAAAGACGGGTGAGCTCAGCGCGGAGTCCGACAGGTAACCCGGATATGGTAGTTACCCTCTGGGTAAATACAGCAGCGGCAAACGAGTCGCCGGCCCAGCTCTTGTTGACCTCGTCTGATTCATCGATGCACTTTGAAAATCTTGACCTGGAGATCGGCGCTCCGCTTATGATACCAATCGTTGGCGTGCAGTCCCTCAAATCGGCGTCCAGAGCGCAAAGTTTAATTTTCCTAGGCTGCGGATCTGCTAGCAAATTCGTGGCAACCATCAAGAGCAATGATTGTCACATGCTTTTTCTTTTTAAAAAAAAGCGCAAGCAACGTTAGCCAGCACGTTGCTAGCGTTGATATGGAGGTTTCCTTTTGGATTTGGGGAGACTGGCCAAGCGACTAGCGAGAGGTGACCTTTGGGGCACCGGACCTGGAGATGGCGACAGATGACAGGGCTCTTGCACAAGCTCTGCAGGACGATTTTTGTGATAACTGCTGGCCAGCTTTGAGGGCCGGGCACTCCAGAGGTAGCTGACTGGCCACCTGCACAGCTGCCTGCATGCATCCTGTTTGATAGCTGACTAAAATCCTGCGAGTGTTGCACCAGTTGGCACTGAGTATCTGAAACATGCATTGCGGGGGAATATGGCGAGACTTGCGGCACGGGAGTCTATATGTGCAGCCGTGAAGACGGGCTGGTAAGCTGAAGGTCGCCTTGCAATTGCACAAGCTTGGTGCCTGGTATCCTAATGTTGCCAATGTTAGCTGTGATATCAAATATTGGTTTAATATAGAGACCAGGTGACCGAAAATAAAACATGACAGAGCCTATAGGACGGCACAACCGTAGTCTTACGGCCGGACTGGTCCGGATATACATGTACCAAGCTGCCAGTCTAGGCGGCGGACAGGGTACCCAAGCTGCCTACGTACGCGTGCCTCCTGGTAGATGTGTTCACGAAATCCTTCTGGGATTTCACCTGTATACGCTGGCGTTATAATGGGTCTAGATACACTCCTAGTTCCATTCCAGTATATCCTCGTTCGAGCAGAGCTGCGTATCCTAGTACCCAGCCTTGATCCCGTTGCCGACAGGTACGGGCTGCCACGACTTTTGCATGGACGATCTAGCACTATACACAGAGCGGGCGGAGACTATATATAGATTATTACTATATTGACTACTAGTACTCTGAATAGCGGATTAGAAATTAGTAGGAATTATGACGTTACACGGGCTGTATGCGTATCGATAATATATCGATTTAGTAGTTTAGTAGACGTCTGGGCCCACGAGCCACCAACAATCTATATACTTAAATAAGTACTCAAATATATCCCAGTTGGCTCATATAACCGATACATACCAAGTTCGTATATATTAGGTAGGATATTGTCGAATTTTCCAACATCCATACAGTAGCCGTCAGCAAGCACCACTGGTAGGTAGTGCTGTTGAAATGCACCGTCAGAGTAGTACCGGAGCAAGATTCCTGTGATGCACCCTCGAACAGGTATGCCAACAAGCCCGAGATGACCAGGGAAGCCGGGGCCAGTGCTATCGGCGATACGGAAGACTATCGACAGTGTGGGGCGATGCGGAGGACGACATTGTGGGGGGTTCCATCGTGCCATCGGTTGAGGTGCTGTCGTCCAATAGCTGGGGCATGCTCTTCTTTGCAGCGGGCCGAGCTCGGACGAGAGACGCGCTGAGTCCGGCACTCCCGGCACCGAACACGCAGCGCGCTAGTCCTATAATGGTACAATAGCTGCCCAAACAGGAATGGCCGAATTTCCCCATCGGGACAGCCGGGCATCGCAAGAGAGAAACATCTGCGCCGGAAAGAAACCTCCTCCCTGAGACCACTCAGTCGAAGAAAAAAAAAAAAAAAAAACTCTGCTGTCGGCGGCAGGGGCCATCGCATCATTTCGTGCTCGCGCAGTTCTATCACGTTTGGCCGGGGCCCCTTCTTTACGGTTTAGTGTTCTCGCGCCTTTTTTTTTTCCCGGCGTGCTGCTGCTGTGTGCTACCGGAGCTGCTACACAGCTAGATAATTCCCTCTGCTTCTCTCCTTCTCCTCTTCTTCTTCTCCTCTCTCTCTCTCTCCCTCTCTCTCTCCTTTTCATTCCATTCCATCCTTCCTCTCTCCCATACGCTCTTCGTTGGACCACAGGCTTTGATCAGGCTTCCGGCAAAGTCAATCGACTGCAGATTCTTCACCATCTCTCTCGCGAGCAGAATTCCCACTCACAAGCCAAAATGACGCAAACGCAGACGAACGGGTCCTCCAAGAAGACTTTCCTCTTCACGTCTGAATCTGTCGGTGAAGGTCACCCAGACAAGATCTGGTAAGTTGCCGCTTTTCACCCAAGTCTCCCGATTGTCCAGCTCTAACTCTTTTTGCGCCGCAGTGACCAGATCTCGGACGCCATCCTCGATGCCTGTCTAGCTGAGGACCCAACCTCCAAGGTAGGACCGGACGCTAGGCTTACAGTCGGAGGTGCGCATGTGCTGACCTGATACCCAAACATAGGTTGCTTGCGAGACTGCCACCAAAACTGGTATGTAGAAGTACCCATGGTCCCCACCTGCTTTTTTTCTGCGCTAGCAGCGTTACCCGCGGCTGCTAACGGCACATTGCAGGTATGGTCATGGTCTTTGGTGAAATCACCACAGGAGCCAGACTCGACTACCAAAAGATCATCCGTGATGCCATCAAGGACATCGGATACGACAGCTCTGAAAAGGGCTTCGACTACAAGACCTGCAATGTCCTGGTTGCCATTGAGCAGCAATCCAAGGATATCGCCCAGGGTCTCCACTACGAGAAGGCCTTGGAAGACCTCGGTGCCGGTGACCAGGGTATCATGTTTGGCTATGCCACCGATGAGACCGAGGAATTGCTCCCTCTCTCGCTCCTCCTTTCCCACAAGCTCAACGCTGCCATGTCCGCAGCTCGTCGTGATGGCTCCCTGCCATGGCTGAGGCCGGACACCAAGACCCAGGTCACCGTCGAGTACGAGAACGACCACGGTGCCTTCATCCCTCTCAGAGTCGACACCGTTGTCGTTTCTGCCCAGCACAGCGAGGACATCTCCACCGCAGACCTGCGAAAGCAGATCCTGGAGAAGATTGTCAAGAAGTCCATCCCAGCCAAGTACCTTGACGACAGGACCATCTACCACATCCAACCCTCCGGCCGCTTTGTCATCGGTGGGCCCCAGGGTGATGCCGGCCTCACCGGCCGCAAGATCATTGTCGACACCTATGGTGGACACGGCGCCCACGGCGGTGGTGCTTTCTCCGGAAAGGACTACTCCAAGGTCGACCGATCCGCCGCCTACCTTGCCCGCTGGATCGCTAAATCCCTCGTCAATGCCGGCCTAGCCCGCCGCGCTCTCGTCCAGCTCTCCTACGCCATCGGCGTCTCGGAGCCGCTCTCCATCTTCGTTGATACCTATGGCACCAGCGATAAGAGCTCCGATGAGCTTGTCGAAATCATCAAGCAGAACTTTGACATGAGACCCGGTGTCATTGTCAAGGAGCTCGATCTCGACCAACCAAAATACTACAGGACAGCCAAGAATGGCCACTTCACCGACCAGTCCTTCACCTGGGAGAAGCCCAAGACCCTCCATTTGTAGGATGGGTTTGTTTTGCTTAGAAGCTACCCAGTAGCGGGAATCTGATTCCGCATGTTTTTGCACCTCGAATTGCATTGGAGAGAAGACTTCAACTCCTTCTTCCATTGCCTGACACCTGTTCCTCCCTTGTACTACCTTTTTGCGCGTCATGAAAAAGCGAAACTCACGGTTACCGACATATAACATATTACTAGTTCCCCCACCACCCAGTCTATCCCCCGCTCTCCTTTCCCCATCACGAATAGACATGACATATCACACACTACACGCCTCAGTACTGTTTCTTTTCAGTTATGTTTACGGGGTTAACGGCCAAAAAAGTTATCTCTTTTCGTCGTTGCGCAACCTTGTGTTTTTCCCATTCTTTTTTTGGTTTTATACCGCCATCTTTTTTCTCTGTCGGGCATACAGAAAAATTCACAAAAGGACGCCGGCGTTGTTTCGAGTAAGGGAGGGCCATGTTTCAACACAGCAGCTTTAGATGATATCATACATGCAATTTGGGCGTTCTCTGTTTCCTTTGGATGTTTTCTTTGAGGGCTCCTATGTGTTTTCCTTTTGTTGTGGCGGAAATGAAACGGTGCAGTTGTTGACGGTTTACTTTTATTTTCCTTCTCTTCGTCTCAACTTTTTTAATAGCTCGGTGAGGTTTGCGGATGGCAAGAGAGAGAGAGAGAGAGAGAAGTGCAGGCCGATATGGCCTGTGGTAGATCTATAGATAGAAGACACACCAATGGCGAGGAATTATATATCAATTCAATGGTGTATCGTCTTGCAACATTGCAGGCCTGTGGTCGGAACCCGGTGCACGGTCATGACATTAGCTAATTGCACCTATAGTAAGGATAAGAAGTGCACTGTGATTATAGGCCTAGATATAATAGATGTATGGTAGCTAGTAGCTAGTACTTACTAGGTAAGAGTACTGAGTTACTAGTCTCGAATCTAAACGGCCACCAGCGTCCGAGCTCTGAAAACGCATTGGGCAAACAGCCTATCCTGATAGTCGACCGATGCTCATCTGCAAGTACTCAACGAGTGCTTTGTAATTGCTGTCTACAATAAAAGAACCTCGCCAAAACCACCTCCGAGATTTCCAACGCCAGAAACTGGATGCATGCCTCTCAGCACAGCTCTTGGTAGCATGCGTAACCCAAAAAAGAAACAACGACGCAGAACGGGAGAGCAACGGTAAAAGCAGACCTCCAATTCTTGCTTGTTCAAAGTGGAAGGCCGCACTAATAAAAACAGACAATCCGAACGAAACAAAGCCGCTAAATCCAAGGAGACAAATCTATCGATAAATCAGATGTGCACCACTCAAACCAAAAAACAGTTAAACCGAGATGCCATTTCTATAAATAATAGGCACATACTCCAACTAGCGGGTCCAATGAGCTCATGTGGAGGAAAAAAAAAGTATCCCAAAATACCAAGCAAAGCTCATGGTATGTACTCTTCTTCCTGCGCTTCGGAGGCGCTGTTCGTCAACGACAAATAGGTTGTCCACAAGATACCAACAGATGAGGCGAACGGCAGTTGGAACTGCAACGGCATGAGCCGAAAGTTGATGATTTGGACCGCCGGCCAGAGCATGTAGTTAGATCTTAGGGCAGGCATGTATACATTCGCGAATTTGTTCTGGATCTGTTCCCGTTTTCCGCCTTCCGCGATTGTCTGTCCATAGCACCATGGTGAGCTTTGTTTGCATTGCCGATTGGGGTAGCTAGATTAGGGAGATGCGATTGCAAGAGATAGAGAGAACGTACCATGAAGGTGAAGAAGCCGGCTAAGCCTACCGGCGCAAATATCAACTGGTCACAGGCCACCCGTTTGAGAGCCGGCCCAATCGCCGCGGAGTGCGGGGAAATCGGGAACGTCTTGCCCAAGAATTTGAACCAGGTGAACTGCAAGGGGGCCATGAGGAAGCCCCAGAACGCAAATCTGGCGAGGCGATCAAACTCGAATGGCGGAGGGAGGAATGCGGACCGCGGGATCAGTTCGCCTTTGTGGAGAGAGTCGGGCACTTTATAGTCCAGCTGGCCAATTTCGATGGCGATGCGGTCCTGAGGGAGTTCTGGGCCCAAGGGTTTGCGCATGGCGCGCTCGCGGATTATAGTTATAGTCTGGGCGACGGTGTCTGCGATGCTGTTGAGGACCTAGGGGGGAGGTTAGCCGGGCACGCTGTGGATGCGGGATGCGGGAGATAGCGTACAGCGTTGGATGCCATCATGGTGATGATGGGCCTCTTTTCGAAGGATTCGTTGAAGACGGCGATGAATCTAGCCATGACGATGAACTCGAGGAGGAGGACGATGAGTGGGATGACAGGCTGTTGGATTTGGAGTTAGCTTGGTTGCATTGGGCGAGTTTGAGGTGCAGACTAAAGGGCGAGGCTTTGATGGAGACGGTGGACTCGGAGATGACGGACAAGGCATGGATAGTAGGAGGGGTCGGTTGTAGATGTAAATGCAGAGAAGGAATGCAAAGCCAGCGGAGACCTGCAGTGCTCAGTGAGGCCGTGCATGACCTCATCGTTGCCACCACAGCGGCCAAGAGCAGGAACCGGCGGCAGCGGCACAAACACCACGCAACAACTGCAGAAACAACGTCGAAACGGAACATCGGGGTGAACAGTGGATCCCGTCGATGTAGACGGGCAATATGCAAGATGGAGTGAAGCCGGTCCGGGAGAAGGGTATTCGAAGGGGGGTATTGCACGTACAATCCTGTCCCACAGGTAGACCGACTGTAGGTGCCGCATCGTTCTCTTCGCTCTGATCCACAGACTCGCCGTGGCCATCGTGAAAGAAAGAAAGAGAGACGAAGGAGAGCGGGAGGGAGTGAGGGAGTGATATGCTCCTTTGGCTGGCTGGCTGGCTGGCTGGGTATATCGGCTGGCTGTAGCGATAGCGACTCGGCTTTTGCTTTTCCTCGAGACGACCGGGCTGACGACGAGGGCGACGGGGGACGAACGGGGACAACAGCAGGACGAACGGCTAGCCGGAGAGGAAGGTGTCGCGGGATGGCGATAGATAGATAGAGAACGCAGGCGGGGCGTGGGGTTGACGTTTTCTAGAGGTCGGATGACTGATGCCGCCGTTGAGAGGATGGAAATAGTGGGATGGCTGCTGGGTTGCTGATTCAGGCGACCGGGTCAGCGAGCCTGCGCCCCAACCGCATCTGAACCGCCCCCCACTGACTCCAACTCCAATTCCAATTCCAATTCGGTGATCCCGTTTGCAGCCTGCTGCGCGCGCTCGCTCGCAGAGGCTTCGAGCTGTGCGACTCGGTTGAGCGAGTCCTGATATCTCATCGCCTTCTAATTATGGTATTTGCTGTGCTTCCGACCCCCGGCATCGACACGCTAATGCGAGATAAAGAATTCGCCGCCGGATGAGCTAGCTAGCTGCTATCGTCGCTACTAGGTGTCTGTGCTTTGGAGCTCTGCGGGGCCGGCCGGACGCTCCCTGGCCAATTCGTCTGATAGCAAGTTATCTAGCGCCGTAGCCACGGTTTCATCAAGGCGCATCCGGTGCTGGCATTCTCGAATCCGACGCGCCCGGTTTCACTGACAAACAGCTTTACGTTTGGTTTCGATGTAGATGCATGACCTCGAACCCAGCTCTTATTGGCGCTTATACTCGCATCGCGAGGGTGGACACCGCACAACACGCACAGGCGGGCTGACCACTGTCACCTGCTTGCTTGGTATCAAGAGTAGCAACTTGGGATGCTGTTTCGAATTCTCTTGCGAGATGCATATGTATAAGGTATCGAACTGAACTGGACGAAACGACTCTTTCATCTCTTTCATGTACAAACAACCGTCGGCAGCTCTCTGCACTCGGTGATATCGTTGGTCATAAGGTCCACGACCCTGACCCCTTCGATTGTCAACACCCCCGTCGCCAAAGCTATAAACCTTAGCTCCGCCGTATGACACGCATTTGGAGCTAACGGCCTACAAAAACATGCAATGTTAGCATTACCCGTTAAGAGGATACCCCATGGGGTCGCTTGCTCACCCGATCCTAACGTCATTAACGAGGGGAATCAGCTCTACGACCTCCAGATGCTGGCTCTTATACGATGAATACAGCGCTGCATCCTCCACTACCGGCTCCGTCATGTTGTGAGGCACACTCGGCAATATCTTGCCTTCTCCCTTCCGCCGCTTCGGCGGGACCAGCAACGCCAGACGCCGCGCGCGATTGCTCCGGTTCATCACAAACACACGCCACGAAAATATATCTCCCGGGTGAACGTTTTGCGTCATCGACGTGAAAGTGATCGTGAGCCCCATCGGCTCTGCAAAGCTCGTTGTCTCCAGGTTGGAGCCCGATGATAACGGCCGGGTGGACAGGCGGAGGGAAGGGGGGTTGACGAAAGTTGCCGTTTGCACTGTTACAGCGCTGGTTTCGGAGCGTGGCGAGAAGTCGATCGAAGTCTCCCAGTGCGTGCTAATTAGAGGCTTGCACAAATCCGATACCATAGCTTGGCCTTTCAGCTTGACAACTATGTGCTTCAAAAGATTGGGTGGTTGTGAAGGGTTGGCTTTGTTTGGGAGTTTGAAGAGATAGGTGATTTCATCCATCACCTGCAGCACTGCCGGGAATGTATTCTCGGACACCTCTATCGATGATATCGTGACGCCGCCGCATTCCAGGACCACATCGCGTATTTCAAAATTGCAACCAAGTTGTGGCGTCACTTCAAGCGTGAGATGAGCAAAAAGGTCCTCTGTGTTTGCCTTTCGTGGCGTTTTATTACCCCGAAGCTTGAAGTTGAGGCCGGGGACTATCGGGAACGTTCTCTTCGAGGAATACCCGAGTGGGCTGAAAGACTCCTTCGGCGCGGATTGGGTGGGGATCACTCTCGAGACACGGAGCGCGGATAAATACGGAAGCTTCTCCGGTGTTTCCCCTCCGAATGATTCGAGAATGTTCACATTCAAGGCCTGTCTGCTTGAGAGGTATTCGTTCTCCGGTAGCCTTGTATTTTGGTTGAGTAGTTTGAGGGTAGCAGATGCCGAGAATACGACCCTCGGGTTGATCGGTTTGGCTTTCGGGTGGCCCAGTGGCACCATTATTCTCCAGATGGCCAGTCTCGTGTCTCCATCCCGCCATAGTGTTCTCCCTCCATCCTTGTCCTGTATTGTCTTTTGATAGAGCAATATGGGCCCATCTGGGGCCCTGCTTCCGTCCGGCCGCCTGGGACCTTGGTTCTCAACGGCCGTAACTTCCAATGAGACCGCTAGTCGCGAGCTGTACGATTCGTAGACCGAGTCATCTTGTATCCCGAATATCTGTAGCGCAATAAAGACGGGTAAGTCCTCATCTATGTGACCACAAGATGGCGCCATCTAGTCAGCTCGGGTCCAAAGTAGACAACATGGCATAGCCGCCGGAAGCATCATGAACGAACCAAAGAAGAGATGATGTCGCTGGCCCAAGGTAGCCAATGCTGGCACCGGGTGTACGAGTTCTCCAGGGCCTTGGACTTTCAAGTGCTTCGGGCTCTCTTTGTCGCGAAGGAATGCTTCGATGTCCAGGTTGCTGTCTTCGGCAATAAAGACCTCCAGGCGGGCTTTCTCGACAATATCTGTACTTATGGTCCGTCGGTGACCACGGCGTGAGGGCCCAATGCTCCCGGGGCTAGCCATTCGGAGCGGATTAGAATCATCGACGCGGCCCTCTTTCGGTTCCCGCTGGGTTTCGGCAGTCCCGCTGTGGTGAGGTTGTCGTCGTCAGTTGTTGACGGGATGGGGTGACAGGAGGCTTTACCGAAAGTGATGCGTTGTGTATCCGGCCACCAGCACACCGCTGCCGCCTTTTCCCTTTTTTCCTTCAACCGTCCATCCCACTGTGGCACACGCACATCGATCGTCCCATTCGAGAACCACCCTCAGTCGCGATTTCGGAAACCGCATCCTCGCCGTCGAACACCATCCAACAGGGTCGGGCATTGCTGCCGGATAGCCCACGCGACTTCTAGCTCCCTAGACGCGCTCTATCAGCAACGATGTCGAGCCTCTGGCAAGAGGCTCGCGCCCAGGATGGCAAGATCTATTTCTACAACACGCAGACGAAGGCGACACAATGGCAGAAGCCATTGGAGATGATGGCTCCATTGGAGGTAGGCACCCGCCTCTTTCGTTATCTGCATCGAGCGAAATGCACTAACGGGGAGGATTTCAGCGCGCGATTGCAGGGCAGCCATGGCGAGAGTACACGACGCCGGAGGGAAGGAAGTATTGGTACGTCTGGAAGTTTGATAGCTCTCAGCTGCGGATACGCAACTAACCGCAGGCTCTAGGTCGCATATCGAAACGAAGCAGAGCGTTTGGGACATCCCAGAGTCCTTTCGGATAGCCGTCGATTCCGTTCAGAAATTACCCACTCTACCCCCGGCGCCGCAGTTTGTGGCAGGAGGAACCGCCAATTTCAATAATTCGATATACCAACCTTCGGGGTCCCACCGAGAGCGTGACCGAGACCGGGGTGACCGAGACCGAGACGACCACCCCCCGGCCGAGCGCTCTGGGGCTGGCTCAAATGATAACATCAATCCTGCTCGAGCGTCTGCTTTCTCAACCGCATTGGGTGACAAGAACGAGTCCCAGTATCAAAACTATGCCGACGCTGAAGCTGCCTTCTTCAAATTGCTCAAGAAGACCAACATAGGGCCCGAAGCTACTTGGGAGCAATCTTTGAAGCTCATCATTAGGGAACCTGCATATCGGGCGATAAAAGACCCTAAGGACCGAAAAGCTGCCTTTGAGAAGTACACTGCCGAACTTCGTATGCAAGACCTTGAAAAACAGAAGGATAGGATGACAAAACTGCGCCAAGATTTTACCACCATGTTGAAGAGTCACCCGGAGATCAAATATTATACTCGTTGGAGGTGTGTGCCGCTGCTCTTGAATATGGTTTTGCCAACGTGAACAACTTACTGATTTCACTTTTACAGCACCGCCCGCAAGTACATCGAGGGCGAGACCATCTTTCGCTCAGCTGCCGACGATGGCGAACGCCGTTCCTTATTTGAAGAGTACATACTCGAGCTGCGGAAAGAGGAGCAGGAACGAGAGGCATCTGATAGAAGACAGGCATTGGACGAATTGGCTAGTCTGCTTAAGTCGATGGATCTTGAGCCATATACTCGCTGGTCAGAAGCCCAAGGACTCATTCGGGAAAATGAACGCTTCAAGTCTGAATCGAAATTCCAGGTGCTTTCTAAACTGGACATCCTGAACACTTTTGAGAGCCATATCAAGTTCCTCGAACGTAGCTCAAACGACAACCGGCAGAAAATGAAGCAGACGAAACAGCGGAAAGAGCGCAAAAATCGCGAGGCTTTTACTGTAAGTAAGTTATTGGAACACGCCTCAGTCCCATTGCTAACATGTCCTTCAGGTTCTGCTCGAAGAGATGCAGGCGGCGGGAAAAATCCGATCCGGTTGCAAATGGAAAGAGATCTACCCTTTAATCAAAGATGACAAGCGGTATGATAATATGTTGGGCCAGTCTGGTTCCACGCCGCTCGACATGTTCTGGGACAAGGTTGAAGATATCGAGCGAGAAGTTCGAAGCAAGAAAAACATTGTCATGGACATATTAGAAGTACGTTCTGTCGCTTCCGATACGAACCAGGTACGGAAACGCTAATGGCCTTCTTGACATCTATAGGAGAAAAGGTTTCAGGTATCGCCCAAGACAAATCTCGACGAATTCATTCACATTTTACGCTCAGACGCCCGTGCTGCTCAGTGGTCAAATGAAGATTTAGCTGCGGTTTTTGATAAGGTATTTCTCTCCCTTGTTCAGTGCTCTCGGGCCCCCAGGCTAATGGTAATATAGATCCGCGAAAAATCCGTCAAACGTAGCGAAGAAGATAGACACCAGGCGGACCGCCAACAAAGACGCCGAGTGGATGCCCTACGCTCTGCTATAAAGCATTTGGACCCCCCTGTCACAGTCAACGATACCTGGGTGCAAGTCCGGCCCCGCTTGTTGAAGACGGAGGAATTTAAAGCTCTCGACTCCGAAGAGCTACGCCAGTCTGCATTCGACAAATTTATCCGGCGACTGAAGGAGAAGATGGATGACGACCGTGAACCAGACCGCAAAGAACGGAAGGGTAGCCGAGGAGCTGAGCGAGCCGAGCGGACCGAGAGGGGCGACAAGGGAGACCGTGAGCGCGAGCGAGCGCGTACCCCGCGTGAACACGAAAGTAGAGATCGCCACCGTGGTGAAAGAGAACGCGAGCGTGAAAAAGATCGAGATCGGGAGCGCAATGGGCACCGTGGCAGCCACCGTACTCCAGAACCTGACGCATACGAAGCAGAACGCCGGCGTGCCGCTGGCGAACGTGAGAGACAACATTTAAAATCAGGCACCACATTCCCAGTAGGTCGGGGTGAACGCGAACGCGATCGGGACCGTGACCGTGATCGGGACCGCGAGCGGGATCGGGAGCGTGAGCGAGAGTGGGATCGGGACAGAGAGCGAGATAGAGATAGAGATAGAGAACGGTTTGACCGGGAACGTGAACGCGACGTATACTGGGAACGGGACCGAGAAGAGAGGGAGCGCGAGAGAGAGGCCCGCCATTCTACGAATGTAAGTATCTACGAACGAGAACGGCGTGAGCGTGAAGAGGAGCGCGAAAGATCATTCAGAGTCAGGGATCGCGAGGACTTTGGGAACGGTATACTCCGACGTCGACCTCGCGCGATTAGTCCCAGCGAAGAGAGCGACGGTGCTAGGAGGGATGTAAAGGTTGGTAAAACTACTCCAAACGCATATTTGAAGCCCTGTTTCTAACATTCGAGGCAGCGGTCACGACACGAGCGAGGTTCCTTTGAGCGGCTTCCGCTAGACAGGCCACCCACGCGAGACGAACATTACGATAGGCCAACACCAAAGGAGCTCGGAAAGGCTGTCAATCTCAACTACGGCGACGACCCGTCCGGAACAGCGGCGGCTCCGGCTCCAGCTCCAGCTCCGGCCCCAGCTCCAGCCCCAGCTCCAGCCCCGGTTGCCGCACCCGCTGCCACCGGCGATAACGAGAGTGAGGAGGGCGAAATCTCAGAATAAAGATCCGTACGTGACTATCTTGTGCGAAACACACGAAACTGCATGGTGAAACGAGATGAAATGTTTGGGTGTTTCCTTGTATCCTAATATATGTGCCTATCGCCGCAGAAAGATATTGTCGTTATGTGATGACTTTTTTCTTATAATTCTGCTTTCATTTTTGCATTCCGATGGACGGAGAGCGACAACTGCAGCCCAGAGCGGAAGGCAAGGGCGAAGGGAGGATACAGTGGTGCGTAGCCTGCGACTTCCCTTGCAATGATGGTCTAGACACTGTTGATGTAGCGGAGCAGCAAGCATACGAGATCGCCTCGCCGGCCGTCGGACGCTCGAGGGATTGTAGTAACATACTTAGTTGCCAGATACCGAATGCCTGTACGTTATGCTCCCCTGATGTTACTAACCGCTGAAGGAAATATAGCAGTTTTTGTTTGAACATTTTCCACCCCAAAAGAGTAATTTGCAACATGGGTAGGTTCACGCCTTGGGCTACGTGATAACTGTGATATCCGATGTCGATTCGAACCATTTGCTATAGTAGTGCACAACCTAGAAGCCCAATCTCTACGATTGCAATGTCTGCCGTTTACTATAGCTTGAAAATTGTCTGTATTGTCAAATGGTCGTGCATCCAACTAGCGGAATTTAGATTCGGCAGTAATGTGAATACCTCTCCTGGTGCGAGTTTCTTGCAGTTATAACAGTACCTAGGTACTTTGTAGTGGCGACTTGATATCGGGAGCTCCAAAGATCCAGACAAGGACGTTATAATTACGTCTGTTCCTATTCGCTGCAGCCGTGGCGGGCAAACCTTCCTGATTTTTGCTGTCCACAAAAAATTCCACAAGGTGGGAAAAAAAGACAACAGCTCAGCAACAACAAAGCGCCGCCGGAGCTTGTGGCCGATTATAGGACCGACTCCCTCGACTCCAACATCTCCCGGCTGAGTGCTCAAGCATCTGGGTGTTCGCCTTCACATCACCAGTTGCCCAAAATCGGTTTCTTGCCACTGCCGCTGGTGTAGACTCCCGGTAACCATGGCGGACAGGCTCACTCGGTATGGCTTCGAAACAATGCGACCTCAGCTGTTGACGGCGGGCACTAACGCTAGATCGTGTGCAGTATCGCTATCGTGAGCAGCGACAAGGTCAGACATCACTCCGTCTCCTCGATCATGATGCGCATAGGTCTCCTGCTAACCGTCCTTTGCGTCTACAGTGTAAACCAAAGGTACCTCATCGACCGACGTCATTATCATCATTATCATCATCATCACCGGCTACTCCACCCCGCAGACGGGCGCTAACGTGCACCCTTCCCCCCACCGTAGAAATGTCGACAGGAATGCCGGAAGTCCTGTCCAGTAGTACGGACAGGCAAGCTCTGCATTGAGGTGACGCCGGAGTCCAAGATTGCCTTCATCTCTGAGCGACTGTGCATCGGGTGCGGTATCTGTCCCAAGAAATGCCCGTTCGACGCCATCCACATTATCAATCTGCCGACCAATCTGGAGACACAAGTCACGCACCGATACTCCGCCAATTCGTTCAAGTTGCACAGGCTGCCGACCCCGCGGCCGGGCCAGGTCTTGGGGTTGGTGGGCACGAACGGTATCGGGAAGAGCACGGCGCTCAAGATTTTAGCGGGCAAGCTGGACCCTAACCTGGGTCGATACGATAACCCGCCGACGTGGGAGGAGATTCTCAAGTACTTTCGCGGAAGCGAGTTGCAAAACTACTTTTTGAGGCTGTTGGAAGAGCATCTCAAGGCGATTATCAAGCCGCAGTATGTGGACCAGCTAGCGAAAGCGCTGAGGGGGAAATCGAAGACCGTGAGGGAGATGCTGGAGAGTAAGAACGACAGGGACATTTTGGATCACGCTGCTGATGTCTTGGGTATGTGGTATTTCCCGGGAGCTTTGGTGTAGCGGTTGGCGGAGGGCTAACGGGGGGGATCGATGAACAGAGCTCACGCAATTCATGGACCGTGATGTGACGCATCTTTCTGGTGGAGAGCTGCAGCGCTTTGCTATCGGCATGGCGGTAGTCCAGAAGGCCGATGTGTAAGTCGATTTCTGTGGTCAGTCGGGGTTTGAGCTAACGGCTCGGCAGGTACATGTTTGATGAGCCGTCTTCTTTCCTCGACATCAAGCAGCGTTTAAAGGCTGCCAACACCATCCGCGAGATTGTCCAGGAGAACGACCAGGGATACGTCATTGTGGTGGAGCACGATTTGTCGGTTCTCGACTACCTTTCCGATTTTATTTGCGTGCTGTACGGCCAGCCTGCCGTTTATGGTGTCGTAACTCTCCCGGCCTCCGTCAGGGAAGGTATCAACATATTCTTGGACGGAAACATCCCAACCGAGAACTTGCGGTTCCGAGAGGAATCGCTCCAGTTCAGAATAGCGGAGGCAACGGACGAGTTCCAGAGCGATCGGAGTCGGGCGTTCAAATACCCCGAGATGAGAAAGACGCAGGGCGACTTTTCGCTGTCGATTGATGCCGGCGAGTTCACGGACTCGGAAATCATCGTGATGATGGGTGAAAACGGAACAGGCAAGACGACTTTCTGTAAACTTTTGGCAGGCCTCGACCAGCCTGATGCGGGGTCCAACAAGGTGCCTCAGCTGTCAATTTCGCTCAAGCCTCAAACGATTACTGGCAAGTTCCCTGGAACGGTCCGACAGCTGTTCTTCAAGAAGATCAAGGCATCCTTCTTGAACCCTCAGTTCCAGACCGATGTCTACAAGCCGCTCAAGATCGATGACTTTATCGACCAGGACGTCGCCAATCTGTCTGGTGGTGAACTTCAGAGAGTCGCTATCGTCCTCAGCTTGGGCAAGCCCGCCGATATATACGTCATCGACGAGCCGTCTGCCTACCTCGATTCCGAGCAACGTATCATTGCTGCGAGAGTCATCAAACGGTTCATCATGCACGCCAAGAAGACGGCGTTTGTGGTGGAGCACGATTTCATCATGGCGACCTACCTGGCGGACCGGGTTATTGTTTTCGAAGGCCAGCCGTCCATCAGCGCGAGGGCGACTAAGCCGCAGTCACTGCTTACCGGATGCAACCAGTTCTTGAAGTCCCTTGATGTCACGTGAGTATATCCTCATGGTTCTGTTGGTCAGAGTATTATGCTGACACCGTGTGCCAAGTTTCCGTCGCGATCCCGTGTCTTTCCGCCCCCGTATCAACAAGTTGAACAGTCAGCTTGACCAAGAACAGAAGCTTCAAGGAAACTATGTAAGTCTAGATGCCCTATCTGTTGGTAACGGTGGTTAGAGATGCTGATTGCTTTTGATGATAGTTCTTCCTCGAGGAGACCTCTTAGGCATTTTCTTTATCATTTGTCGGTAGATTCACACGGCGCATATCTGACAATGGTATCATGCATCCTTTTTTGTTGTATGGCATCCCGCAGCCAAGTCTCCGATAAGTCCGCATCGACGTCTATGTGATACTAGTCCCAAGAAGGGTTTCAAACAAGACGCCTAGCAGAGTTGAGGACGGACGATTCACGCAGGCTTTGTAGGAGGTTGGTGTATGGGATGGGGTGGTACTGATCATAATGTTTTATTGCGCGACATGTACTTTACTTTATTTCTCTTGATTAAAAGTGATAGATACCTCAATTGACCGGATTTTGCCCTTTGCAATCCCGTCTGGCGCAGCTGGTCGTGGCCGTAGACAACTTTGCAACAAAAACAACAAAAAACATCGTATTCGACAGTGTATGCTCGACAAGGCCGACTCTAAAGGTGCGTAATACCGGAAACTCTTTGACTACTAGTGTTTTGTACTTTTTGAGGTAAATGGAGTAAATTGATCTACTAGGCGTGTCCACCACCCGATATTCTTGTTTCTATGAGAAGTTAAGAGCGATTATAGCTGCCCCGGGTCACGCATGGGGGCCCATGGACGACTTTTTTGCATCGGCGCAGGAGCAAAGATGGCGCCTCGAACAGACGTAACAATACTCTATCTACTGCTTACGAGCCAACTCCTAGGCCTGACATCAGCATGGTGGGAAAGCTGGGCCGTCGGCGGCGGCAGCCTCTGGTTCGGCAGCCGACTGAGAAAGTACGCCGCACGAACCCGCGAGACGACACGATACGGCGAATGCGTCAGAACGACGAGCACATCCTTCTACACACCCATGGATGCCGCCATAATCTGGAACCGTCCGGACGAGCCTGCCGCCGAAGCGATAGCCTTCTACTTGACGCGCAACTGCGACACCCGAACGGTCAAATCAGTGCCAAAGCTCTCCGCCATCATGGTGCTGGATCGAAACAGGATACGCGGTCTGCACCTCGCGACATTCCGGGCCCTACGCCAGCTAGCTCCGCGAGTCAAGGCTCGGGTGCTATCCTTGCCTGTCAACTCGTTCCATGGGGTCCGAGTCGCGGATGAAGTTGCGCCGGGCCGGCCGTTGGCGGGGATTCCGGCGGAGGAGTTGGCCGGATCGGTTGTGTATTGGGATGAGGCGGGAGTTAGACGGGTCTGGCGGCAGGGCGTGCAGTGGGAGAATGCGGCGCAATATGAAGGGTTGCAGGAGAAGGGGATGATCCAGCTGTTCTTGCGGGAGGTGGTCGAGGCGGCTGCCAATCCGGAGCAGGCCGGTCGTGGAGATGGCCTGGTGATGGCCAAGGTGAACTTTGCTGCTGGAGTCACGGCCACGGGGTTTGACTTCCCGCCGCCCAAGCCGGGTGAGAACCTGCGGTTGGACCGGGAGCTCGAGCGAGGATTTGGCGAGGAAGCAGAGCCGCCAACTATCAATCTCGTCGATGACAACCTCAACCTTCAACCACAGGGTACACCGCTGGCCGATGGCGCAGAGCAATGGACCGTCGAGCTTCCCTCGCATGCCGCCATCGAACTCGCCCCCGACATTATACAGCCGTCGTCTGTAGACCTATTTCCGAGCCAGCCGGCCCCAGATATCACCGACACGCTCTCAACAGAGCTTGACCGCATCATCAATCTCTCTCTCGCCGAAGCCAAGGCCCTCGAGCCCACAAACTCAGCTTTTGGCATCTCAGCCCTCCAACAACTGCAACAGCTCTGGGACAGCGAGCCGGATAAGGATGCCTATTACGATGTCGTGCAAGCCGACACCAAGCGCGGCATTGGCGAACTACTCCTCTACAGAGACATATACCGCCGCCACGAAGAGGCACGGCAAGGACTACCGCCGGGTGCACTCGGCCCGCCGACTCAGAACCCATATGCGCTCGTGATAAAGCAGGCTTTGCTCCCGGGTCTGGTCACGCTGTTTGACGCGCAGCCGAACAAGTTGCTGTCGGTAAAGTCGATGGAGCTCAAGCAGCTCTGGAGTGTCTCCACCCTCGCCGTGATGAAGTACTGGTACGCTTGGTGGAAGTCCGCGAGTCTGGAACCGGGACGACCTGGGCAATTAGCACGACTAGACCAAGGCTCTTATACGGTCCCGCGAGAACAGCAGGAACGAGACGACCGGGGATTAACCCACGATCAGTCACGGCAGCGCTTGCAAGCTGACACACTATCAAATCCGGATGACTTTGTCGACCTCGCCACAACATGGGCGCAGACGTCGGACGTCGACCCTACAGCACTACTCCAGCGGCAGCCTCAACAGCCGCAAGAAGCCTTCGATCTACCAAGCCTCGGAGATCAGCACGCGGAAACAGACGACTCCCTACAGCTCCTGCCGCTCCTAAACTCACAAATCAGACTCGCCGACGACATTGTGAACTTTGACGCCCCAGCAAGCCTCGGCTCCACTTCCTCGCTCGCTAGTCGTGAAGACTTCGGGTTCCTACAAAACAACGGCGCGCGAGACCTGTATCCGACTATTCCCCTCAATTTGGACGTGGACGCTGCTGGAAGGCGAACTATAGAGGATGGGAAGTACCCAATATGGCTGACTTTATCGAGCCACCGGCCGGAGACACAGCTCAAGACCTCGAGGAAGGGGAAGAGGATATCGAGGTTCAGGACCGGAGGGCACGGCAACAGCGGTATGTGCAGCAGAGGCCGAATCAAGCTCTAGGCTTGTATAACTGAATTGATAGATTGAATCTGCTCGCGATCATATGGCTCTGCGTAGATGCGTGCAATATTAAGAGGTTACAGTACATGTTCTATGGCATGCATTAGATTAGTGTAATTGTATCTATATTGCACAATGGGTTTAGAAAAGACGGCCACTGATCAAGCAGTGGTCAATTCCCATCACCCCCATAACTCTCCCCTTACAGCCCTTCAACAGCTCCAAATTCGCCTTTTGCAACCCAAACGCTATCACACACCGTTTCCACCGTTCACTCATTCAGTACATCCCCCCCGCCTCCAGGAGATAATAGCCAGCCACTGCAGCTTCGAGCGCCGCCAATGGTTCCATTGTCCCCCATCTTCCGACAGCATTGATATCCTCCCGTGTGTCAAGCTTGGCCAGCGCAGCGTCCCAACCAGTCCAGATCCCCCCACTCGGCCGCGTAGTGCAACGGCGTTTTGGCATCACTGTCGACGACGTTGATGACGTGTCCGAGCAAGTCTAGATCACCGGCAATACAGGCCAGGTGGAATAGATGCCTAGCATCGCAAGTGGTCTCCGTCAAGTCGGCGCCGTGCCCGAGCAGTAGCGCGACGGTATCTTCGTGGCCGTTCCGGACCGCAGCTAGCAGCTCCATGTTCTTCTCCGCGGCGTGCTCCAGCTGGGTGAGCGCAGCTTCGACGAAACATGTAAGGGCCAATGCAGCGAGCTGGCAGATGGGACTTGCATCCTGTTCGAGGAGGCGCCGTTATCACCGTTTGGAGGAAACCAACGGTCGGCCTGCATCCAGGTTACACGTGAGGAGGTGATATCTGTGGTCCAGAACCTCGAAGCCTTGTTGACGAGATCTTATGCGGGTCCGGCTCTACGACAGTGCGTAGGCCAGGCATTCGCGACATATGAAATGAATGGGTGCTCTGCCGCCCGCTGCCGCCATTGTTTTGGGAGGACGCAAGGGCTAAATCCCTCGAGCTGAGGGTTTGAAAGGTATGAGAGAATGGGGCTGGCAATCTCCGCGTGCACTTGGTGCTCATCACGGTCAGATGACGGTATTGTATCCCTGGCAGATCCCTCAGCGAGCGATAGCGATGTTGCATTCTGGCGCTGTTTCGCCTCGAGCATCCGCCGGACTCTGGCCGGGTCGACCCCGTTGGAGGCTAGGATCGTGTCCAGCTCGCTCGTGTGAAGCGGCCTTTCTGCGAGAGCGAGGAAGAGAAGGGCTTTTCGCGTGATGGATCGTTCGATCAGGTTTGCGACGGTTGGTGCAATGTCGCGGGGCTCGTTCGCGGCGTCAGCCAGCCGCCAAGTCTGACAGAACCTGGTCGCGGACCGTCAGCCCACGAGACCTCCTGCCAGAGGCGGAAGCGTGGAAACATGGCCTCGATGGAGTATCCAGCATCCGGATTCGAATTCCGCGCTCGAGCGATGTGAAGCGGAAGATGCGGCCGTTCCGGGCCCGCCATGGAGCGGTCAGCAGCGCCGCCGTCGTCGTGGTCGTGGCCGGCGTCATCCCCAGACGTCGGTTGGGCCGATGGCCAATTCAGCCTCGGCTTTCCCAAAGAGTGTGTGGAGGTTGGCGTGGGGGAAGGTCCGTCTGTTTCCGTGGTTGGTTGTGGTTGGTGTTTTGGCCGGGCACATGCCAAACTTCGATGGTAAGCTCGGCTGGCGACGATGCTTAAAGGCGTCTCCCCGGCGCTGGCTTCGCGATGCCTCCGTCTTCCCCAGATATCCTCCTCCTCCTCCACCGCCAAAGAAACACCATCACCAGACCAGCTCTCCTGTCGCCCCGCCGTCGCGTATCGCAGACAGTTGCCCGCTCCTCCAAGTCGTTTTCCCAAGCCAGAAACCAGATCCCAGTCGAAATAAACCCATCATGCCTCTCCAGACCGCCCTCACAAAGGCCCTTGGGATCGCGATCCCCGTCGTCCAGGGCGGCATGCAGTGGGTTGGATATGCTGAGCTCGCCTCCGCCGTCTCGAACGCCGGCGGCCTCGGTATCGTGAGTTCTCCCCCGCGATATCCACATACATCGCCGACTAGACCACTGCTAACTCTCTGCACGCCAGTTGACCGCGCTCACCCAGCCCACGCCGGAGGACCTGCGCAAGGAGATCCGCAGATGCAAGACGATGACCTCAAAGCCCGTAAGGACGCCCATCCCCACTCTCTTCTACGGGTCCTCAAAGACTCCCTTCTGACGCCCGCACGCAGTTCGCCGTGAACCTCACTCTCCTCCCGGCCCTCGTCCCGCCAGACTACAACGCCTACGCAGAAGTGATCATTCAAGAAGGCATCAGAATCGTCGAAACCGCAGGCAACAACCCCGCCCCCATAATCCGCAAGCTCAAGTCCGCCAACGTCACCATCCTGCACAAGTGCACCACCATCCGCCATGCGCTCTCCGCCCAAAAGCTCGGCGTCGACTTCCTCTCCATCGACGGCTTTGAGTGCGCCGGCCACGTCGGCGAACACGACATCACAAACTTCGTCCTGCTGCGCCGCGCCGCGCAGGAAATCAAAATTCCATTCATCGCCTCGGGTGGCTTTGCCGACGGCGAGGGCCTTGCCGGCGCCCTCGCGCTAGGCGCCTGCGGTATCAACATGGGCACCAGATTCATGGCCACCCTCGAGGCCCCAATCCACAACAACATCAAGGAAGCTATCGTAAAGGCTTCGGAAGACGACACAGAGCTGCTGCTGCGCCGCTGGCGGAATACCACCCGCTTGTTCAAGAACAAGGTCTCCCTCGAGGCAAAGCAAATCGAATCCACCAGCACCACCGGCAAGTTTGAAGAGGTCGCCCACCTCGTCAGCGGCAAGAGGGGCCGCCAGGTCTTCATCAACGGTGATGCCGACGCAGGTGTACGTTCTTTCCCATAATACATCGCTCGTGCGTCCGTGTTTAATGCTAACTGACCCCTCATGGTTTAGGTCTGGACCGCCGGCTCATGCATGGGTCTCATCCACGACATCCCCTCGTGCGATACCCTCCTCAAGAGAATCGAGCGGGAAGCCGAGGATGCCATCCGGAAACAAACCCAGTTCATCGTCCCTGCCGCCAAGCTGTAATCGCCATATCACGCATATACGTACTTGCTCATCATATTCATAGCATCGTCCTGCATTTCCGCTATATATCTATCTTTGTCGAGATGCTTTCTCCATCTCAATCCATCTCATATGTATATTATATACCCGCTGCCTCATCTAGATTATTTGGCCTACAATCCAGCCTATGGTAATAGTAGCCCACCGTGCCGTCGTCGTCTCTGAATGTACTCCACCACACATCACGACAACGACTGGGAATCAAGTCTATAAAGCTGCAGTACAAAATTGTCCTCAGCGCCACCAGAATGTAAAAACCGTGGCACACTGAAAGAATAATCATCACCCCTGGTAAACGCCATGTCTATGATACATAGTATTACAACGAAAGAACGTGCACCCCGAAGAAAGTGAATGAATAATGAAACGAATAGAAAAGAAAAAAAAGGATAGAAATGATTGCAAGGAGGCTGTCCGCAAGTGCACAAACGCCGTCCAATGACTTATTATATTCACATTCCGCACAAATTTCGGACTCCTTTCCCAAATATCCTTCAATAAAGGAGATCTTGGATCCGCATCCCCCGTTTCGGATCGAGCGAAGACGGTGAGGACAGGGGACTCGGGTCGGTGGTAAAGCTGCTGTCCGAGCCATGGAGAATGAGCTTGGGAGGCGGCGTTGAAATTGGAAGACTGCTGCTGTTTCGTGCGTCCGCCTCCGCCTCCGCCTTCCGCTTTAGTGTTTCCATACTGACTCTGACCGTTCTGCCCTCGAGCTTCTTCGGTTTGAAGGGTAAAGCTGCTGGTAGAGCGCTCTTCTGCGCTTTGGGCGCCTTGGGCGCCGCTTTCGCCGTCTTGAACGCCTTTGTAAGTGCGCCCTTCTGGATGGTTTTCTGAACCCTTGGCTTCTGGACTTTCGGCTTCGTCGTGGTTGCAGTCACCGTCTTCTTCACCTTCGCGGTACCCTTCACCTTCGCTTTGGTGAGAGTCGATTGAACCTTTGATTTCGCCAGAGGCTTGCCGTCTGGTTTCGAGACAGTGGCCTTCTTGGAATGTGGTGAAGTGGATGGGCTTAAATGCCGCGATGTGATCAGAACCTTCGGCGGTGGCCAAGGGATATCCGCACTCCGGTTGTTCTTAATGTTATCCCAGATGTCTTCCGAGCTGGAGTACGAAGCCGGCGAGCTTAGGGGGCTGTCGGATTCGCTGTCCATGGATATCGGTGTCGAAACGCCCAGCTCCATCCCTGTGCCGGTGATCTTCTTCATATCGGTATCGGGTGTAAACTGGTCATGATGCTTCACGTTGGATATCTTGGCAAGCGTCTCGCAATCTCCCTTCATTATCAGGTCAAAAAGCCCCTTCAGCTGGCCAGTTGCAGGCGGCTCATCACAATTGATCCAGACGGTTTTGCCCCCTCGAAAATCCCGGATGCTCGCACAGAGCTCCCTGACCAATCTCTGGACACCCGGGATCTTCAGGCTCGTTCCAACCACAATCAGACAGTCCGGCCGAGCTTTCAAATCTGCGGTTGACACGGCCCCAATCGCATCTTCATCGGGGTTGTGTTCATTGTATAGCACTATCCGCGGCCGAAGCTTTCCTACGCCTTGCGACCTCTTGCCAGACGCGCCCCTCGCGGCTTCCCAATCGAGACAATCCAGGCAATCGGGTGGCTTCGGGCCAACAAATATATCCGGCTTGAAGTCTTTGATGACGCGGCACTTTGAACAGGTCATCTTGTCCAACCCGCCGTGAAGCTGGACGGACTTTGGCCAAGGCCCCTTGTTGTTCAATGGGGTTTTTGTGGCAAGCGGGGGAAGGCTGGTCTCGATGCAGTCGACGTTTTGGGTGTAGAGCCGTAGCAGCCTACCCGATGCGGCTAGGGAGGCCAGCAGGTGGTGGAAGGCGGTGGGTTGTGCGTCGTTCGACATGGCGTGGAGGTTGCGCACCATGCCGTGGAAATCGGAGGTGGACTTGTCATCTTTGTAGACAGAGGCGTCAAAGAGCTGCTTGCCGGATGCCTTCAGCTTGTAGTCGCTCTTGACGGACGCGAAGAGGCCGTTGGAGCTACGAAAGTCGGGAACTGTGACGAGTTAGCACGAAAGGAAGTGTGTTGCGGGACGTTGTATTTTGGCGGGTGTGTTGTTGTGGCGGACGAATGCGAAACATAAACAACAAGAACAGCATCGCGGGCATCAACAGCACAACAGATAGGGGAAAAGGGCCCTGCAAACGGCGTCGGGGAGCACCTACTGCCGGCGCGCACGGAGATGCCGGCTCCGGCGATGACGATAATCTTCTTCTTGCGGTTGAGGATGTCGAGCCAGGTCGCCAATTGCTTCTCCAGCTGCTGGGGATGTGCCACCCGGTTGAGGTCGATTCGCTCGGTTGTCCGTTCTTTCGGTGTTGATTGTTTTTGTTTTGGCGGTGCTTGTTGTTGGCCATCGCTTTTGGAGCCCGGTCCACCGTCACATGAGCCTCCGCCGACCACAATCTCGACGGAGAAGGACGTGGACGGGGTCGGGGTTGGTGCGGGCGAGTCGGCGTCGGAGGGGACGAGCACCTTTCTCCGCTTCGACGGAGGTTCCAGGCCGTCCGCCATGTTGACGATGGAGGATGACACGGGGAGGACGGTTGTTCAGCTGGCGGTGGAGGCCAGGACGACTGATGGTGGTGGTGATGACGGTGGTGATTGATGGAGAGAGGAGAGGGAGGAAAGGGCGGGTGGAGGTTTGGGTGATTAAGAATAAAGAACAACCTCAAGAGAGCAGGTGATGGAACAACCGCAGAGCAGCCTCACCGCAGGGCCCCATATTATTATTATTACCATGTTGTCTGTCCACCACTGTCCACTACTGTCCACCACCACCGGCCATGCACGCCCAGTGCCACCGACCGATATTGGCTCGTCCTGACCCGGGCCATTTCCCGAGGGCCATTTAGCTGGTGATACGTCGTCCGAGCAGAGCCAGAAAGCGAATGGCTGGGCTCGCTTCCTCCACCCCGCAAAACCTTATTGCCGTGGCCAGAGAAGGCCCTGCGATCGAGTCCTCGAGACTGTCCCGCATCGAGACACACCAGCCGGCAGAGCGGTCATGGCGCCACCGGGCAGGCCAGAGTCCCCCCGGTCACCCGCATGCACAGAACATCCGCGTTTCGAGTGTCCGAGATGCTGTTGTTTTGTGTGTCCGTCCGGCCAATCGGCTGGGCGCCGCATAACCAGAAACAGCTAGGCCCCGCGCCCATCAAACGTCATGCGCATTCAGGCGCGCTGTCCACCGGGCCTGACCGTGGTGTATTTATATCGCCGGCCTGCAGTCGCCCATGCCGTGCCCTTTGCGAGCCCGGATTTCCCTGCGCTTCTTGCAGCGCGCCGGGTTCAATCTCAACCGTAAACCCCGTCTAGAAACCATCACCGCCAGCAAATGCCGCACTGTTTTTTCGCCGCTCGGCTGCCTATCCGCAGAGCCATGGAAGTGTCGGACAAGAACATTTATTAAAAATTGGCTTTCCCCGTTCCCATAAACGCCATTGATGCACCATCCTCATCTCCATAATCATCATCTCCATCGTACTCATAAAAACCAGCGTGCAGAATACCCCATGACTCCGCCTATCCTTCCAGCTCCTCGTCCCTCACCCCTTCGTCATCATCCCTCATCCGTGGCTCTTGGTGCTCGCTCCACTGCAGGCAGTCATCAACGTAGCTCAGGATCGCCGCCACACTGTCCTCGTCCCGGGCCTCGAGCTTCAAATAGCTCACCATGCTGAAATCTTCAATCAGATCCACAACCTTCTCGTTCAGCTTCCAGAATTTCTCATTTGTATCCTTCCGCGCGTCATCCAGCAGCAGGTTCGGATCCGGGTCCACATATCGCTTCATCTCCCGCTTCGTAATCTGTGACTTGACCAAGTCCATCTTGGACAGGATGTTGATGTGCGGGATCTCTAGCATCACCATCGCCGACATGGCCGATAGCGTCCCGGCAAAGAACTTGGCGCGATCGACAACAAACGTCGACTCGATCAAGTACGTCGCACAGAGCGAGAACGCGTGATGCTGCTGCAGGTGCCGCGACAATGTTGGAAGCACCGGAATGTGTGAATACAGCTCTATCTGTCCCGGACAATCGAACACTACCAGCGACTCTTCGTCCCCCTCACCCAGCTCTTCATCCAACCAGTCCAGGTTGTCCAGTAGGAACCTACAGCACTGCCATCAGCTTCCAGACAACCAACCATACCCCACCAGCACAACTCACTCGAAACACGCTATCAGCCCGCCGTTCGGACCAAGGCTCATCTCCTCCATCACATCGTCCAAGCTAATGAGATCCTTGATGTCCACATCCGGCTCGTACTCAAAATCCTCAGCGGCGGGGTCAAGGTTGACGTATTTACAAGCCCTCTTTGAGTCTCTCAAATACGTAATCAGGGCGGAGCAAAACGTCGTCTATCAAACCCACAACCACATGTTAGCCCTGTTCCGCCAGATCATAGGCGCATGGCAAGAGGCAACCTCCCCGGGATTGCCGATTTAGGAACTTTGGGAGATAGGACAGACGGCCTCGCAGGAGCAGCATCCGTACTTTACCGCAGCCAGCAGGCCCAAGGACCAAAAGCCCGAATCGATTCGTCATGCTCAATCACACAATCGTTGAGTCGCCAAGCTCGGAGTTACGAGGGATTCTTTGGGTGTGCGATAACAGGCTGAGACGAGGTCCAGAGGCCCACGGCGCGAGAGGGTCCGAACGGCTCGGCTATCCGATGCTGAGATGCTCACAGCGTGGAGTGCAGGGCTGCGCAATTAGAGCTGAGGCGAGAGTTTCGCTGTAGTTGACTTGATGGCGGATGAGAAAACACTGGCGGAAAGTCTGCAACTGCAGTCAAACGTCGGCGAGAGCCTTTGACAACACAAAGACAATGGCCATGGATCCTGGCAAGCCCTCCTACACCATCCCCCAACATCAACCACAGCTTCGCCACCAGTGCAAAGTAACCAGCCTGGATACACCCATCGCATGTGAGGATTTTCCACACTAGCAATCGACATGAACGTGCTGCAAAGACGAATAGACGGCACTATAACAGCTGGTCGGTTTGATATATAGACTAGCTATATCCACCACACCACTGGTCCTGACCATGGTAACCTACCGTATCACCGGCAATACCCCTTGACCAATCTCGGCAGAATGCATAGATGTAGACGTCCAAGACCACATCTGTGCATAACTCTCCAGCAGCTACGCTGATCAATGCAGTTGCAAAATCCTGGACCCAGGCTACCGTACTCTAACCGCCCATTCGGAAAGACAGCGGTATCAACTTGAAGGCCAGGGAAAACAAGGACACCAAACTATCGACGATTGCCTTGGTCAAGGATATATTTCATGGATGCATCCCCATCTCCAGGACTAAACTTCATCTGATTATCGGCAAGGGAACTCAGGGCCGTGCAGCCAACAACCCTTGCGCCTCCACGCGGGTCGCTTCCCATCAAAGCCCGCCTGACCCAGCATCCGGGATGTTGCAACAGTCCACCGCCTCGCTGCTGGGCGCAACGCAAAAAGCGAAGTTCTCGCCTGGTTATGAAACGGGAGCCGGTGTCTCAGCCGTTGCTAGACCGCGGTTCGATTCATATGGCTACGGATGCAATGGTTGCGCCCATGGTCCAGACTATACCCCGCAAGCCATGGGCGCAGCGGCTTTCGGGCTTTCTCTATCCCGTCATCAGGGGACTTGTTCAATATTCGTCGCCAGCGGGACTTATGGCCTGTCGGTATATAAATATACGGACGGCCAGCTCACTCCTCGGAGACCAGAGGATCGTATCAGCCAAACTATTTTGTCCTACCGCCAACCTCGCCCTCCATTGATTCTAGGCCCGCTGTGGATTCGATATTCACTTTACTCCACCTCAAAATGTTGTCCAAGATTGCAATTCCGTCCCTGTTTATGATCGCGCAGGTTCTGGCGCACCAGAACCTGCACCAATTCTGGGTCAACGGAGTCTCACCTGGCTACGAAGTTGGCATCCGCATGGTAAGTTCTACCAGACACCTCAGAGACCCCCAAATGCATGCAAGCTAACTATATCCCCTACCAGCCACCAAACAACGATCCCGTCGTCGACGTCCTCAGCAATGACATTGCCTGCAACGTCAACGGCGCGAACGGCGCGAACGTCGCCGTCATCCCTGCGAACGCGGGAGAGTAAGACACCGTAAACACCACCCCTCCCTCTGCACCCCGCTAACTTTTTAACCTCCAGCACCATCCAGGTCCTATGGGACGTGTCCACCCACCCCGGCCCGATAGTGCATTCGCTGCAGGGCCCCGTTTCCTCAGCCAAGTCCGCCACCGGTGTAGGCGAGTGGTTCAAAATCCAGCAGCTCGATTACGTGGACGGCAAGTGGGCGAACGAAGTAGTCATGGCAAACAATGGCCGCTTCAGCTTCAAGCTGCCCAGCAACCTCGCGAGCGGCGAGTACCTACTCCGCTCTGAGATGCTTGCTCTCCATGGCTCGACGACCCTTGGTGGCGCGCAGTTCTACATTGGCTGCATGCAGCTCAAGATCACTGGACCCGGCGGCAACTGTTCGCCAAAGTACCGTCTGCCAGGTGCATACTCGGCCAGTCAGAATAACATCTACATCCCCAACTTTTACTACGGCTTCGTGCCGTCAACGTACAGCGCGCCGGGACCTGCAGTAGCAACCTGCACTGGTGGTGGCTCGCAACCAACCACACTAGCGACTACGACCACGAGTAGGACTACCACTCCGGCTACCACCACCACCACCACCACCACCACCACTACTACCCCGGCTACTACCACTACTACCACTACCAGCAGGACGACCACAACTAGCAGCAGGACGACGACGACGACCACCACCACCTCGCGGACCACGGCCTCCGGCAACGGTGCTCCGCTATACGGCCAATGTGGTGGCCAAGGCTGGACAGGGCCGACCACTTGCGCTTCTGGAACGTGCGTGGTTTCTAACGCCTACTACAGCCAGTGCTTGTAGTCTGCCATATCACGCACGCTCTTGCACGTGTGTACACGCGTAGATAACGCCTCCATCCCCACCAATCGCATCGCGTTATCGCATGCACGACAGTCATGTATATAGTCCTTTTTGTTGAGCGATCGCTGCGCATATTAGTTGTATCTATATATGCAAATATGCATTTTATACCCCGTGTTTAACGTGGTTTAACGTACGCTCCGGGATCGGGCGTGTTGTCATTTTTAGATTCAGGTCTATCCCGATATCTATCTAGGCGCTTGATATATACGATGCATCTCCCAAAATTGAAAACAAACATGGAGCCATCCGAAAGGAGCCAGGGTGAGTTGAGATTATATTACAATATTGCAATAAGCTATAGATGATCAGGCCGGGCTGTATACATACATATACGCGAGGCTCCATATATAAAGATAAATATATCAATCTATATGTATGCGTGGTATAGAATAACGGGAATGAAACGCACACAAGCCGACGCGACAGCCTCTGCAAACGAGGAGAGGGAAGGGGGGGTCAGACGCGCACGTGCACGCGCAGACAAAATTTGCTATATATAATATTAATATACATGAAAAGAAGTAAAGAGGGATTATATGCATATATATATCCATGGATTACGAAGAAAGAAAAATGTAAAAGAAGATATGCTATCCGTATCGCGGACGTCACACGCGCGACGACAGAAGCTAGAAAGTAGGGGGAAAAAAGAGCCAGATAACGTGAGAAGCGCGATGCGATGTGACGGTTGATTAATTACCCGGCCTGCACACTCCCTCCCAGCACTCATCGACAGGAGGCCAAGTCGACGTTAGGCGCCAAACCCGGAGGGGGAGGGAGGTAAAAAATAGCAAAATATCTATATGCAAAACATCAGAGTATTTTTCCCTTCATCCGGAGTAAATTTATATAATAGAAAAGAAAAAAAGAGAAGGGACAGGCGGAAATGAAGAAGAGGTGGATGATATAGAAAAACGGGCTCAGCAACAGATATCTCATGGCCACATAAATACGTTATTAGTAATGCTGTATTATCTCGTAGGACGATATCGATGAGGGAGAAGAAAAAAACAAAGGCGGTGGCTAAGTGGAGGGTGAATAAAGGTGGTGAGGAGGATGAACGACATATCGCATTCCTCTCGCTGCTTCGAAGACGCCGTGGGAACAATAATAAAACCCAGAAACCCATCGAGCAAGGTGAGGTAAAAGAAACAAAAACTCCAGTTTATATTGAAACGATAAAGATGCCGTTTTGGGGGAAAGGAAAGCAAATGGCTGTCACAAATAGCAGATAACGCCGCTTCCCTTGATGCACCTGTAAAAGTAGAAACAATAAAATGAACAGGGTACCCGCGATCACCCCCGTGGTGAACATTGTGCCGAGGGTCCAGAGGGGGGCAAGGGAGGGGGGAAAAGAAAGAAGATGGTGACAGGGAGTAAAAAATGATTTGTGGCAAATCACATCGCTGGCCGTGGCATCACCTTTGGGAGTGCGAGTGATCTCGATACCTAGTTCGAGGAAGGTGCTGGTCCATCATCAGTGTCCTTGGTCTTGATTGAGTCCATGCGCTCTTGGTACTTTTTGTACATCATTCTGTACCGTTCTCCAGGCAACCGCTTCTCTTTATGTGGCCAGTTGCGGGCAACGACCTCCCAAAGCTCCAGCTCGAGAGCCTTGCGGGACTCGGAGCTATGGGCATTGACGTCAAGAACATCGTTGATATGATGTCCGGCATTCATAAGTTTCTCCCTTATTGAAACAACATAGGCCTTTTGGTCATGGCGCTCCTTGTCAAGCTCGTACAACTTTTTCAAGATATTCTTAATCGGCCACATGAGGTCCTTCAAGCAATCGTTAGAACAAACTGACTATAGACTTCAAGTAAAGGTAACTTACTTCAGCTCGTTCGGTTGTACCACCCGACCTTGGCGGGGGTGAACCGCTGCCGCCAAGTGGTGGGCCTTTTTTCCCAGATCCGTTCACGTCGTCGCGGTCGCGCGACTTGTGATTCAGCCCATTCTTCTCCGTGCCGTTGGTTTTGTGCTCTTTCGACAACTTGTCCTGCTGAGACGACCGGGTCTCATCGTCTCGTCGTTTCTTGTGGGACGGAGTGGGCTCGTCTCGAGAAACATCGGACTCTCTCCTATGCTTGAGCGAAGTGCTGCTAGGCTCCCGCTTCATATAGTTCAGTATTCCGTTCTTTTGGGCTTCCTTGGTCTTGCCGTTCTTCTGTCGCTTTGACGGGCTTTCGTCGCCTCCGTCGCGGTCCGCCATTGGTCGTTTCTTAGACACTGCGCCTACAGCCTTCGCCCCTTTGCGAGCCTTTCCAGGGACCGGTGAGGCCGAGTTGCTAGCCCGGTTGCCTCTCTGGTACCTCGCGGCCGCGGCCGCAGCCTGTTGAGCTGCTCTCTCCTGTTGATCCTTGAGAATCCCCAGCAGGTAATTCGCTCGTCGACTCAAATGTTCCGCACCGGGCGATAGTTTTGCCGCTCCCCCTTTGACACGCTCGGCCTTCTTGTCCACTCGGTGCTCCTCCAGGAACAGTTTATCTTTGAGGCCGAGTTCCGGATCGTCTCGGATAGGGACCCAGTTCTTGTAGCCATATCTATCAATGCCAACGCAAAGCATACCATCCTCTTTCACGCCCCATTCGCAGCTCCACTTCTCCGTCTTGACTTTGGCTGTCGCAATCTTGAATTCAAGAGGGTTGGGGCAGCCTGAGACGGCCGTCCGAAGAACGCGGAGAAAATCCGGGATTTGAGTGACCTTTTCTGCGTTGATGTCCTTGACGCCCTTGTATTCGAAGAGAATGGCCTTCTTGTCTTTTCGCGTAACGCCCTCTTCCCTCTGGGTGTTCTCATGATTCTTGATCGCCTCCTCGCTAAGGTGGACGATGTCATTAATCGTTGAAAGGATGATTTCACGGTCTCTGTCGGCAAGTTTGGCGTCACGGACGATGTCATCGTATCTGTCGTCTATAAGGCCATATCTGACAAAGGAGTTGTACAAATTCCGCACTTCGCGATCGGTAAGGGGGCGCGAAGGATCAGGAATCTCTCCTTCTTCATCTGAGCTCTCCTCGCGCCGTCTAGGCTCTTGACGACGTTTCTTAGGGGCTCCTCGCCTTCCACGTGCAGGGGCCTTTTCTGATCCACTGGAGTCCGAATCGTTGACGCCATTCATCGGGCGACGCACTCGTTTCGTGTTTGCGTTAATTTGCTCTTGCAGAAACTCGTCATCCTGTTTCGACTTCTCAGCCGATCGGAGGGCCTCGAGTTGTTCAGGCGGTAGCACGCGGTCCCAGTCGACGTCAATATCTGTAACTTCGAATTGTTTGAGAAGCTCCTGGAAAGCTTCTCCGCCCTCATTCCGAATCAGGGACGCCCCCTGAGCATCGGTATCGTGGTCCTCAGCGTGCATAAGATAATCGTCGATGTTGAGATCTTCGAGCTTCTTTTGATTTTGCTTCTCTCTATCGCCCTCGAATATCTTGTGGGCTCTCGCAGCCAGGACGCTAGCCAGCTCGGCCTGAGAAAGATTGGTAGAAGTCTTTTTGACCTTATCGGTGATTGTTGAATCTGTGATGCCCATGTAAACAGCATACTCCATGAGGAGCTTGACACGCGCACGCTCAAGGACCTCCTCTTCAATTGTATCCTTTGACACGAACCGATAAATCATGACGTGGTTTTTCTGCCCAATTCTATGGGCGCGTGCCATGGCCTGCAGATCAGCTTGAGGATTCCAATCTGAGTCGAAGATGATGACCGTATCAGCGGTTGTCAGGTTGATGCCCAACCCACCAGCACGGGTACTCAGCAGGAAGCAGAAATCTTCACTGTCCGGGTGGTTAAATCTGTCGATGGCAATCTTGCGGTTGCCAGCAGTGACGGTACCATCGATACGCTGGTAAGTAAAGCCTCTGAGAGTCAGATACTCCTGGAGAAGGTCCAGCATGTTGACCATCTGACTGAATATCAGCACGCGATGGCCGTCCGATTTCATCTTGGTTAGGAATCTATCCATCAAAACCTATCCGGAAAACGGAGGTTAGAACCACAATCAATAAAAAGTTATTCGCTGAGAGACTACTTGCCATTTTTCCACTACACATAATCATGGCGTTCAGCCTGTCAGCTTTGCTCTCCAGGCCATTCATTATATCCTCCTCCGCCGATGGAAATAGGAACGGATGGTTGCTAATCTTCTTCAGTTCCATAACAATGTTGAGGAGGGACACCTTCTGTTTGCTCCTGGCGTTCAAGACGCTGTAATTGCGAGTGTAGATGTTTTTGTACCACTCAGTTTGGATATCCGAAAGTTCAACCCGGATGATCTTCTCCGTCTTCTGAGGGAGGGATGTCTCGACATCCTTCTTGACACGGCGGAGGATATACGGCTGAAGGGTTTCCTGCAGCTTCTTAATTTTTTGCTCCGCCTGATCGGACTGCAGGTCAATATTTCGATCAATGTCAATGTTTCCGGGGTCAAGAAACTCGAGGAGGGCAACGAGCTCGCTCAGGTTGTTTTGTAAGGGAGTGCCGGTGATGAGTAGCCGGTCCTCAGCCTTGAACTGCCTTAGTGATTCGTACAGGCGCGATTCAACATTCTTGAGACGATGTGCTTCATCGACAGCAAGGTAGTTCCATCGGATGGAATGGAGAAGCTGGGTGTCGTGGTTGACATATTCGTATGTGGTGATCATCACATGAAACTTTGTCTTCCGTTTAGCAGCATCTTGGAACATCTCGTGTTCCTGGATGACGCTGCGCGCCTTGCCCGGGCCGGAATAGACGATAAAGTTCAGGTCGGGTGCCCACTTGACAAAAGTTTCGCACCATGCGGGAACTGTGGAGAGAGGGACAACGACAAGAAACGGACCATCGATTTCCATTTCATTCTTCAGCCAGCTGAGAAGGGCGACCGTCTGTACTGTCTTACCGAGGCCCATCTCATCAGCCAAGATGCTGTTCCTATGCATGGACCAATTGTACCGGAGCCAATTGACACCCTTCAGCTGGAAATCACGTAGCTCCCCAAATTGCACGTAGTCCGGCTGCTTGGACCAGAGCTTGCATTTCTCTCTTTTTTTCAGAGGGCTGGTGGCGTAGCTGCGTACCGACTTGGAGCGTTTTCTGAACTGTGAAACCTCGGCAGGTGCGATAGTCTGTAGGAAGGAGTCGGCCTCCCAGGTGCAGTTATCGTACGTCAAGCTCCGCCCTGATAAGAAGGTTAGCCGGGCAGGGACAAATTGATGAGGGGCTGGATACTGACACTTGACCAGGTACTCGAGGCCTTCGTCGCCATCTCTCGAAGCAACTACACGCTCGACCTGGTTGGCTTCTAGAACGGATTCCACTCCTCGCTCACGTTCAAGGGTCCACCGTTCCAGATCTTCTCTAGTTGTCTCGGGATCGTTGCGGCGTTCGATATCCTGCCTTACTTTGTTCATGTAGTTGTTCAGCTTCCGGTAACCCTTCCGTTGGCCAAGCTCGGCAGACGATTCCCAGGTGGCGTGGACGTGGGCTTGATCGGTCCATTTGATCTGCGGAGCGGGGGTCAGCAGAAGAAAATACGGTGGGGGGAGCGGTTGAGACGAACGAGGAATTCGAGGTGTTCTCTACTGTCTGCGAACTCTTCGGGGTCGAAGCCTTCCTTGAGGCGATGGTCCAAGATCAAGTCGATGCCCGGGGAGGTATCCTCGACCCATGCAACGGCGGCACCTTGATCATAGTCCGACTCAAGGAACTCATCGCTGTCATCATCGATATTGTAATTGGTGACTTTAGTGGCGGCCCGAGTGGGGACTCGGACTTCGTGCTCGACGACGGGGTTGAGTCGACGCTTTTTCCGGCGGGCCTTTTTGTTGCTGTAAAAGTCGGAATCGCCTTCGTCACCGCTAGACTCGGTAGATATCCGAGGGGTGGTGACTTTTGGGGCGGCGGCTGAGAGAATGATTAGTCTGGGAGCATGGATTGATTGCGGCAATGGGGGTGCTAACCTTTCGAAGGCCGTGAGGAGGATTTTGGCTTGGACCGCCTCTTGAGCTTGACAAAGGACGAGTCGCTCTCCTCGTCATCTTGTTCGTCATCATCATCGTCATCCTCTTCTCCTTCTTCGTCAGAGGACTCGATCTAAGGCTTGGGTTAGCAATTGGCGATTGACAGCGAGCGCTACTGGGTGGACGGGTACGCACTATTCTCTTATTGCGAGCGGCGGGTCGAGCCTGAGACAGGTGTTAGCAAAGGCGGGTGACAAATTATGGGACGCGAGGCGTACACTTCTCCTGAGCCCCCACAGTTCCGGATTCTGGGAGTAGTCTTCGGGAGCATCCTTGGACTTTTTTGTTTTTAGAGATTGGCGCCTTCCAGCTGGCTCGGGACTGCTGTCGACTTCGAGCGCGTCTTCGTAGTCATCGGGATTGTCGCTGGCATTGTCGGCATCAAAGTCTCCGTCATTGTTGTCGCTGGCGTCGTCGGAGCTGGAATCGGTCATTTGAGGTTCCTCGTGGTCGAGAGGGGAATCATCCTGCTCGCTCGGGGAGCGCGGGGAGGAGGAGGAGATGGGGGCGGCGGCGGCGAGGTCGGTGAGATCGCTGGCGGAAGGCGAGAGGAGCTTTTCGGGAGAGGCCCCGTCGATAGATACGTCGGGGGTATACACGCTGTGTATGGGAGGGAGGCGCGAAACGTCCGAAGACGCCGCCGAGGACATGATTGTGATCTGTGGAGGATGAGGTGGGCGAGGTTAGCGGAGGGATATGAAGGCATTGCGAAGCAAGAGCGCGATGAGAAGGCAAACCCCCGAGGGAGGCGGCGGAGGCGACGCGGATAGGCCCCGTGCGACGGGAGCGAAGGCATGATTGAGAGCGGGAACAGGCATGAGGATGAGCTAGAGGCTCTGGAGGATGAAAGTTGAAGGATGGGGGATGACGACGACGACGACGGGCGTGCTGGAGCCAATTTTCGGGGCAGCGAGCCAGAAGTTGGACGGCCAGGAGCAGGGAGACGCGGAGAGAGGAAATGACGGATCCAGACGGGCGACGGCCGTGGCATCGGCGCCCGCGATGGGATTTGAAGGGCGGGGCGAGGTGGCGGATGAGGTTGGCCGGCGAGACTCGATGGCTGTGATATATGGTATTATAGGGAATCCTCCGAACGTGTCTCGCAGCAGCCAGCCAGCAGCAGCGGTAGCAGCAGCCAACAGCCCCAAGGGCGGCAGCGGCAGCACCACGACGGCGGCGGCAGAAGAGGCGGAGAGGAGAAAGAGGAAGCAGAACGGAGAGATGGAGATGGAGATGAAGGACATACCAAAGCAGCGCGATGAGGGCGGGTCTGGTGGTTGATGGTGAGGCAGGCGGGTGATAAGGATGCGTTGGGAGGAAACAATAATATTTCAGGTCGGGCAGAACGGAGCGCCGGCGGGCTGGTTTGTGTGGTGTGGGAGGAAAGAAGGAAGGAAGGAGGAGGAGGACGGACGGCCTGGTTTGCCAGAACCGTTCAAACTGCGCATTTGCCTGTTCACCACTGACAGTGGACAGCGACTGACTGACTGACCGGACACTGACACCGGACATTCACAATATGGTATAAAAGCAGCAGTCTACGATGGTCCGGTGGGAGTCTCGCGCAGAGTCTGCGGGCGCCAGCACTCTGCCAGTCGACCGCTGGAAGCCCTCGATCGGGCGCGCTTTGCACCAATTACGACGCCTGTGGCTAGAGACCGTAGACGATATTGTGGAGAACAACAGACGGCGCCAAGTGTCGGGCATCGCACGACGGCGGTTGTGATGGTGATAAACATCGTAGACAGATCGACGGTTGGCATAGACGCCACACCCAATCGTTGCTAGTCAACAGCACCACGATCAATTAAAACAATGCTTGCCCGTTTACGCCGCAATTAGAATACGGTCAATCCAGTCTCTATACTTTACGCCGCATACACAATCAGAATACGATGCACGCATACACAGCCAGAATACGACACAGGGTAAATACGGCCAACGGTTGCAGCCATCGCTGACTCAACCCGCCGTGATCGCGTGCACCATCGTCACCTCCCAGATGACTGCGCAATTTACACAGCATGCCACCACCAACTGCAATATAATGCAACATGCGCAATACGATCTCAGCTGCCCTTTTCGTCCCGCCGACGGTCCACGCCGAGTTAACGTTTCCCGGCCGATGCGTCAACTCGCGTCTCCAGGCCATTCTGCACTTTATATAAGTCCCGGCCTCTATCCCCCAAATGCCGCGACGACTCTCCGCCCTCGACAATGCGCGACGTCGACCGCCTGAAAGCCGCCTTCTTCCACGGCCTCGACAGCCTCGACCACTCGGACGACGACGAAGCCCCCTTCGCAGCCAATCGCGAGTCCAGCCTGAACCGGGGTCCTTCTTTCCAACACGTCCTCCGTCGCTCGCAACGCAATCTCCAACGCCCTCAACCGCAGCATCGCCAAACCGCTCCCACCATCACGACCACGACCACAACTACTACCAGTATAAACCCCGTGGTCGCTCCCCTACGAAGGGCCAATACCGCTCCCGAGCCAGCTACAAAAACCCCTCCTCCGCCAGTCAAGTCCAAACCAGCAATGCCAAAACGTGCAAGACCGGACGAGCCCGCCGCCTCCACCAGTGATGGCAAGAACAAAACCTCCAAGCGCGCAAAATGCAGCCTGTCGAGCGTCAGGTCTTCAAGGGCCTGGTCTTCTTCTTCATCAAACCAGACATCAAGCGTCCAGAACGCAAAATGCGCATGGACAAGGCCAGAGAATACGGTGCCACCATCGCCACGGACTTTGACGATACCGTAACCCACATCATCGCCGACAAGGAACTCAAGTACAATGACGTTACCAAGTTCCTCAAATTGTCCGTCATACCTTCTACTGTGCCTGTTACAGGTCCCCTCTGGCCGGGAGACTGCATCAAATACAAAAAGCTCGTCGACCCCACCGACTTTTGGTATCAGCCTCCCCCCTCCTCTCTCCTAGTAGAACCCCGCCCAAGGTCCAAACGCCCTCTGGAAACCCCAGACTCGACTCCCCCAGAACCCATAGCGACGAGCCCAAAACCCTATCCCGCACCAAGCGCACAGTCAGCACCCACAACGGCCAAGGACGCCCTCGACGAGGCCATCGAGGAATGCCTGGCCGGCGCATCCATCAACGTCGAAGACCTCCTCGGCGACGATCCGGACGACCCATCCGTTGATCACACGCACTCCTCCGAACCAGAGTCCTCCGACAGTGACACCAAACGAAGCCCCAAGCGCAGAAAGCCCAACGACTCCAACTGGCAATCCCACTTCCAATGTATGCCCCAAAACCCCACCGGCCGTACCATCCAGGTGCTCGAGGAGATGATGCATCTCTACGACGACATGAAGGACCAGTGGCGCACCAGGTCCTACCGCATCGCGATCAGCAGTCTTAAGAAGACACAGGGTCGCTTCGTTGCAACCTACGAAGACGCAATGGCCCTCTCCGGCGTTGGAGACCGCCTCGCAAAGAAGATTGTTGAAATCGGTACGCTCCCCCAACCACCGTTATACAAAAATCGTGACTAACACAACCACACTGCAGTCACCACGGACCGGCTGCAAAGGCTCGAGTACGCCAAACTCGACCCTTCAGACCAGCTCCTCAAGCTCTTCCACGGTATCTATGGCATCGGGTAAGCAACCACTCCTCCGGCCTCTCACCTCCATCGACTAACCCCCCCCCCCCTTGCAAGCCCGCAAATTCGTCGCAGCCGGCTACAAAACCCTCGACGACGTCAAATCCCACGCGACGCTCACCGCGCCCCAGAGTATCGGACTAGCCCACTACCATGACTTCCAACAGCGCATCCCCCGCGCCGAAGTTGCCCAGCACGGCGAAATCGTCGCCCAGGCGCTCCAACAGCTCGACCCCACGGCCACCAGCCACATCATGGGCAGCTACCGCCGCGGCAACCCCGACTGCGGTGACATTGACATCATCATCACGAAGCCCGGCGCGGCAGCCACCGAGCTGCGTAGCCTGCTCGACGGGCTTGTGGCAGCGTTGACGGCGCGCGACTTTTTGATGTGCGGGCTAGCGATTGCGCGGCACGACGACGGGACGAAATGGCATGGTGCGTCGCGGGTTGGGGCCGATGATGCGCCGTGGCGGCGGATAGACTTTTTGGCAGTACCAGGGGAGGAACTGGGGGCCGCTTTTCTGTATTTTACGGGGAACGATGTGTTCAATAGGAGCATGAGGCTGTTGGCATCGAAGAAGGGGATGCGGTTGAACCAGCGAGGGCTATACGCAGACGTTATGCGTGGAGAGGGCCGGCGGAAGATGAATGAGGGGGCGCTGCTGGAAAGTAAATCCGAGGAGGTGAGTTTTCATCAATCGATGCTTGGGTTTATGGGGGGGGTTGCTAACGTGGGTGATGTAGAAAATCTTTGAGATACTGGGCGTTCCGTATCGGCCACCAGAGCACCGTATTTGCTGATGGGTGTTGTGTGCTGGTTTTATGACGAGCGGATGAATACTACGGAGGAGCATATAGAATGCTGTTCAAGAGCTCGGTGGTGATATCAATGTAAGAATTCCCCCAGGAAATCACAATTGACCAAAGCTTCTGCTGACAACCTGATGTAGGCAAGCTGAAGGCATGTCGTGTTTAGCAATTTTAGCTAGACTAGCTCTGGGCTTCATTGATATCATACGTGTCATTCCCGCACGAGAGCGCTTGACGCTCACAATTATATATATATACACACAACCAGGAGGTTAGAACATTGACCAATTGATAGATACGATTTACCATGCTCCAAATCATCATCGTCGTCATCATCATACGTGACAATATAACACTACAACTTGACGTGACAGGGTCGCAGCCAACCCAAAAATACTCCATCAAGCTTCAAGCTCCCCACCCATTGACCAAACTCCACCTAAACCATACCAAGTAACAGACACACGCGTGGTGACCTCTCACGAGAACGACCTCCTCCCCTCCCCCTTCTTTGGCTTCACCGTGGGCCGCCCCAGGGCACACAACCCGGCCTCAAAATCGGCGATATCCGCCGCCCCAGTGCTCACATGAGCCCAGCGGACGGTGCCATCAGCATCGACGGCAAAGCTACCGGCGGTCTGCCAGCGATAGCCACTCTTCGTTGGGCGGTTATAGATGAGTTCCTCCTGGCCGAGTTTGATAGCCTTCCACATTGTTACCGGGCCCATGTTTGCCCAAAAGGAGGAGAAGCCAAGGCCCCAAGTTGCGTAGAGGGTTCTGTTTGGGTCTACTGTGATGTCGACGTCGCCGGTGCCGCCGGTGGAGATGAGCCAGTCTTCGGTGTCTTGTTGGGTTGAGTGGGAGATTGCGAGGAAGTGGACGTCTGGGTGGGCGTCGGAGAGGGAGCGGAAGGTTTGAAAGGCTTTTTCTGCGACTGTTCCGAGTGAGCGAGTGAGCAAGTGAGCAAGTGGTTAAAATGTGGGAACGGAGAACGGGGAACGGGAGAACGGGAGAACGGGAGAACGGAAAAACATAGACGTACAAGGACAGCCGCAGTGCCGAAGAAAGGTCACCATGGCGGGCCGGCCGTCGAGGTTCTGCAGCTGCGGCAGCTGTGGGGACTCCGGGAAGTGCTCGCCGACGACGACGGCGGGGCCGACTGGTGGGTTTTCGGCGGGCGTGGAGAGCGATGCCATCTCGGCTTTGAGCGTCGTCGCGCTGACAAAGTCGCGGGTGGCAGCTGACATTGCGGCGGTGGTGATTCCGATTGTTTCGATCGACTCGATCCGATGGTTATCCTTAGAAGCCTGGAGCTGGACGCGAGGACTGGACGCGGCGCGGTTGTGCGGTGTATGTATGCTAGCTGGACGGAGGAGAGAGAGTGTGTCGTGTGAGGTCGAGCTAGGGGTTGGTATATTACATTGTATTATATTTTACAATGTTGATGCCATCGCAGCGTTGCGAGCTGTTGCAGAGCCCATTGCATGCGCCCGGCAGGAAGCACCGCAACCGGCAGCTGCAGCTCGAGCGTGTCTTGCAAACCCACCGCAAGCCTGCAATGCAGCGCCATACAGGAGTAAAAAGCCTCAGCTGTGGCGTGACGCCAAAGGGCGAACGTGCATGGCGGATTGGCGGTCGTGGTTGTGGCGGCCGTGGTTGTATATAGGAAAGTCGTGGTGGGGCTGGATGGCCGGGTCGGCGGGTGGTGGGGTGATTTGATGTGCCCGCCGAGGATGCCATTACGTATACGCCGGAAACTGCCCCTCTCCGCCACTGGCAGTCTGTTGGGATAATTCATATTCCTCGCACCCGCATCCGCATCCGCCCATTACCGCCCTCTCCCTCTTTATATCTCTACCTCCCCTCCCCTCGGCATCGATCAATTGGAGTTACTATCACAAGTCAATCAATCTATCGCATCGCAGTCGCAGTCATGTCGCTCAGCAATAAGCTCTCCATCAGCGACGTCGACCTCAAGGGCAAGCGGGTCCTTATCCGCGTTCGTATCTCCCTTCCCCTCCCTTCCCCTCCTTCGCGGTGGGCGTTTGCGTTCTGCTCCGCGGAGAGAAACAAAAAAGGAATCTTCTGTACCCCTCTCTAGCGATGAGGAGAGCTGACTGTGGCCTGTCGCGCTTCTAGGTCGACTTTAACGTGCCGCTTGACGCGGACCGCAAGATCACAAACCCCCAGCGCATCGTCGGGGCTCTACCCACCATCAAGTATGCCATTGACCAGGGCGCCAAGGCCGTCGTGCTCATGTCCCACCTCGGACGGCCGGATGGTCTCGTCAAGAGCAAGTATTCGCTCTCTCCGGTTGCCGAGGAGCTAAGCAAGCTGCTCGACAAGAAGGTCACCTTCCTGCCTGACAGCGTGGGCAAGGAGATCGAGGAGGCCGTGAACGAGGGAACTGACGGTGAGGACATCTTGCTCTGTATGTATCTATGTATTTGACAAACACTGCTGACGGCTGGCGCTGTGAGTTTAGGAGCTGTGTTTTTGCTCGAGAACTTGCGATTCCACCTCGAGGAAGAAGGAAAGGGCGTGGACAAGGACGGAAACAAAGTCAAGGCCGACAAGGACAAGGTCGCCGAGTTCCGCAAGGGCCTCACCGCCCTCGGCGACGTCTACATCAGTAAGATCACAACCCCAACTCATCGCTATGCATTGACATATATATATACATATCTAACACCGCACAGACGACGCTTTTGGAACCGCCCACCGCGCCCACAGCTCCATGGTGGGCATCAATCTGCCCCAAAAGGCCTCCGGCTTCCTCGTCAAGAAGGAACTCGAGTACTTTGCCAAGGCCCTCGAAAAGCCAGAGAAGCCCTTCCTCGCCATCCTCGGCGGCGCCAAGGTCTCCGACAAGATCCAGTTGATCGATAACCTGATCCCCAAGGTCAACAAGCTCATCATTGGAGGCGGCATGGCCTTCACCTTCAAGAAGACCCTGTACAACGTCAAGATTGGCAAGTCGCTGTTCGACGAGGCCGGCTCCGCAAAGGTTGCCGAGTTGATCGAAAAGGCAAAGCAGCACAACGTCGAGGTTGTGCTGCCTGTAGACTACATCACCGCCGACAAGTTTGCCCCCGACGCGAAGACCGGGTACGCCACGGACGAGGATGGCATCCCAGACGGCTGGCAGGGATTGGATTGTGGTGAGAAGTCCATCGCGCTGTTCAAGAAGGCGATCGATGAGTCCAAGACCATTTTGTGGAACGGGTGCGTTGCAGAATTCACAATGCCGGACTCTATCGCTTCAATGCTAACGCTCTTCTAGTCCCCCCGGTGTCTTTGAATTCGATGCCTTTGCGGCAGGTACCAAGGCGACGTGAGTTTTGGCTGCATTCCCCACTGTCAATTATGGGCGTCGTGCTAACGGGCGTGTAGTTTGGACGCCGCTGTTGAGGGCGCGAAAAACGGCAAGATTGTCATCATTGGCGGTGGAGATACCGCGACTGTTGCGGCCAAATACGGCGTCGAAGACCAGCTCAGCCATGTTTCGACCGGCGGTGGCGCGTGAGTGCTCCATTCGCGCCTCTAGTACCATACTACCTGCTGATACACTCTCCCATACTAGGTCTCTGGAGCTGCTCGAAGGAAAGGAACTCCCTGGCGTTGTCGCACTTTCGGTGAGTACTGTTCAATCCACTGTGTTTTTGTTCTCGATATGCTAATCACATGTTTTCGTGGCTGTAGGAGAAGGCGTAAGTTCCATCTTTTTGCTGGGGGTGGTAGACGGATGACATTACTTATTTGTGGCTACGACTGGGATTGGGCTGTTTTTGGTCGTGTAGATACAGAAACTCGCACTCCAGCAACCTGTGAAGGCGGCCGAGTGGGGGTGGTACGGTCGTTTTATAGCAATAAAGTGCCATTGTTTGTGCTAACATTGGGGCAGACGCAGCCTCGTCCGTAGCCCCGTCCGTAGTCTCATCCGTAGCCTCATCCGTAATCTCATCCGGAGCGAATATCTCTAAGTTTTATACAGACACGCTGCTAGCTGCTGCGTGAGGGGGCTGTGCATGCTGAGCGTCATATAGGCACGGCTACCGCGTCGGTTACACCTCGAGGGCAATATCTGCCTGACAATAGCACTAGGGCCCAATCACAACTATGGCGATAGCGATGCTAAATTCTCATTCCATCGTAACATGCGTACATACATACAAGTATCTGGCTGCTCCCGTCACCGGAAGACGCGCGCAGGATGATACGTCCCCAGATATTGCAGTAGAGGGTATCCTCCGCGTAGGCTGCTTGTCCACCCCGCTGGATGTGAGGAGCGTTTCCGGCGGGTGCTTCTCCGCATGGTGTCTGTGGTGTGTGTGGGCATGCGGCCGCAATCTACGGCTTCTACCGCTGCATCTCACCGCTGGCCTTCTGCGCGTCGACTTTTTTCAGTTCCTCCCTGTTTCCGGGGTGAGCGGGTCAGTTTAGTTTCGTGATTATACACCGTCGCCGGTGCGTGTGCTAGCGGTGGGGTATCGGTTGGGTATAGCACGGGGGACGTGGACGGACACGCGGACGAGAAGGGAGAGAACGTACCTGAGCTGTTTTGAAAAGTCGTCGCTCGTGTCGTCGTCATCCCAGCTTTCTTCCCAGAGATTAGGCTTGCCGCTGCCTGGGGGGACTTCTGTTTCGTCTTCCTCCCATTCTGCAGATGGAGATTAAGATTGGTGGCAGTGTTAGCTAGAGGTTCTAACCCGTGTGTATATATAGCATCGCAGCGGGATGGAAGCTAGAGCGGCGGTAGCGGCGGCGGCAGCGGCAGCGAGCGGGACGGACCTTCGGCGGGGAAGTCTTCAAACTCGTCGTCCTCCTCCAGGATCTTCTTGACGGTTTTGGGGTCCTTTGTCTCCTCCGGCTTGGGGGCCGCGGACTTGGCGGCGTCTTTGGAGGACATTGTGCGGGCTGCGTGTGTGTGGAGATTGAGGCGGGGGGTATCGTGGGGTTGCGTGGATGGGAGAGGCGATGCAATGCAGTATGAGTGACGACGCGTGGTGGGAGGTTGCGAGCAGTTGGAGGTGTCGTTGCCAGACTCGGCGTTAACAACCGGGGTTAAGAGCACCGGCCGGGACCCTCGGCCGCCGTCGGGGAGACAACAACAGAACGGGAAACCGGTAAACCCGCAGGATTGCAGTTTGGAGATTTTAAGTAATTACAATTTGCTGACAACGCCGGCCGTCCATGTCAGCCGAGACGAGCGGCGAAGCACAGCCCGCCCATTTTCCCGCCGTCCTTCCACGTCGCCAGAATGGAAAGCCATCCGTTTGCGATTAGGCGCAGTCGGCAAGGCTTTGGCCACGCAGCTCTTCCAGATCAAGCTGTTTACTCCCCCCCGACGAGATACTATATATCTATATAATAGCGGCGGCTGCTATACCTGCTATACTCCGACTCCGTTTACACACCCAGCGGTCCATACTATACTTGCTTACTTTTATATATTTGGTGGCAACTCCCAGTCTTGGAGGGAGAGGCCTAGAGCGCGTTAACGTTCCGGTCCGTTAACTCTCGGGTGGACCTGTAGCTTTGCGCCTTATCTATCCAGCATCTGTAGCCTTTTGGCTCTCTTCCCCAAATCAACCTTGCCTTTTTTTCCCCTCGTATATCGTACTGGCTTCCGTTCTACTTCATCTCCTCTGCACACATCACATTGGCTCCTTCGTTCGACCGGTTCTCGAGTTTTTTTTTTTGGCATTGTGGTCTGCAGGAACGAGCCTACGGACGGTCTGGTTGGTTGGTCCGGCTGCGCTGCGCGACGACGTCAAGATATATGACATCAGGCGGCACGCGGAGGACTGTCACTTCTCATTGGACGGACGCAGGCAGCGGAAAACGGAAATCCAACAAACACTCGAACGGCATTTAAACTTTGTACGTACGTGCGTGCACATCCAAATGCACATCCATCTACAGGACGCGGGATGTTACGGCCCCGACGGATTCGATTTGCTGATGGTGCCGGGTTCTCTACAGATATACGCAAACACGGGGCCGGGGACAGGAGGGTTCTATAGACACAGGAAGAAGCCATGTTCAAGTCGTCATGGTTCAGCCGGTCTGCGTCGCCGGCGGTACCGGTGGCCGCGCCGGTCCTCGCTGCAGGCACCGAGTCGTCCATCTCGCTGTCCGGGCTCGACGAGCAAGCTGACAGTACGTGGACCCGAATCCGAACGCTTCCCGCACGATACCGTATACTAACGCGTTGTGGGTGACTTTCCAGTCATCATGGTGCTGAGAGGTATTTCACACTCCAAAGCCTGCGTGGAGGGTGCTAGCCACGGAAGCCAATCGGGGCCAGCCGTACTGACCGCGCCGCCACTGTCTAGCAATGGACCACGTCATGGACGATAATCTCGAAGCTGCGGAGGCAGAGCTTGATATCGGCGCTTCGGTGTGGCATAGAGTGAGAGATACCCACATGTCCACCACTTGTATACCCTAGCATCATACGTATGTACAGGTGGCTAACATGTCGCTGCGGGCCCCGTCCAGCTGGGAATGGGCGCGATAGGCTTCATCCGCTCCGCCGCCGGCTTTGAGCAAGCCGTCATGAAGGAAGGTAACGTTTGCGCGCTCCCTCCCTGATCGATTGATCGATTGGCCGCTGACGCGACGCTTTTGACAGCCTCGGAATCCCTTGCTGCCGCCGAGGTAGCAGCCCACAACGCCCAGCGATCCGCTGTGCGCTCCCCGCGCAGCACGTCGTCGTATCCCGCAGGCATAGAATTCGCACTCGTCAACGCCGAAGCCCAGCTAATGTCCGCCGTTATCAGCGTGCTCTCCGAATCCATCGTCGAGGCCATGAAGGCATTCTACAAGATGCGCACTGCATTCAAGACGCTGGAGGGCGTGAGCAAGGCCATCGAGGACGTCAAGGCCGAGAGGGCGAGGGCTGCTGCTGGTGCTGCCCGCCCGGGTTCGAATGGGACGATAGACTCAAAGGCTTCTTCGATGAAGAGCAGCGCATCACGACAGAGACAGCGCGGGGTGTCGACGAATGCCAACGGTAACGGCAATGGGGAGGCTGATGGGACGTCGGTCAGATTCCCGAATGCGGTGGACGAGTACATTGAGAGTGGGGGGAACCTATGCTATGGCACGCTGCTGCTGTTTATCGGGATGATTCCACCGGCGATGTCCAAGTTGCTGTCCATCCTCGGGTTCCATGGAGGTTCGCACAATGTCTCCTCTCTCTTCTCTGCAACGGTGGAATCGCTAACGGAGAGGTGAACTCACAGATCGTCGGAAAGGCATCGAGAGACTTTGGGAATCTGCCAACATGATGAACTCGCAGGGTGCTCTTGCCGCGCTCATCCTGCTCACGTACTACAATCTCCTCGAGTACTGCGACATTGTGCAGACGGATGAAGCGAAAGGCGGCGCGCCGAAGCAAAAGTGCGCGGATCTGCTATTGGCGTACCGCACCAAATATCCCAACAGCCCGCTGTGGATACTGGAGGAAGCGCGGTTGTGCGCGCAGCGCAGGGATTTGGACGCGGCGGTGGCGCTGTTGGAGTTTGAGAGGAAACCGCAGATGAAGTACGTACGAGTTACATGCTATTACCATCATGGGTTGTGCTAATACGATGGTGTGCTTTGGGCAGACAAATCGAGGCGGTGTGTATCTTTGAGAAGGCGCTGTAAGTGTCACTCGGGTGGTGAAAGTGGATGTGTGGGATGCTAAACTATGCGCGGCGGTAGGGATTCGATGTGCATGCATAAATACGAGGATGCGGCGAAACTGTTCACTCACGTACGTACTACGACTATCCAGAGGTAGAGACGGACGAAGCTAACGGTTATTACAGCTCGTCGACCTGAATAGTTGGTCGGACGCCATGTACCTATAGTGAGTTGGCCGCCAAATTTCGCATAGCCCACAACTTGAGCTGACGAGGATCAATTTGATAGCATTGCCGGCAGCTGCTACGTCGAGCTGTACCGCGAGGCCATTGCTGCAGGTGACAAGACAAAAGCGGAGGGATACTCCAAACTAGCGCAGGAAAACCTCCTCAAGGTTTCTACATTCTTGGGCAAGAAGAAATTCATGGCCCGGGCGCTGCCGCTCGAGGTCTTTGCGGACCGGAAGGTGAAGAAGTGGCAGAAGTTTGCGAGCTCGCGGAAGTGCAGTCTTGTCGATGCAGTGGGGGTTAGTCCCGTGGAGGAGATGATTTACCTGTGGAGTGAGTGCTACCGGATTGATGTGTCACTGCGCGTTCGTCCCAAACTAACGATACCTTCCAGACGGTTTTGCGCGTATGAACGAAGAGTACATTGAATGCTCAGTAAAAGCACTGGACTGGCAGCCGCCGCAGGACGCCAAAGGCAAGACGATGTCGTGCATCACAGAGCTCGACGAGAAGGTGATGCTGGCGTTCATGAAGGCTGTGCTGGCCCGACACCAGGGCGACCTCGAGCGGTCGAAGCGGATGCTCGAGACGGAGGTCATAGCAATCGACAAGAACCTGTTGAAGGGGGAGGACTGGGTTGGTGAGTTTGCCGTTTCATTCGGTGAATGCGGAAAGTACCGGCTCGAATTCGAAGCTGACTGGTGGGGTCTACGAACAGCGCCCTCGGCACACTACGAGATGGCGGCCGTGCTGTGGCAGGAGGCCGGGATGAAGGAGGCCACCACTATTTCGGATCATCTGAATAAGTGCGCTGGCTGGGAAAGCTACGAGTTGGATAACAGGTAAGATTGAAGAGAGAGTGTGTGCTAGGCGTGGGAGTATTGCGAGCCCGAGTTGGCTAATGTATGGATGGGTGAAATTATAGGTTGGGGGTTCGAGCGACAACAGCGCTGTACGTGATACAGAGGTCGCAGGAGGCAGAGCAGGCGGCCGCGGTATCGAAATAGATCTAGAGGGTTGGGGGGTGGTCGTGCATGGGGCTCGCGTTTGGAAATAGTCGACTAAATATTGCTCGGGCGGGCCGTATATACGTGTGTACGCGGGTTACTCGTGTTTGGGACCCGGTTATATATAAAGCGTGTGTATCGATTGCAGGAGGATCTGTAGATCTAATGCTGGTCGTCTTTATTTTCTTCAGTTTGCATGGGACTGGCGTTCTTGTTGTTTCTGCTTGCGGTTGTTCTCGTCTTGCGGTTGCTGTCGATATTTGGAGGTTGTAGAGAGCGGCGAGAGTGACTGGCCTTGAGACCAGCAAATGGATCCTACCCAGCTGTGCGTATACTTTGTTCCGAAACGGACCCATGCGCCCACCCCCGTCAAATCCCTCGGACGTAAAGCAGCTATTCTCGTGCCAATACTTTACGACATGCGACTACTGGTAGTACGTCCGATATCACGACGTTGGAAATGCGTTGTAGTTACCAGCTGAGTATGTTGAAGGAGCACAATCTGGCGGAGCACCAGATATCTACGGCAAGATGGCCGAGTGGTTATGGCGTGTGACTCAAGCGCAAGCTTCGCTGGCTCAGTCAGTGTGTTCTCATGGGCTTTGCCCGCGGGGGTTCGAATCCCCCTCTTGTCAGCATCTATTCTTTTTTTTTTCTTGTGATATCTAAAGCCTACGCTTCGAGGTATCCGATAGAGTTTTTTATGCTCTGCGCTTACTCGCGGCCTCTACGCTGTTGGTTGATATAAACCCTCTTTGGTGGTAGATTCTCTGTAGTTGACTCGACTGCGATAGCCCATGCCTGGACATGTGCTGTTCGGATCATACAAAACACCAATATACGCATATATGAATACAGCCAGGGTACGCGCCTTCCTCTACAGACAACGTGGGGGCAAGAGTACCCCAAATATATCCACACACCACACGGCGTAAAACTACATATGCGGCACCAAGGTTCAGCGCCTGGCAGAGAGGCTCCCCAAACCGTGGGTGATTTCCCCGTGTGGGAACAGCCTCGGCTCAACCGGTCGTCGGCAGCGCCCCGGTTTTACGGCAGGTGCTAAAGCCATATATCGACAACAGCTCCTTCCCATCCGCAAGAAAAAACATACATCCAGATCGATGGTTCTTTTAGCACCCGCGAGATTAGCATTCACCTCCAGGTTGTCGCCGTCGCCGTCATTGTCGTCATTGTCATCATCGCAGCTTCCTCCTCTTCGCCGCATCCCCGCGAAATCCAACGCTACAACGCACCTACTCCAACGTTGTCGCATAAGAGGCATCCACAGCAGCAGCGGCGCCCGGAAGCATCACGCATCCGCCATGGCAGACAAGTTGCTCCTGCCGGCGCCGTATACGACCTCGCGCGGCGTCTTCCGCGTCGAGAAGCACATCCTGCCGGCGTTCCCCGTGCGCGAGCACCCGCGTGGCTTGTGGCATGAAGATGATAGACTGCAGTTGGTCGTGAACCGGTATACACCTGTTAGCAACCCGCATCCGCAGCCGGGCGACCTGACGATTCTACTGGCGCATGCGAACGGATTCCACAAGGTACGATATCACACGTAGCGTATCGTAACGCGGTGCGATGCAATGCTCGAGTAGCACATGGGTAATAATCGTGTTTTAAAAACCGTAGGAGCTGTACGAGCCGTTTTGCGAGTACCTCGCGCAGGAGTATGAGAAGCGGGGAGGCAGGCTGCGCGGCATCTGGATCGCAGATATGCACTGTCAGGGAGAGTCCGGCGTGCTCAACGAGACAAAGCTCGGTGGGGAAGGTGCGCATACCCCCCTTCTGGTACCGAGTAGCTTGAGCTTCATGATCAGTCAGCAGTGGTAACGACGGCATCAGCTAATGGTACGCGAGCGGGACGATAGTATCATGGTTCGATCACACGAGGGACCTGCTATCCGTCATCCAGCACTTCCCAAACGACATTGTCCGCCCAATCGCCGGCATCGGGCATTCCATGGGCGGCGCGCAGCTATTTCGACTCTCTCAGATCCACCCGACTTTACTCTCCTGCGTCATCGGCGTGGATCCTGTGATCGCGCCAGAGCAGGCCTTCCCCGCGCAAGCAAACCCCGCGCAAGCCTCGGCCAAGCGCCGTGATATCTGGCCGTCGCGCGACGCCGCCGCCGCGTTTTTCAAGAGTCGGCCGTTCTACCAGCGCTGGGACCCGGAGGTGCTCGACCTGCACTTGCAGGCGGGGTTGCGCGGGGTGCCGACGGCGGTGTATCCGGACGTGAGCGCGGTGGAGGGCGGGAGTGCCGCGGTGACGCTAACGACGACGAAGCACCAGGAGGTGTTTACGTTCTGGAGGGGTTCGGTGGCGGACCGGAGGGACCCGAAGGATATGTTCCGGTGGTTGGGGGAGATGAGGGTGCCTGTGTGTTATATACAGGGTGAGGATTCAGTGATTAATTGGGGGGACAATAATGAGCTCAAGATGCGGGATACGCCGCAGCCGTGCGAAATGCATACCGTGGATGCGGGGCATTTGGTGCCACAGGAGAAGCCGAAGGAGTCTGGTGAGTTTTTTTTTTTTTTTTTTTTTTCGGTCAAAGTTGTCAACGACTTTGGGGACTTGATTTGCTGACTTTGGTGTCGGATTAGCTACGATTGCTGCGGAGTATCTGTTCCGACAGATCGCTGCCTGGAAGAAGGAGACGGAACAGTTCAAGAAGGAGTGGGCGCCGCGGTTGGTGCTCGGCGATGATTATTTCACCGCCAAGTCGCGGGGTACGAAGCTCTAGAGGAGTTCTATAGATAGCGGTACGGCGTGGGCCTGGAGTTTGCATCGGTATCTGTTTTCGTAGATAGATCTAGATCCGTCCCAATTCAATCATCGTGAGGTTCCAATCTATCCAGGCATCTCATCCTCTTGCTCCGTCCTCCTAGAAGTGACGGAATCCATGGTAATTTGAATATATCAATGCACAACCAATCTCACTTCAGCACTCACGATCGCCGGCGGTACATAAGTATACATCCCTTCATCTATGTGTACATGTAATTTGTATACGCCTTGCACACCGCACGATGCCGCGCGCGATGCCGGCGCGGTCGCTTCAAACACACCCGGTCCTTCGCCTTTAATTCGCCAATTGCAATCCCGCAATACGCAATATCGGTGTGCTAATATCGCTTCGGCCGTTGCAACGGATCAGGTTAGTTCCGATCGAGATAGATTAATTTGCGACCCCCGCGAGTCAAGTCAAGTCCCTTCCTCCATCCTCGTACTCCGTATCCCCTTCGTACTTGGTATATCCGCCGTACCGAGAAAGAAAAAAAAAAAAAAAGACAAAAACAAAAAAAACAAAGAGCGGTTTCAAAGAATGCCATGATATTATACTTGACAGCCCCACGCGCCAATAACATCACGACGCGTTGAGGGCAACGGTACTTTATCCCTTCTCCTGCATATCTCTGCATGTAGTACATAGTAATAGGTGTCCCCACGCCGCTGTACATGTCTGCTGCACCTGTCTGTCCACAGGCCCGGTCCAGGGTAATTATAATCTACAAATATGCGCGCATGTGTAAGGTAATGTAAGGTAAGCACTGGATCAACCGGAGCAATGCAATGCAATGCCAAAAATACGAAATACGGCTGGTAGAATAATGGCAATTGACAGTTCCCCCTTAAGGCATTCCGGAGGCACCGGCAATGTACCTGTTGTGCATGTAGTGCGACGTAACCCCCCTTACTTTGTACTGCATCGATTGTTCTACGCACGCACGCACGCATGCGCCCGCACGTTCGCTGTTGTTTTGCTTGCTTGCTTGCTCTCCTTTGCTTGCTTGCCGTTCGTTGGTGTTTGCAACGTTTGGGGGCGCCGCCCCGCCCGAGCACAATTAAAGTTGAGGTTCAATAACTCCTGAAACAATAAAGAGTCCATTCCAGTTGCCGGTGTTTTACTCCGTAATATAACATCATCTCATGTTATTAATATTTCCTGTGATACAGTCAATCGAATCCGGCTGGTGGTAATCATCAGGGGGCCATTGGCGGCCAGCGGCGGGTGGTCAGACACCACTGGGACCCCCCCATTTGCACTGCAGTTGCAGTTGCAGTCGCGTCGGCCGGATCTCAATTGCGACCCGACTCAACGTTCGGAAATCAAATCTCGCGCTCGGTCCAACCAACTAGCTCCGCCGTCCGTGTGAGTGTAAAATGTCAAATACAAGACTAGCGCGAGTGCTCGGCCGGTGTGGAGTTGGGGTCTGTGGTTTGGATGTGGGGTGAACCCTGCACGGTATCCTTACTAGCACTGCAGTACTGCGCCTGCCCACCGTGGATTCTTTGTATAACACGCGAAGCTATATCGTATTTTTCTTTGATACCGCGGAGTCCGCGCCTCGAGCCGGACGGCGCACTCACTTATTCACAGGTGCACTCAAAAACGACTCAAGTCAAACGGGCTGTTTTGGGAACCATATAATTAATTTCAAACACCAGGGCTTGAGGCCCTGCTGTCGAAATATTCAATTGATCAATTCCTTTCCTCCAATCAAAGAGAGATCTCCTTGCTTCGAAACTCACAATTGGCATCAAGTCGTGCCAAATGCCTTCAGCGGCCCCCAAAGATGAGGCCCCTTGCGTCCTTCCTCTTGCAATGGGCTATCGGTGGACAATTAATGCTGTCCACATCCTAATATTACAAATTGAGAGAATAAGAAACAGCAAAATAAGGGAAAGAGAAACAGTGCCGGAAATGGAAGGTCAAATCGTTGGCTGGCGCGACCAATATACAGGCGGACAAAACAACCGAACCGCGCACCGCCAGTGACAATATCATACACAGTCTGAAAGGCTGAACAGAGAACGATAGGAAAGAATTGGTTATAAAACGCGAGAGAAAAGGCTCTATAAGGTATCAGAAGTGAGAATGGAATGGAAAAAAAATAAAGAACTCCCCGTGATGCAAAAAGTCAGGATTTCAGAATTAAATAGCAAGCCTCCATATATTAGAGATTATATATTAACAAGGCACCTATCCGTGTACCATAGAGAAGCGGAGGCAACTGTCGAAGCGCGGTGGAATAAGGGTGAGTTCTTCGAGTAGAGAAAGGAATTGGAGATTTGCCAGAAGCCGCCAATAAGAAAGATCCATGTAGATAGGAGAGCCGGTAAGTAACGGTCGTTATGGTGGTTGAGACTATGCGTATACGGGTCGAGACGCGTGCGAGCGAGGCAAAAAAGATTCGTATGTCTCATGTGGTGTTCAGAACGCTGCACAAAACGAAAGGCAAAAGACTCGCTAAGAGATGACAGCGATAATAGCGACGGTTTTTATCAAGATTGGAAGGCGGCGAGTTTTCTCCGTAGCGCCTGCGTTTCTTGCGATGACTGCTGGGTTTCGATTCGAAGTTCGGACGCTTCGAGCAACGTCACATTAAGGCGCGACTCGAGGTCCTCCATTTCGACATCCGTGCTGGCAATTGCTTTCTCAAGCTGGTCAACGCGGTGTTGCAGTATGTAGATGCGGGTGTCCTTAGATTTGCTGCCATCGCGGGTTATGTTGGGCCGCTTGCCAGCGATGGCGACTGATGACCGCGGCTGGGTGGTGGCAAGGGTGGAGTTCTCGTCAATACGACGGAGTGAGTTATGTCTAGTGTCCTTCAGGTCCTTGTTTTGCTGCTCGCGATCAAGAGCGGCCTCTTCGAGATCCTGCTGGGCATCGCCAATCTTCTCCTCCATCGATTTGAGCATCTCACAGAACGCATTGATCTTGCTGTTGGCCATCAACCGGTCCTGTTCGCCCTTTTCGATCGCGTCCACCAATCGCTTCTGCAGCATGGCGTTGACGACGGATCGCGAACGGAGTTCCGCAGCAAGTTGCTCAATCTCCTCGTTGCCTTCAGACTGAGCGAGGAGCTGCTTGCAAGATTCTTGTAGCTCCGTCATCTCGCCAGCTCGATCTTCTTGCTCTCGTAAAAGGCCTCGAAGTTCTACCAGCTCTTGTTCGCAGCGGTCCAAGTCAAGTCGGAGCGATGCAAGGTTTCGTTCGCAGACGTACTTTGAATCCACTGCGTTCTCGGATCGCTGTCGTAATCGCTCTATCTGGCCCCTGAAGGCAACATTTCCCTTGTCTTGTCGCATCTTGCGATAGCTCGGGCGCAGCGCACGGTCCTTTTCCCATTGAAGATTGCGGATCCGCTCCGCTGCCTTTCGGCCGTCCATCTCGCACCGTATGCGGAGATTGCGAAGGCCAAGCTGCAAGGCATCTCTCTGGGCTTCGATTTCCTTCAGTCGTTCCAGAAGGGATTCTCGATCTTTGAACAGGTTGGAACTCGGGGTGACCGGGGTGGATTGTACTGCAGGGCTGAGGAGCTGTTCGGACGGTTTGGTCTCGACCGCTATCTGTACCTGTCGGTTGGACTTCATGAGCTGTGCATTCTTTTCCCGTAGATCATCGATCTCCTGCTGCAATTTCGTCGCTTCGTAGGGGGTCTTTTGGGATTCGGCCAATTCGGCTTCCAGCCCTTCGACGCGGGCTCTCAGCTGCGGGACAACTTCATCTCGGAGGTTGTCACGCTCGTTCCTGTATCCGTGCAGCTCGTCTCTGATGGCCTTTACCAGGTCCTCAAAGTTGGCCTTGAGGTTTCGTTCCTCGCTGAGTTTCCGTCGAGCGTCGTCCAGAGCGATTTCCAAATCTCGTATTCTGCCCGGAGATGATGCCCGCGGGCCATTCGTCGAATCAACTCTCTCTTCTAGTTCCCGGACCTGTAGCTCGACCCCTTTCCGTCGTTGCCGTTCATCTTGAATCTTTTGTGTTAGTTCCAGACGGATTTGTACCCGGTCTTGTTCGCTCTTTCGGACGATGCGGTCGTAGTCAAATTGCTCTTTGGAGGGCAGGTCGGAATCGTAGCCAGATGAGCCTGTCCCCGCATCCGAAAAGTAATCGCTGGTCCGTTTCCCGGCATTGGAAGTTAATCTGCCCTGGGACTCTGCGGTGGCCTGTAGCGATTCAACCAGGTCCTCTAGGTCGAGTTCCCGTCGTATCGATGCGGCGAGATCTGCAGAGATTATTCGCAGCTCTTCCTCCAGGGTTTCTTCAACTGTCATCGGTGTCCTTGGGGGCAGCGATATTCCTGAGTCGGTTCTTTTGGGATGCGATGGCTGAGAGTTGGCTAGTGTGATATCAATATTGCTTGGAACCTTGGACATGCGATGTTCCGCTAACGAGGTGTGTTTCTCATCTGTCGATGAAATGCCGGGAGTCGCCGATGCTCCCCATCCGAAAAAGCTTCCAAAGGTTCCGCCCGCGGTTTTGGTCCTGACCGGTGTTCTGGGTACAAATGACGAATCCGAGGCTGCTGAGTTACTTCTGTTGAGCATATTGGTATTCAAAACCGCTGGTTGTGTTACGACATGAGGCATGGTGAATATTTTCGATAGGCGTTCGGTGCTGATGGGGAATTGGTCGATAAGGCGACTTGATATCGAAGGATAATGGCGAGGTGGCTGAGGATTGGCTGGCTGTGCACCTATCACATGAGGTCCCGGATCTGATGCCCGTATCGTATCAGAACGCCGTAGAGTCGTGTCTAGGCTAGCGATGTCGGTTCCAGATAGGGCCTGAGAAGGTGGCGCATGTGCCTGTGAATGCAAAGGACCAGTGAACAAGTCAAGGCTCCAGCGAACAGGAGGGCCGACAGGGGATCTGATACAGCGTAAGCCGAAGGGAAGGTTCTGGTTAGTGTCGAAACGTCGAGAGTAAATATAAATCTGTGGGAGGGTGTGTCTTGTGCTGATGGATATTGTTGCAGGGCGACAGCAAGGTCACACCGCAGGAAACATAATGTGTGGCAGCACCGTCTGATGTCTTGTTTAGGCCAACCACACGAGCGCCCTGCAACCACCTTATATTGATATAATAACCACGGATATGCGACATCAATGCACGATGGACGCCCAACAGCAGGGCAAAGAAAGAAAAAAAAAAAACGGTAACACACGCATTTGAAGCTACTCACCTCTCGTTAAGCTGGCTGCGGAAGAGTTCGAGAACGGGTGACTTTGGTGGCGCGGAGTGATATTGCTTGAAGAACGGATCAACTGGGCTTTCGGAAACACTGGTCTCGGCTGTAATAGCGACAGGCGATTTAAGTCGTGGGTCAAAGGAATCAAGGTCGTTATCTTGCGAATACACAGACGAGCGAGCGGACGACGGAGACGTCAAATGTGAACGAAAGTCTGACGATGACGATTTGGAATGTCCCGTGGTGGACGAAAATGAACGATCTTTGGAATGACGGGTGGGGGGAGGGCTGTATGATACGGAGGAAGAGGTGGAGGATGTGGATTGACGGAAGAAGAATTGAGTCGGCGTGCGAGTAGCGGCAGGAGAGCTAGAAGCCGCGCCGCGGTTCCTTGACGGGGGTTGGGGGAACAGTGAAGCATCAATGATGAACGATCTCCGCAGTGGGTTTTCCATGATTGGCGAAGTGGAATATCTCTGATACTGACAGCAGCAGGGTGAAGCTGGTCCTGAACCTGAAGCAGAAATTGGCAGGCTCAATCCGTTTGCCCTCTTCCTCGAAATGACTGAAAGGGCGCAAAGCGCTAGAGGCTGCAATGCGAATAATGTTAGGCGCCCACCTCGCCTCTACAGCAATATGGGCATCGGGGGGGTCAAAGAAAGAGGGTGTGTGTGTGTGTGAGCGTGCGCGCGTGCGTGTGAGCGAATGATGGAGAGAGAATGTGACCGAGCAAGGTAGAGACAAGAAAAGTGAGAGTCTCGCTCGGATTGGGTTGAAAAGGAGTGGGCACTAATTTGCCGTGTGGTGGGAAATTGGACACCCACGTCCCCCAAACAAAGCAGATGTGATAATGCTGCTGGGTGCTGCAACGATTGGGATCAGCGAGAGTGGACCCGACTGCACTCAAATCTGACAGCGGCGCGAGGTTGGTAGGGTCCGAGCCAACCAGTGCAAGTGCCTAAATGAGGTTGATAAGAACAAAAAGACCAGACTGAGACAGCTTGGTTTGTTGATAGGGACGAAATCTTGAATATCCGACGACGAAAGACCGTTCGGTTGAGAAGGCCCTTGTTTCGAAACCCTGAACTGCGGTATGGGTGCCTGCCACCTAATTTGCAGGGTCAATTGGCTAGCATCGGTTAAACCAAGCAGCTTGAACGAACGGTCGCCTTCAGACCTGCTCTGTTTGGCCGACAGAAGAGAAAGCAGTCTATGCAGATTGATTAAAACGGGAAATCGTGGGGCGCAAAGAACGAATCGGCCTGCAAGGCATCGATTGCTGGAGTGAATTGATATTATCTGATGGTTGAACGATCAATAGCGGAGAAACGGTCTGAAGATATGTTGGACCCAAGGGAATGAGAGCGATTTCGGGCGACTTTTCAGAGAAAACGAATCACCTGCAGCAGGAAGAAGCTAGAATGAAGGAAAGAAGAACGAAGGGATCAGAACAACTGGCCCTCCACATTGCATCGTCCACGTTGACCTCGCACGGAATGCATGTGCGAAATCGAGAAAGAGGATTAGTCGGTTGGTATGCTGGCCCTGCTCGCTACTTTGTGTGGGGAAATCCGGAAAGCCTGGGAAAAGGGGTGTGAGGTTTGATTGGTGGAGGAACGAGCTAATCAGAAAGTTCCAGGATTGACAGGCCCAAATTTCATTGGATACGGCGCCCTTTGCTCGATTTGACGAATCACGCACCTGACAAGCATCCTGCATGGACAGGGCCAGCTCGAGAGGACCTGCTCTGACCGTCAAAAGCTGCCGACTGACCACCATCGATCGAGATTAATGGCCGACCAAAAGTTTGCGTTGGATCATGCGTGACCGTCATCGCATTGACGCGAGAACTGGACAGTCGTCAGAGACGGTCATGTGTGCAACCTCAGCTTGTGCATCCAGGCTCAAGCTCCCTGGCCAGTTTTGCTTGTCGCCGCTTTCTCCAGGCCAGTTTTGCCCCATCGGAGATGAAGGGTGGACCCATCGAGCTTCGGGGCATGAGCGACTTTACCCCAAGCTTGCAAACATGCGCGCTGGAGCAATCGGCGCTGCAGCCCGACCTGTGCTCTCCACCGCACTTCGTATTCCAGCTGCGCCATCGCGTTTTCCCGGGGTGATGCAAGGCCCTGAAACGAAAACTGCTGCTTCCGTGTGGTACCGTGTGAGGCCCCTCGGCAACCGGTTACGTTGGACACGGCTACGAAGTAATTAGCTATATATCAGGGGAGCCGAGTCGAGCCTTCAGAATAGTTTCGCGGGAATTAATCGAATTGGGATTGTGCGAATAAATTTCGAAACCATGGCTGCTGGAGTTTCGTTAGAATCCGGAAGCGAGCTTGGCCCGGAGCGCGTTAGCTCGTATATTTCGGGGCAGAGCTCGCGGAACTCACAACTTCCGGTCTCTCGCGGCTCCGTCTCATCGCCGCATTCTCCGCTCGAGAACGATTTTTTTTTTTAAAGTTTATTGAGTTTCATCCGCCGGCTTGATCCGCGTTGCGTAACTTCAGACTGCGTTGTGCCAATTACGTGCAAACATTTCCTCTTACAGAATCCCATCAGGTCCAGTTGCCTGATTCGGCGGCAAGGTCAGTGTGTTGCAGGGATCGGCCATCGGCACGCGCTGTGTTGGTGACACAAGAAATTTGCACGTTCGTTCGCGACAGCGGACGCGTTGTTGTCGCACTCTGCAGCTACCCATCCCACACACACACACACACACACACACCCCTCGACGTCATATCATCGAAAGAAAATTACTATCCGGCGCCTCTGCCCTCGCCATCGACCTTGCTCCCATCAGCCGACAAAGCTCACCCCTCTCCCCGGGTTTCATTGCGCATCCGACGACCCCTCTCTGCTCCATACAGGCCTACGGCCTACCCCTTTATCATTACTTCCGTTTGCATCGCTGTTGCCGCCCCTCATCGCGCCGGAGGTAACACGCAGGATGCGGTTTGTGAACTCGCCTTTCGACGACATCGAAGGCGGCCACACCGACAATGAGTCCTCCCCGTTCACAGCCTCGCTCGTAGACACCATCACCGCGCTGACGAGCAACGGTGATGCTCTGAGGCAATCCAAGCGAAACGGCGGCCCCACGCCAAGGAAGCTCCTCTCACTGCCGCCCCCATTCACAATCGAGGTATGTTCCTCCGGGTTCAGACCAATTGTACAAGCTAACGTAACCATGCAGCCCGGCGCAGATTTCGGAGAATCTGTCCGAATAACCCCTGCCGCTATCCTACCGAAGGGCAGCATTGATCTCGACTGGGCCAATGCCAAGAACAATGCCCGGCTGTTCAACGGCGACATCCCCGCCCTCAATTCTGGGGGCGTGGTTTTGGTTGCCAAGTTCGACAACAGCTTGCAGCTCGCGGCGGTGCAGCCTGTAGGCTTCCCTAGCGGGGGGATCTACACACTGTACCGCCTGTCCAGCAACATCAAGCTCAAGGATGTGAGGACGATGGCGGCCCGACTCAAGAAAGAGTCAGAGCAGTGGTGGAGGCCGACAGAGCTGAAGGACGGGGGGTCGGAGTCCGACCCGGAGCAGTGGTGGGACGAAGCCGAGTTTGGAGAGAGCGTTCTCAGCAATGCGCTGAACAATGTTCATGTCACGCCATCGTCCGTCCAGATAAAGCTCAGCGGGATCTTGAGGGCGGCCAAGGCACTAACGTATGGATCCCATTCATCATTGCATCTCGGTTATCGAACATTCTAACAGACATCTAGGGTCGCTAAGAATGCCCCAGTCGCCAAGCCTAGAGTTGTCAGTGGGGGGTCTGGCAACTCGGCGGACCCAAATTCGTCCCCCGAGTCGTGCCTATCGCAGCTCAAACAGCAGTATTATACATTATTGTATACATCGAAGGTAGATTTAGCTGCGCCATCTTGGGCTCTTGATCTTTTGCTAACCAAAAGATACAGAGCCCCTTACAGTATTTCCCAAAGACCTCTCTATCGCGAGCGCGTGTGGTTTTTCAAACTGCTGCAGAGTCGCCATCCTCCCGACTCGACCTCCTCCTGTTTCTCGAAAACATGGTAGTTCCGATTGAAGAGTGTGACGAAAAGTACCGATCTGGTCTCCGTGAGGTTGCACAGGCGAAGCGCGGGCAAATTGGTATCGGTGACAAGATCAATAACGAGGATCTTGAAGCTGCAATCATTCCGCCAGCTTGTCTCAAGGAAAACGAGATCAAGTATGTTCTCAAGTGGCTCAGGTCTCTTTCAGAGGATGACGCTCCTATTCGATCTCGTGAACAAGAAGATTTGCATCTCGGAAAGAAGATCACGGAGCTTCGGTCTAGAGAGTGAGTAACATCGGGTACACATATCTTTCCTATACCGATGGTTCTCTAACATTTGACCAGAACCGAGTTGCAAGTCATACTGCTACTAGAGATTCTCGCCATCCAGTCAGTGCTTTCGGAACAAAAACTGCTCGAGTATGAGAAGATGAAAAAGGCTGCCGAGCGGAAAAGGAGGAGAAGAGAGAAAGCCAAGGCAGGAGGAACCAAAGATAAAAAGAAGAGGAAGAAGATGGACCCTTCAGTCCTTCTTGGTCTTCTTGTAGATCGGCTTTGCATTTGGCACTCTATCGAGGCGGGTGATGAGCGAAGTGGTTCGCAGCAAGCGCCTGTGCAAAACACGAAGGATGAAAAGGATCATCTCCGCCACTTCTGCGTCGAAATAGTCCTTGCGTAGTAAGTCACATCTCAACCTGGTTCCTTGACCTTTACTGATATATTATTCAAAGCTACTCATCCCGACTCCCAAATATTTGCGACGATATCAGGTGCAAGTGCACTGGCAAAATGAAACAAACGAAGGAGCAGGAAACCCAAGACCAACCTGACCGAGGGCAACCGGAAGCATCCCCTGACGTAGAGGAGGAAGTCGCATCGCTGTCAGCTTCCGTACCTCCAGGACGCCCGACTTTATCACGATCTTCGACTGCGCCTACCGGAAAAACATTCTTCGAACGGGCCGATTCTTCCTTCTCTGCCTCTTTCAACGCGAGCAGCCAGAACATTGGATTGGAAATTGCGGCGCAAGTTTCTCAAGAAAAGGAGGCAATGAAAACTTCGTTCAGAGGCGGCATTACGAACACAAAGAGAACGGCAGATAAGAGAGTCGTCGAAGTCGCAAAGAAGCGGAAAATCGCCCCTGAAGCAGACCACGAGCTCAAAGACGCGATTAAAAATATATCAAAGCCGAACAGATTGGCAGTTGCGGAAGAGATGGTTTCCGCCAGCGCCCAACGTATGAAGATTACTGGGCGCAAACCGAAGAAGACGTTCCATAATCCCCTCGCCAGCACTACTACGGTTCAAGTCGCGGCGACTCCGAGGAAGAACACACGAGCTATTAAACTTTTAGAAAAAGGGCCCAGCGTTCCCGGTTTGATAGCTGAAGAGGACGACATCATCCCCTCTTCCAGCCGGGCAGTTCCACAGTCGACCATCAGACAAGGCACCAAACGCAAAAGTGCAAACCCTGAGGGAGTTGAGGCGACACCATCCAAGGGCCCGCGTGTTGATAGTGCAGACTACGCCCGCCCATTTTCCGCCCAAGTCGTTCCACAGTCTGTTATTAAAACTAGCAACAAGCGCAAGAGCTCAGAGATCATCGAAGCAACCCCATCCAAAGTTCCAATTGCTGGTAACGCGGATCACACCCATCTAGTTTTCCATCAGCAGGACCCCACACGGCTGAATTTTCTACCGTCCTCTCCCTCCTCATCTGTTTCGGCCACTCCGCGCCCCGCGAAACGATCTCTTACGGAGACATTTAAATCACAGGGCACCAAAAAGAATATATTCATGTCCAGCGCTCCCACGAATCCATTCAAAACCTCCACTGAAAGCCGCACTCTGGGAAAAGGATTCATGAACTCGATCGCAGAGACACCCACCAAGCCCAGCATCTCTAGCAAACTTCGTGCTTCTCTTCGTGCTGAGACTGACGAAGAGACCATCGCATCTTCTCCACTGCAGAAGCCGAAGCCCGGAACTCCTGCGAATAGGGAGCGTATCGCTCGCAATCTGGAAGATGACTTTGATGACGATGGGCCATCCATTTACAAGCAACTTGGTTGGGACTATTGATTGACCGATTTGAAGATTTTATACTGGTCAATGATAACGGAGGTGTGCGAGGCGGTGCAACGAGTTCACGACGGCGACAGCACCTTGGATCCTTCCACCCCCGGTGCTCCTTATTTTTTTCGATGTTACGTTTCTTCCTTGATATCCTGCTCTAAATTTGTTTTTTGTTCATTACGGCGTTATTTTCCCATATCAGAGCTTCATAGCGTCCCAAGGTCTTACATTATCTTCCATTCACTCACCTTACTAATTACTTAGTAGTAATGTCAACTGTGCGGCACTGCCAACGATCCCAGCATAGCATCGGCGTTTTATGAACTGTCACCTTTTTATTACATCTTGTTTGCTGCACCCAAACTGCTCTGTATTGCTCTTCCTACGATTATAATGGTTTCATATATATATCAGGGGCCCGGAGTCTGACGGTATTTACGATGGTCTGATAGTTTTGCCATTCTTACAATGGCAGCTAGTGTTGAGATACCCAATGCACCAAAAATATATATATATTATCTCAAGAATCGCGACCAAAAATCTATTAAATACTTAAGTATATAAAGCTTCAAAGCTTGTTGAATCGGTATTGGGTAACCTTCTCATAATCATTACTATTGAAAACTTCCACGGGCTTGAAACAAGCAGCTCCCTCCCTGACGCCGATATGTATGAACGGATTGTTCCAAAACTTCAGAGGTTCCCGATTACGCAAGATCGAACACTGACAGCCGAAAAACAGGGCGCGCCAAATGGAGCACTAAAAAACGAAATCAAAGATGTATCCCCATCCCAAGTCGAAATACCGATGTATAAACACCTTTCCGCAAAACACACCCTCGCCGTGTCCTGGAGCTAGTGCCGACCAATACCAACCTCACCCGCTGGAATGACCCTTCACTAGCAGAGCGACTCCAAAGAAACGCCTCACCGCATCCACAGCAGCATTAAGAAGCAAAACGAGATCAAGCACGCAAGTATGACGCTGTCCCGCTTCTTGCGAGTATTGATCTTCCCAATCAGAGTGTTGATACCGGGGATCTGCATTGCGGCACCCTTAATGCGGCGATTGATGCTTGCGAGCTGCAGGTGCTGTTGGCCAAACTCCTGGTTGACGGCGTATGCGTTTGCGAGGACGGTATCAGCCATGCCGTGGGAGCGCTCGATGGCGTCGCGCTCCTCGAGGCGGTACTCGGCCTCGCGCGAGGGGTCGACATTCGTGGAGGTGCGGTACTGGTTGATGTCGTCGCGGACGGAGCTGAGTAGGTTTGAGTGGTTGCGGGCCTGGGTGATTGCGGACTTGAGGCGCTGGTATTCCTTGCGGTGATCTGATAGGATTTCCTTGTGGCGGAGGACGTTTTGTAGTTTTGTGGCGGAGGCGGCAGCGGCGGAGTCTGAGTCGAGGGTGCGAGAGAGGGAGGAGACGACGTGGTCGCGCTGGGGGGAGACAGCAGATAGGTAGGTTAGCTTGGTTTGCGAGTGGGGTGAAGTGGGGGTGGGGGTAGACACGTAGTGGGACGACGTACCTTGACCAGCAGCTCTTGCAGCTGGGCTTCTATCCGTATCTCGTCTTCGGAGGGCTTTTTGGACGGGCTTGAAGTGAAGGAGGAGTATGTTTGGAAGAGGTTATCGGTCTGTCGAATGGATATTGATTAGCAGGTGTAGTCCGAGTCGTAATAATAATAGTAGAAGAAGAGGGTGTACCTGGGTCTCCAGAGACCGTGCCTGCTGCCGTAGCTGCGCCCATCCGCTGGCGGTAGACATGGTGGTAGGCGGTAGATGGCGGGAGGGATATATCGCGGGGAAAGGACCGGCCTTGAGGCGCCAGATAGAGGGGGAAATATGATCCGATAGCGGTCTGTTGGGGCGTATCGCGGGGTTTGGAATGCGGTGGGAGGGGAACCCGGCGGCAGTGGAATGGCGACGTTGACGTTCGGTGTCTGCGGTGAAGCCAACGGGACGATGGCGGAGCGGCGTATCCCTGAACGCTGAAACACGGGGCGGGGGAATGCGTTGCTGCGTTGCCGCGTTGCTGCCGACGTCAGCCTCCAACGGCGCACGTGGCTGACAGCCCGTTTGTCGTGTTAGGTCAAGCCCTAACGGAGCGTCGCCCAAACCGGCAGTTTCACAGAGACAAACAGCATCTCCGGGAGAGACCCCAAAAAAGTCTGTGGAAATCATCTTGAAATTCCCACTGTACACGACTTGTCCACCCCGTTGACGACACACGACCACCCGATATCCGGTAACCGCCCTCGACTTCCGCCCTCCACCACCGCGAACACCACCCCTCTACTCTCCGTCTCTTTTCACATCCGACGCAATGGTACGGCCAGACCTCGATCCGTTGGGACAGATTGAAGATGAATATAACGACTGACGGACTGTTGTGTTTTGTTGATGATATCTAGCCTGGTGTCAAGACCGCCCAGCTGTGGAACAAGTCCAAGGCCGACCTGGCCAAGCAGCTCGATGAGCTCAAGACCGAGCTTGCCGCTCTGAGGGTCCAGAAGATTGCCGGCGGCGCCAGCTCGAAACTCACCAAGATGTACGTGTGCTACGATCCGGCCCAGCTTGCGTTTGCGTATCTCGAGGGCGGTGGGCATGGAGTTCGACGAGGAGATGAAGTCCGATGATAACGAACCCTGTTGCGAGGAGCTACCTCCCCGCTATCGACAGCAGGCCGTGCTCGGAGCTTGACAGATAATATGGGAGATTCGGGACGGCGGATTGTAATCTTGGGACTGGCATGCTGACTCTCTTCTTTTTCCCCGCCAACAGCCACGATGTCCGCAAGTCGATTGCCCGTGTGATGACCGTCCTCAACATCACCCAAAGACACCAGCTGCGCCTATTCTACCAGAAGAAAAAGTACATCCCGTTGGATCTCCGACCAAAGCAGACCAGGGCCATCCGAAGACGCCTCACCCAGCACGAGAGCTCGCTAAAGACCGAGAAGCAGAAGAAGAAGGAGAAACACTTCCCGCAGAGAATATACGCTATCAAGGTACGATTGCACGACACGACGTCGGTCTGGCAGATGCTAACGTGTATTTCTGGGTGCAGGCGTAAATTCGGATTTGCATTTTCCTCGGAGTCCATTTCTTCTGTATCAAAGCTTCCCGAAAAGTCTCTTACACGAGGTCTTTGGTTCAACATTTTATACACACGCCTTTTTCTGTCGACGGTTTATAATCTTTGTTCTTCTTTCTTTTGTCTGGGCCTTTTCTTTCTGTATAATTTTCACTATCGGTCATCTTTATCGCATCCGTCCTTTTGCCCGCCACGACCCACATCCATTACATTCATATACGACCCTTCTTGATACCTACCTCCCATCGATGACGACAACGACAATGGCCACCTCGACGTACTACCGCCTATCCTCCGATCCGCTTTCATGCTCGCGACCCATCGCCACGACTACCCTCCCGAATTTCCCCCCATTGGCGCATCATCGTCGTGCGCTTGCCCTCACATGATGTCTAGCCTGTATCTAGAACTTAGACAGTGACGAATCAACTACGACGTGAAAGTCTGTGGCCTCCGTGTATATGCTTCTTTAAAGATTACGATAGCAGCAAGATGCACCAGCCGGTGCACCGGTGATCCTGGACTAGCAGTCCAACCCTAGGCGTGACAACCGTGTGTACCGTCGTAATAGTAATGTACAGTTTAGTAGCCCCCCCCCCCCTAGCCTATATATGCACACATATGAACCCACCGAAAAACACCATAAGCGATCACTGGACACGTGGACACCCCAGAAAAGTGATTAAAACTTCAAGTTAAATATACCCGCCAAGGAGGCACCTTCGCGACTCGGCCTGAAAGATTTAGACGGCACGGATTTCTAATCGCTGTCGTCATCCAACGCCTCGTCGTCGTCGTCATCTCCTCCCATCGTATCGTCTCGGTCTATATCCTCAACTGCATCCTGCATGGCATCTTCAGCCCCGCTATCGTCTTCCTCGCCGGACTCCTCGTCTTCTTCATCATTATCGGATCCGGATTCTCCCTCTTTCTCTCTTTCATCTTCGTCGTCATCTTGGCTTCCGTCGTCGAGAATGTTCCCTTCGACGGCATCACCGCTCTCGTCGCCATCGCCGGGTTTCCCTTCACCCGCTAGCGATTTCCGCTGCCGCTTCGATGGTCTCGCTGCCGCGTCGTCGTCTTCAGACATGGGCTCCGTGGTGGTGTCCGCAGCGGTTGTGTTTCCTATGCTCGGCCTGGCCTTCGCCTTCGCTCGTTTCTGCTCCTGCTTCTCCGTGAATTCTGAGGCGTTTTAGAGAAGCGTAAGCCGCGCTGTGCCAGTTAAACCGCGTGGTGCAATAGAGTAATGCTAGGAGCGTATAGAAGGGGAAAGGGTATAGAAGGGGAAAGGGGAGATGTACTCTGTAGCTCGACCTCCAGACGCTCCTTGAGGCCCGGGAACTCGATGACGTCCAGAGCCTCCAAAACGTCTTTGGGCATGATTGTCTTTTTGCCGTTTTTCTGGGTGATATCATTCGCCCTATCGCACGACATACACTGTCAATTAGGGTACACCATGACAACGTAAGACGCCCTCGGGAGCAGCATTTGGTAAACCGGCGTCTGGGGAACCGAAGGGCGCCAATGGAGAGAGAGGACGGGGAAGCCATACGCGCTAGCCAGGTAGTTCACAAATACCATCGTGCCCCGCGTGAACGCCGTGACTGCATCCTTCTGGATCTGAGTATTCTGCGGCAAAACGCCCTTGGCCAGCCTCGTGATGGTGGTTTTGGGCAGCGTGTTGTCCTGATATATCCACAGATACACACAAACGTGGCAGACACCCCCATTGTCAGCGGTCGTTTCTTAATATCCGCGGCGAGTGGATGACTGGATGACAGCCTCCCTCTCCGCACACGCGTAGCACACGCAAAACGGGCACATGTAGCATGGGAGAGTGTGGACGCGGGGACATACATCGATATTGACACCCCTAGTCTTGCCCTTCGGTTTGTCGTCCTCGGTTTGCGGGCCAGGACTCGAGCGGTCGTCGACATCCGCCGCCGCGGGCTTCGCGGCGGCGGCTGCTATTGCTGCGTCGGACTTGCGCGGCATTGTATTCCCCCCCCTCTTCCTTCTATCCTCCGCTCTCTCCTCCTCCTTGGGTCTTCGGGTACCCGCGTTTGGGTAACGTTCGCGTTCCTGCTGTGCTGTGATGTGCTGTGCTATTGCGGGACCTCGAGCTGGCAAGGGTAGCCGTGCGGGTACAGTGGTTGAGGATATCGATAGGTTATCTATCGGCGTGGCGAGGCGGGCAGTCGCGGCTGTGAGTACGAGTCGAGCGTACCTTGTCCTGCGAATTCGAATCGAACCGACTCGCTACCGTGGCTGCGCGGGATCGACGCCGGCGAGAGAGTTCAAGGGCATCTGGTGCTCCCGGTTGGTCGATGGACAAAGTGGCGATGCGGACTCCAGCTGTATGGTTTTTTGGCGAAGGTACGATACAATCAAGCGCGGTGCTGCTGCAGTAGCAGCATGCACGCAAAAGCTAAAGTGTAAAGCGCACAAAAAATTTAGCCGTCGAGGGCGTCCAGAGGCTGCTGTCACCCAACCGCCAGAAAACCAACCACCGCGGCCGCCGCTGACCAGAACTTCACGGCCATCGTAGAAGCGGAGCTGCGCACCGCGGATATCCAGTTGCCGGGCCCGGAATCGAAGGCTGGAGTTCGATTCGAGGCATTCTCGCGCGTCGGTGGGTGTTCGGAGTGCTGCAGAGGGAGGACCGAACATTGCGCGTCTAAGCGAACTCGCACCGCACGGGCCAACTGATGGGTCCCGGCCTCGTCGTTGCCGCATCTTGTGTCTCTTGGCGGGTTTGTGCGGCATTAATTGATCATGAGGGTTCCCATCCATGATTCGGTCATGATGCAGATACTACTGATAGTCCTACGCAGATGGATTGCTACAAATACAAGCGAGTGTGACCAACTCCAACGCCGTGTCAAGCCCCCGTTCGAGGATGTAACCATAGAAAATAAAAGACAGAAGAGAGCGATAGGCACAGGTGGCCTTGCTATACCCCGGAAGAACTACCGACTGACACTCCCCGACGAATTGGACGTCTCGCTGGAAGGTGTATTCGGGATCACCTGGTTCCGGATCACGGATATCTACCAGGAAAGAACAGTTAGCCAAATACCGTAGCGCCAGGGGATTGGCAAAGCTCACCCATGGATGCTGCAGCAGCTCCGCCGCCGTCGGCCGCTTTCGAGGGTCTCTCTCAAAGCACACCTTGAGGAAATCCATTCCTTCCTCGCTCAGCTGGTCGCTCGACGGCAGCTGAGGCGGGTTCCCGGCAGCAATGTTCCACATCACGGCCCATTCGTTGTCTAGGGTTGCCCACGGCCGTCGCCCAGTCGCCATCTCAAGCACCACACAGCCCAGAGACCAGATGTCCACGCTCCCGTGTCTGCCCTTGTTTTCGCCCTTGATGACCTCCGGAGACATGTACATCGGCGTCCCCGTCATACTATTCAGGCCGGGCTTGGTCGCCTGGACTTTTGTCTTGCCCTGTTTCGCTATGACTTTGGCTGCCCCGAAGTCAACAAATTTGATAACCCCGTTCTGGTCCAACAGAATGTCTGGAAACGCGCCCTTCTGTCAGCAACCACTAACCTTTTTTTTTCCTTGATGACACAAAACGAGAAAGTCGGGACACATACTCTCAGGTTTGATGTCGCGATGCACAATATTGTTCGCGTGGAGGTACGCCAGCCCTTCCAGCATTTGCAGAGCGTATATCATAATGACTGTTTCATCCTCAATACGACCGTGCTCGAGCAGCGCCGCCAAAGATCCACCCTGACAATACTCCATGAAAAAATACACCTTGTCACGATGCACTTGGATTCCATAATACTGTACCACATTGGGATGGTCGAGCATCTCCAAAACAGACATCTCGTCTTTAATCGCGCTGACAATAGTCGGTATCAGCTGTGGGTCTTGAAGCCGTATCTCCTTCACAGCCATCAAGTATCCACCATCCAAGTTGAGAGCTGCATAGACGGACCCAAAGCTCCCGCCACCGATATAATTGCCCTGCTGCCACCGCAAGGTGACGTTGGAATGTGAACTCGACAGGTACGTCAAGGACCGGTCCGTTTGGCTGCTGTCGTCGAGAACCCGGCCGGACGTCTGCCGGTCAATTTCCTTGGACGCGCGATTCTGCTCAATGATCTCAAGCTGCTTCAGCCACTCACTCCGGACCTGTAGCGCATATTCGCCGTCGTCGCCTTCGCTCCGTTTGTCCAGCTTGCGGCTTTTCTGGTTGGCCAACTCGTTCTGTCGCTCGGCAACGGCAGATCTCGCGCCCATGATATCGAAATGCGATATCAGCAACGACATGCACCCGGCAACCTTGATCCTCAGCCTCGTATAGTCCGGGTCGTTCAGTGCCAGAATGTTCTGGCCACGGGTCACTGTCATTGCGAACTCTAGAGCGGCCACCGCCCACCTGAACGTCCGTCGGTCGTGATATATACAATCGTCGCAGATAAAGTCCACCCAATCAATCGCAACCTGGACGGTTTTTTGGCCCGTCATCACCTTCCGATTATTGTCCATGAACGCCAGCGATCTTTTCGAGGCGTCTGTGGCAAACGGGAAGAACGCTTGGACTATCTCTTGACAGTTGAGGTTTGCCAACTGCTCTCGAACCCCAGAAACGCTGCCTAGGATGGTATTCGAGAGCCTAAAGATAGTCTTCTTGATCTTCATCAGCTCATAGTGAACGCCGGGGAGATTCGCCCTCTGGTCCATTATGATGTCGAGGTTGTGCTTTGTCGACATTGCAAAGACATCGCGCGCTTTCCGCAGCCTGAGCTCCGACCCATCAGCGACAAGCCGCAACCTGCCGGGCTTGATATCCGCAAACGGCTCCTTAATATCAACATTTAGGCATCTTCCCTGCCAGAAGAATGCCTGTTGGGGACATATGACCAACACGTATGGACACGTACGCTCGTCCCGCAGAAGCTCGACTTCATGGAAACAAGCCCGAACGATGGACTGGACATCCTTTGGCTTGTCGTAAAGGGAAGGATCAGCGATCAAGTAGACGCCATCATGCTCCATGGTGGTCTCGATCAGGAAATGGCCACTCTCTGTCAAGGCATTCAAGAGTTCGGGAAGTGACTCGTCAGTGACCTGATACTCCGTCGCGTTTTCGAACCGCTGACTGAGCACACGAGTAAAACGAAGCAATTGTCTGTGCCGAAGTTGAATGGATTCGAGCAAGGTTTTGTAGCGTTTGCTGATATCCGCCGCGTTCTCTTCGAATTTTTGCTGTATCTCTTTCTCGTAGGAAGTCGTTAGCTTTGCGAGCAGCTTGCTGGTCAGCGAACTGAATTGTTCCGCGGCTTCAACGTCTCCACCTTCGACACACTGTCCGACTTGGTTGCAGAAACTCCACTCCGATTCCAAAATTTCTGCCTCCTTGAAGATATTCTTGTTGCTTCCGAGCTTCCAGTTCAGAAAACGAAAATATACCCGTAGTCCTTCCAATACTGCATTGTTGAAACTATCATCCATACAGTTTGGCAGATCCCAACCGGGTTCTTGGTGCGATATGTCTTCGTAGTCCCGTTTTGTTTCAACCGCCAGCCTTAGCGCGATATGCACCTGCTTGAGCAACTGGTCAACCATGACCGCTGTAGGCTCCTTGATCTTCCTCGCGTACTTGACACGTGCCCGGATGATCTCCTGTATCAAGCGACTGGGGAAGTTGATGATCAAGAGCAGCTCCTCAATGTATAACGTGAGATGCCTCTTCTGAAACGCCTCCGCATTCTCGATGAGGGTCTTCTTCGCCTTGTTGATGACTTCAACAATCCCGGCTAGCATATTGTGTTTCTGGGTCAATGATTTCAGACCGTCTTCGCGCAGCAACCGATCAAGAAAGGTTGATTCGTCCGCTATACCACTGCTAGTTGGCGTCTCGTTGGGCCGGTTAAAGTCGAGATCGTCGTTGCAAACCCACTTTTGAAGGATCGTGAGCTCGGTATTGATCAATTCGGTGATATTGTTCCAAGCACAAAGGGCATCGTAGCTGGCAACGAACATTGGCGAGGCGGCGTTAGGTTTTGCAGCGATCATGGCGGCGCGGGTGGGAAACAGCTGTTCACACTTCTCCACCTTTTTTATGATATCCTGCACTTGCTCTCGAGGCGACTTTTCAGTCACATCTCTGCCGTGGACTTGGAACTCGATGACCTGGTCAATGATGGCGCTGACTTGTTCCCGGCCCTGATTGATAACGTGTCTTTGCGATGCCAGGTCGCGACCGGTAGTCTTTGCTCTCAGCCCGAGCCATAGCTCTTGCTTCAGCGTCTCCTCTTCCTTCTCCACCGAGCCACCGATAAGGCGCTTCTTTTCCTGTCGGACGACATCCCCGGTAAGCACCGAGGCCAACATGGCGTGCCACTCCAAGCGCTCCCGGTTCGCCGGGTCCTTCAGATCCTCCTCGGAAAACTCCAGCTCCTCCTCCCTAAGAAACACGGAACCGTCGTCGTACAGCTCGCTATCGTATGGCGTTTCCGACGGCGACGGCTCCTCGTCCGCTTCGGATTGGATTTCGTAGAATAACGCGTTCGAATCAAAGTACTCGGTCTGCTGGTCCTGCCGAAGCCTCTGCACGTATGCTCTCTCTTGGGCACGGTACTGCGAAACCGGATCGCGGCGCGAGCGCGTCGCGGAGCCGGAGCGGCCATGGTGAGCGGAGGAGCGCGAGTCGAGCAGGTTCACAGGATGGCGGACAGGCGCGTAAGTGTTCGAGGGCGTCCGAGTGGGGGCAGAGGGGCGCGAGCGGTTGAGGCTCCCGCCCAGAGAGTTGGCTGGACCAGCTGGAGTAGGCGCTGAGCGTTGACGGGGTCATATCGCTACCAGGCGGTGTTCTGATGATCTCGCCAACGGCGTCTTCGTCCTCGTCCTCCATGATGACGGAGCCGCCGTGTTCTGAGGAGTGCGGACTCATGAGGGGCCCGATTTTCGACGCGCTACTGCTGTAGGAGCTCGAGCGGCTCTGGGGATCGGACAAGCTGG
>KI966390.1:112291-147097 GCA_000525045.1 Drechslerella stenobrocha 248 | reverse complement strand
GACGATGGCCAGCTCGGGGCGGCGGCTGTTTGGCGGCAGCGTCGAGAAGCGTGTGTTCACCACCGGCGGCCAGGGTTGAGGCCTGGAACTGGGTCTGGAACTGGAGTGGTGGAGTGGAGATTGGTAGTCGGAGTCGTCGGACTCCTGTGCAGGCGCCTGCCGAGGCCGGCGGCACGCAAAGCGCCCGCTCGGCTCGGCTGTGTCCTCGGCAATGTCTTGTCCCGGGGGATCTGCTCGGCCCGGTCAGCGCCCCGGGGCCCGGCTTGGCTGGACAACACCACCACCCCCGGTAGACGACTAGCTAACAGCTGCCAGACACAACCAATATATGCAATATCCACAATACTAGATAAGACACATTGCACTGAAAGACAGCCAGGAAAAAAGAAAGAAGACGGCTCTGATATAGGTACTCGCAGCAATACGCCTGGAAACTGCACTGGCGGCAGAGGTATTGGCAACAGCCCAGACAATTCAACTGATCAAGTCAACTAGCCTTTCCGGTACGATATACCAAGATCCAGATGCCCCTTTCGCAGGTGGATCTTCCGCTCGATATTGCCCATATTCATCACACCGCACCGCCGCTTGTAGTAAAGTCCCATATGCACCATGTAACACGGCGGATATTACAAACACAAAGCGCTACGCCTAACCCCAATGAGGCGATATGGCGTTCGACATTTCCAATATTTGCCCCCACTAAAAGCTGAAAACCTATGCCCGTCCTGGACCAAGCGTCCAAGACTATGATCACCACCAATAGAGGCCTGTGGCTCAATTGCTTGTTTTATGCTTGTCTCCCGCCAATACCTTCGTGCTACATGCTACCAGTGCATAATATATATCTCAGCAGACTGCGCATGCATGATTGTAGCCACAGATGAGATGGAAATGCCAGCCCATGCAGGCCTGCCCCATTGGCACTTGCCTCTGGGACCGACTAATTTACTATAGACTATCCTCAATAGGGTATTGTCCCGCGAGTTACACTCCCAACCAACCAATATTGGGGGGCGACAATATTGTAACGCTGATACCCAATCGCCGCCAGTCCGCCCCACCGCACAGACACCCGTATAGCACGTTCGAGAACCCGTGATTCAACTACTCTGAGCCCCAACTTCCACTAACAACCCACCACATTTGACCAGTTGATTCATCCCTCGCCCTTATTCTATGTATCCTTCGCTCAATAAAGTTCACAAGTATACTTATAATCGACTATTCAGCCCTCCTGCCTAAACCAGGTTGGCCAAACCCTGAAGGGGGGGGTTGCATGAACTAGCCCATCTAGCCCTAGTCTGGTTAATTTCAGATTCAGCATTTAAGGTCTCATGATTTCGAACAACGGAATCACAGACCCTGCGCTTGAGAAAGCTTAGCTCCTATATATATCACTTGTAGTATACTAGTCCCGTTGGTAGGAGGGTATTGCCACCTTCCACTTATGCAGAACGAGTCGGCTACTGAACTTACGCCTAGAGGTACTGATTGATGTCTCTTGGCTAGTTGTTCGTGGCGCCGTGGCTTCGATTCCTCTGAGCGATGCTTGAAACAAACCACAGCAGACGCACTAGACCGACAAATTAGATCACAATGCAAATTAACCAGGCGATATGCTGTGGGTAGTGTGTGTTCGCCGTCGCAGCCCTCGCGTATTTCCAGAACCAATCCGAACACGGGGGGCCGAGGATGAAGCCTGAAGCAGTCCATATATAGGTACAAATACCGAGACTCGTGGGAGGACCCATACATGCATATGGCAGAGAGTAGCGTGACTACCTGCGCTCGAGAGCCCTTTTCAGCGAGGTAGCCTATGCATGTTTTGGCAGTTGCCGTCTCACGCCATCGGGCTATTCCAGTCCATATATATACAGAGTGCCCACAAATTTTTCTTCGGAAATTTTATTGTTGTTTTTCCAATACGTATACGCCTGGGCAAAATGTTGGCTCATAGCGCACCACGCGTCGTCCCCGTCTCTTTCCTATACGTTCTCCTCATTTGCATGTCGACCTACTTGTTCTTACTTCACACACAAGTCCCCCCAACGTCTCCAACATCGATACGACCCTACGAACCGATAGAAGGAAACAACTTCCAAGATGATGTCTTCACCCAGAAATTCCGCATCAAAACACCCAAGCCGTACAACGATACCAAACTCGCGCTACTGATAGAAAGTCAGCCGCAGCCGTATCTCACTCCGATGCTATTGCACTTCATGTCCGTGGTGCCACCGGATTGGCCGTTTTTGTTCTTGGGGTCCAATAAATCGATAACGCATCTCACCAGGTCGGCTCCGATCCGGACGTATATGAAAATCGGCAAGCTAGATATGCGCCTGATCCCCGAAGACATGCCCATGACCAACCAGGAAGAAGTCAGCAAGGTCTTCACCAACCCGGAGTTCTACAAACTTTTTCTCCCCGCGGAGTGGCTCTTCGTGTTCCAGTTGGATAGCATGATCTGTGCCAACTCCCGGGTATCCCTAGACGACTGGGTCGAGAAAGGCTATACCTGGGTCGGCGCACCATGGAATGCCAAAGGCGGGTTAGGAGGTAAGATCCGTGCCTGCCATTGTTTCCCTTCTCTTTCCCTCTGAGTTGCCTTTCCTTCATGTTCAAACGGACAGATGCTAAATAAAAATACCCTTGCTAACTTGTAACCTTTCTCCTTCCCGGTACAGGTGGCAACGGCGGCTTCTCTTTACGAAGAATGTCATACCTCATCCGACTACTCGAAAGCCAATCCCGATTCGACGGTGAACAGCTGGAAGACCAATGGCTCTTCAACCACTTAGCCCGCATGCCCGGCGCCAAGCTGCCGCCCTTCGAAGTATCAAGGGAGTTCTCAGTGGAGAGGATACCATTTGGTACTCCGCTAGGATACCACACCGGGGGGAGGGGAACTGTGTTGCCGCGATCAGTCTGGAGATTAAATAGGTGGAGAAAGAGAATATTCGATTACTGTCCGGAAATGAAAATGTTTATGCAAATGGTAGTTGATGGCCCCCAGGAGTCGGATGGGTGCTGGAAGGATGATATATCGGGCACCGGTAGATACTAGAAGGTGGTATCTGCATTTATTAGAAGAGGGAAATCGGGTGCGGGTTGCATGTGGTATACTGAATAGAAAGACGGAAGGAGAGAGTTTGGTATTTGTAATGCTAATATCGTGATTTGCTCTGTACTAGCAAGCGGGTTGGAGTTGTCGGATTAAGGGACATGATCATGGGATTGCTATATATTTAGTTAGAGCTAACGTTAGAAGGTTAGCACGGAGTATAATGGTTGACTTGCAAGTTTACTACTAGCACTATAACAAACGAACGTTGTGAAATCATCGATAAACTACGCTGCCCCCAGAGCTAGCTCGAGCTGTGTATCCTACGTATATGGTTTCGCGAACCTTGCGCGTGCACACGATTGCATTCAACGAGGCTGCGAGCAAAATGCTGCAACCGATAACTAGCTTGGGCTATCAGTCCACTACACAGTCTCCCAATGAAACGTTGGAATCATGAAATATAATGGCCAGTCAGCCATGGCATCAGGACATTCAATTAAGAAACTTAAGCTTTCCGCCGCGCCCGCCAGCCGCGCCTCGGTAGCTCGGCCGCCTCGGCACATCGACATTACCACAATGCAACGCGTTAACGCATGGCCCAATTGATGCACACATATACTGCATGCCTGTGCCAGCCAATCATTCGCCCATATGCATATGCCTTAGTCTCGTAGCAGATGGTGCACAGGCGGGTGAAATTATTACAACGCAGCGCCGGCGAACTTTGTTCGCCCGCAAGTTTTTTCGTTGTCTTCACTCGAAAAGATCTAGGCCCAGGTCTGCTACGAGACTATATATGCCTGTGTGGTGCAGGTGGCTTGGACAGATCCATCATGTATCAAGCATAGAAGAACCAGGAAATACACACGTATACACCTGTAGCGCGTGGTAGCTATAGCTGTAGTATCGTAGCATATGCGTATATGGATCCGGTCCCAAATTTGTTCGGGAAAACTTTCGGGCGAACAAAGTTCGCCGGTGCTGCGCTACGTCCCGTCTGCTTACGAGGCTACTCTATCAGGTCAAAAGAGAAGTCTTATTGTTCATCTGAACCGAGAGGCGAACATATCCCTGACACCCCCACCTGATAAAGGTTCAGGTGTTTAGAACACTCTAACTGGTAGAGAATATTCTAAAGGTATATATATTACTATAGTATGTAGCTGGGACATATCAGTTCACTATAGTAAGCCTTTCAGGGCGTATGTCGTGGTTGCTATAGTCCACAGCTGAAGTACAATATGTTACTATAGTAAGCTAATAATCCTATTAAGGATAATTATATATAAAATTCAACAATATTGGCCTTTGACACTTATTTTAATAATTGATAGCAAGCTATAGTACACAGGATTGAACCTGGGTCCCTTGCATGGGAAATACGCCGGGCTCGTAACCTATCGGGTCAAAAGAGAAGTCTTATTATTCACCTGAACCCAGAGGCGAATATATCCCTGATATACTCTAGCTGTATAGAGTTCGCACTCGACACAGTACCGTGGTATAGCTCACAATGTCGACGAAAACGAAGCGTAGTTGAATAATACTGACCAGTGTCTAGACCGGACGGGTATACATCCCTTGACAGAGTCCGCATTTCAAAGCACAGAGTCCGCATTTCAAAGCATCAATTAGGCCTGCATCGTAGCAAATCCAGGTCCAGATATCACGGACGAAACAATGGAAATTTTGCAGGCCGACTTCGTACAGCGCAAACGTCTAGACTTCTCAGTCAATTTAGATGCGATGTGGGATTGTTTCGCAGTTCGCCCGCATGCACGCATGCACAATGTCCCTGCCACGAAGCTACAACTCGACAATGCAAAGCCCGAAACGTTGACCTAGGTTATAGATCCCCCTATATGACTCGGATCTGTTACGGGGCCATGGTATTTATATAGACAAATGTGCTCTACCACGGAGCACATGGGTTGGATGCGTATACGTCAGTATATATAATACTACTTAGCTATAGCCAACCAGCCTGCAGCGCCCCTGACAGGCCAATTAATTAACCTGAGTTTAGCTGTAGGGAAGGGGCAGTTGCAAACGACGCCACTCGTATACAAAGTTTTGTTTGAAAACCCGGTGGAACCGTATATCACCAATATTGGCAGAACGGGCACGTGGTGCATTTCAGTGGCCCTCTACTTCATATGCACAGTACCGGCATACCATGATACCCGTGAAACCGCAATACACACACACTCACAGGCTATACCCCGGAAAAGTTTACGCGTTGGCGTATATGTGTGCATATGTACGTGTCTGCACGCACAGCTGCACGTCTGTACGCACGCGTACATACGTTTTAGTTGTAGATCACATATAATGCATCTGCGCAATTTAACAGCGGTAGCCTATAGCTCTATAGCCCTAGCTATAACCACCTGGCTATATAGCCTAGCGAGCTGCAGCGTCACCCAGGAAAGCTACTGCTATATGAGACAATGTATGCATCGCGCTAAAATAGACATCGGTACACCATGCACCATGGTAACGTTAAGATGCCCGACAAGTCGACAACGCAAAGGCCTTGAAAAGGGCAATCTAGACCCGAACGCTGATGGTCTTGGTATACGGATAACTGTAGAGCTCTAGTGGCGCATGTCGCGATGTATATATACATATGCTCAAATGACCCCGTGAAACGGCAAACGGTTATATCAACGCTTCGCTATACCTCGGTATATACCGTCCGGAGCCTTGGCTCTTGAAAGGAACCAACAATTAATTTATTTCTGGTCAGCTGTTGTTTTGGCTATAGATACGTATATATAATTCGTTCTCTTGTGGGAATGCCGAGGCATAAAGTGGGGAGGTGTGTATACTCAAGGTTCTAAGCTGACTCTTGTTCGGTATCGATTATAACGCTGGAGCCCCTTTAATTTACAACCCGCTGCACTATCGATCGCGTTGCATGTTGTATTTTGTCGTCTGACGGCACCTGCCGCGCAAAGTGCGAAGGCTTGAGTGTCAATCCAAGACCTACAAAGTACCGCTGTCTACGACAGCGGATACCCGATCGGTACAGAACATATATGGTGTTTCTGATTGAATGGCCTAGTTGCGCACCTGTCAGTAGCCCATACAAACACTGGATTTGTGACGGGCGCAGCTAGGAGCACCGAAGACCCTTTGAGCTCCAGCGCTCTGCGTCTGCTAGTTGCGTACCCGCAACTTGATCACGCTTCTTTCTCCCCTCGTTTGTTTTTTGTAAATATAGTTCAGTCGACTGGGATGCATGATCCCTGCTGGGAAGATACATGTACATGCACTGGAAAGACGGCGGGCAACAGGGACAAGCCCATCGCAGGACGTCCGCCTAACCAGTTGGTGAACCTTGCAGAAATGCAAATGCCGAGAGCGACTCGGGCAGTGCCTTTTTACCCTTTTTGTACCTGTACCTCGTACCTGCATTGCCAATTTTCCAAAACCCCAAAAGAGCATTGGCTGAGTAGGATTGTGCATGTGGTTTCAATTTCACGGGCGGAGGGAGGGCGAACAGCTTTTCTGTATAGGCTTTGCAAGGTAGTAATATAGTTGTTATTTCTGAGATTTACCAAATATATTGTTTGTTTTTCCTACAGTGGGCGACTTATAGTTGGCGATAGAGGGGGGAGAAAATTTTTCATCCATCCATGACTCTTGCTCCCCGCTCTAGTTTCGAGCATTTGCGATACCAGTGGTATGTACGAGCAATGTCCAAATGCCAGGGGTGCAGGTCGAGCGCAAGCGCATATCACGTATAACGTGCATGCAACAAGATATAGTCTCTCCATTTGAGAGCCACTTTTGGGTGGAATGCGAAGATTATCGTTAAACGAAGCAAGCATCATTGCGCACTAGTCAACGCAAATGCAGAGAGAACTACCGGCCGGAAGCCTCGGGGAAAAGAAAACAGAGAAAAACAAATACCATCTTTCGTCGCAGGTTGGATACACAAAGATGTCAGAAACTAGCAGTCGATGAAGGTTTCGGGTTTCTGACGATCGCTTTAACGTTCTCGGCGTAATCGTTCCGTGATATTGCACCCTGTAATTAGCATCCCCATTTCATTTTAATCTGTCAGTTGTTGTTTTTTTTGTGCAGAGAGGCAGTTCCATCCTGGTGATAAAACATGGGGAGCGTAAGCAGCCTCTTGCAGCCGTTCCACATCCGACGCCTGCTGACGATGCAAACTTTGCCTCTAGCGAGGTCATAACAGGAAAACCGGTTGCGAGGCGGCGGTATCCCACGTGAGGAACGCCATTGCGTTCAGCGGAAGCCACTTGAGAAACGGTGAGCGGCCGTAGGATTACATGCACATGTACCCACATTGTGCGCGGAGGCTGCATGCAGGGAAAAATCAAGAGATGGTGTTGAAGTGTGGTTGGGTCGGGTTTAACAGACTGAAGATTCAGCCGGGCCTGCATGTATAGGCTCTTATCTCTCCACCTCAGACACGGACGGCGAACGGCCGTCCAACACAAGGAAGATAAGAGACTTGGCTTTCGTTGTTTTTTTGGGGGGTCTCTGCGGCGATGCGTTCTTTTTCATTGTTAGTCCCGGCGACGTTCAATCCTGATTTCTCTTGGTTTGAGAGGTCACGTCAGCGGTTTTACAACAGTCGAAATGAGATGGATGGCGGGGGCGGCGCGGGCTTTTTTTTGTCGTGATCCCACAAGCCTCGATCCTTTACACGCGAGTCGTCGTGCGGATACGAAAAGCCACACGCAAAAGAGGGGAAAGCCTCGCCGCCTCAAATTCACCCAGCGATGCAGGATGCCCACGCGATTCAAGATGGACGCTATATACATTGCTCTCGAGGTTGGCTCCTGGTTGGTTGGAGAGGATAATTTTTGCGCATTTCCAAGACTCGGACCGAGGGCAGGGGGGCGTGGAAGTGGGGGAGCCAGCGTCGTGCAGATAACCAATCGAGCCTAGTGCACGGGCTTTTCGGTCAAGGACAGACCCTTACCAGACACCCTTCCGGTGGAGTCCAGCCCAGACCCGCGGTCAAATGAGGGTGCGATCCAACAAGAAGGTGCTGGTGTATCTCCGGGAAGCAAGTTGCGCAGAGCCGATTTCCGGGTTTGTCGCGAGGTTCGGATGTGAGGGAGTGAATCAATCGTATCGATTTGTCCAGGCACAACATGTTGGCGGATGCGTATGACGATAGCTGATAGCTTGTAACTCTATTCGCATTTGAGAGCACCCTGGCGGGTGGCCGATGGAGGGTAAATGTCGCCACTGCTCAAAGGGAGTTACGATTGACCAGCTCGATCGGGGCCTTGAGGTGAGAAACATCCAGCCCCGGGCCCAGCCAACCAGCCATTTGGCTTGGGGGGAGGTGGTCCTGCTCCAACAAGCCTGCCCACGGTAGGTTTTCCAATATGGCATCTGCAAGCCATTGCTGGAGGATGAGCGCCTGTCTGCATGTCACACCAATCTGTGCCTGTACGTTTACATTACCTGACATGTCCATGTCCATGTTCTCGTAGCCGGACACGTACCTGATGACTTTGTGCGTATATGTTGCCGGGCACTGCATTTGGGAATTCGACGGCGTGTGCCCTAGAGGAATGTAACACAAAACCCTCCTCCATCCCCGCGAAAGGCTGATTTGACATGACCGTGATCCCTTGGACGGCATCCCAAAGAATGTGCGCATCGCAATTGTGTGCCCACAACTTTGCCGCCTGGCCCAGCGTAACACTGGTGGAGGATATACACATGCTACTGCTGCACCAGGTTAAGGGCCAGCCTCGCGCGTGCATGGGCCGATAGCCTTGCACCCCATCATCGTGCATCCATCAAGCGGCCCCGGTCCAAGCCCCCCAAAGCACCCAAGACGAGATATACGGTGTGCGTGTGGGGACAGTTGAGCGAGCGGCCGGTCTTCCTGCCGATGGACCAACTGCTCCGTACAGCCCCTCTCGCCTATTTTGGGGGAGTCGTTCCACGCGGGAATATAAAGCGAGTATAACAGGGTCGCAGTCGCCCTTCGAGTTTATGAGGCCTCTTTCTGCTCCCTCACCGGATTTGATATTCTCTTGTTCTGTGTATCTCCCCGCTCTGCTGTTCGCTGGTAGCCTTGAGAGATCGATCGATAGGTCGATAGACCAGACTGCCAACCGAGCCGATTAGTCCAAGACAGTTTTTGGAGGATAGTATTGGGCCGCAGCAATCGATACGACCCAACAAGCATCCATCCGCCTGGGCCATTTGCGATACATCCTGCCCTCATATCATCCGTCTCTCGTTGGCGCCGACTGTGCCATTAGGGGATATCCAACCGTGCGATCTCTAGATAGAGCATGAGAGTGTAGAGCTAGCCGCACGCGAATAAGATAGTTCGAAGAACCAGGCAGTCGCGGCTCCCCGTTCGGCCGCCAGAGCACTCCAACATTGGTCATTTATAAACCCGGAATCGATCGATCGAGCAGCGTCGGCTTTCGGTTTAAGATTTGATCGGTCGAGTAAGATAGCTTGGGCGGGTCCTGGCGTCGTGCCCTTGCCGTGGTTCGCAAAGTGAGAAGACTACGAGCAGAGGAGGCCCAACTGCAGATTAACGGCCCAGCAACACACCGCCAGCGGGAATTCTCCCCCCTCCCAATCTTCCATCCCATCATCCTCTTATCATCCTCCTCACCATCACCATCCTCTTCCTCTTCATCATCATCACCTCTCACTTCTTCTCGCTTTCCTCTCATCGCTAGACAGGAGTTATCCTAATTACCCGTCACGAACGAAACGAATTGCTTCAGACACGAAAGCCGTCGCCTGATCGCTTACCGCATTTAAATCCGCCGACGCCCAGCCCTTTCGGAAGCGGTGTTTGCCCTGTCACACGCCAGCCAAGCTCCTTCCCACCAGCGCTGAGGGCCGCCATTGCTCTTTTATTGCTCCCTCCTCTCTCTTCCCCCATTCCCATCCGTTTCTTTTACATAATAGCGCCGTCGCCCGCAGGCCTCACTCCTTCCACATCTCGCCGCCTCTCGCCGCCGCCGCTTTGTGCGCACCTGGTCTTATCCTTTCCCGGTCACAATGTCCGCCGAATTCACGCCCGTCGCCTTGGGCACTCCCTGGAGAACTGACATCCCGCTTCCGAATGGCGGCGACTCGAACACGGAGAACATATCTGCCAGCTACAATGTATGTGTACCTGCGCTGAACGTGTCGCATTGGCGCGTGCTCGGAATCTCGTAGACGGTCAAGCTAACGTTTGCCAGCCCGGTAATGTCGGTTTTGTTTTGATTTCGACGGCCTTGGTCCTCCTGATGATTCCGGGTGTCGGCTTTTTCTACTCGGGTCTTGCTCGCAGAAAGTCCGCCTTGTCGCTCATCTGGCTCTCCATGATGTCCGTCGCTGTTGTGACTTTCCAGTGGTTCTTCTGGGGTTACTCGCTTGCCTTCTCGCCAACTTCTGGGACCTACATTGGCGATCTGAATCACATCGGGTTCCGTAATGTGGTCGGCGCACCAAGAAGCTTTGTCCCCGATCTGCTCTACGCACTTTATGAGGGCATGTTTGCATCAATTACGTAAGTTTTTAAAATCAAATTGCGTCTCAAAAATCAAAGATGGAGTGGACACTAAAGCTAGGAATATCGCACCGAAATAGCGTCGCTCTTGCCATCGGTGCCGCTGCCGAACGTGGACGTATGCTCCCTTGCATAATCTTCATGTTGGTATGGTCCACACTTATCTACGACCCGATCGCCTGTTGGACGTGGAACCCCAGTGGCTGGTCATACAAGTTGGGCGGTCTAGACTTCGCTGGTGGCACGCCTGTGCACATCTCGTCCGGCTCTGCGGCTCTGGCATACTCTCTGATGTTGGGGAAGAGACGTGGACACGGAACCCATGAGCTCAACTATCGCCCGCACAATGTTACTCACATTGTCCTTGGAACAGTCTTCCTTTGGGTTGGATGGGTAAGAATATCAGTCCCGAGCGATAAATTAGTTTAGCAAAGCTAATTGTGTCTGTTAGTTCGGCTTCAACGGGGGCTCTGCCCTCGGCGCCAATCTTCGCGCGGTCATGGCCTGCGTTGTTACCAACCTGTCTGCCTCTGTTGGTGGTATCACTTGGTGCCTACTCGACTACCGTCTGGAGCGAAAATGGTCCACCGTAGGATTCTGCTCTGGTATAATTGCTGGTCTCGTCTGCATAACTCCGGGCTCGGGCTACTGCCCAGCATGGTCCGCTGTTATCTTCGGGATTGTTGGTAGCGCAGCTTGCAACTACGCGACCAAGCTCAAGTTTGTGATCGGCGTCGATGACGCGCTCGATATCTTTGCCGTTCACGGAGTCGGTGGACTTGTTGGCAACATCCTGACGGCTTTCTTCGCGACCAAATATGTCGCAAACTTGGACGGAACAGACAACAGCCCGCTCGGATGGCTCGATCGCCACTGGGTCCAAATTGGTTACCAGCTAGCTGACTCGGTTGCCGGCTTCGCCTACTCCTTCTGCGGTACTTGCATCATCTTGTTCGTGCTGAATCTGGTTCCCGGATTGTCGCTTCGCGCCAGCGAGGAAGCAGAGGTCCTTGGTATTGATGATGCAGAGCTCGGAGAGTTTGCCGTAAGTTTATCGCTTTATCCACCCGATTACACATAGTTTACTAACAAATGTGATGTTCTATAGTATGATTACGTTGAGCTGGTTCGAGAAGTCGTTCCAGATACCGAAGGTATTGAAAAGATGTCATCTGAATTCCCTCCGCATCACGGTCATATAGAGAAATGACTATCTGGGTCTTCGGACCACTACGAACTATCGCTGATTCGAAACGCGCACAATGTTTCGCGGCTATCCAAATAGTGGAGAACTAGACGCACTTTTCTACCCGACCGCTCACTCTTCTCTTACATCACCTCCACCATCCATCGAAGGATGCAGATATTATCACGGAATACGCATGAAATAATATTTTTTGGGACGCCCTCATTACAGCTTTTGAACCAATCACCTCATTTTTCGTTTGTTATATCTAGGGAAAACATTCGAGGCGTTTTGTTGCGTTTATTTTACCGCAAAATTAACATTTCCACATAATACTGCCAGGAGAGCTACCCTACTCCCCTACTAATTGTTCTCCCCGTCCATTCGCTCATGTTACTATTATTTGTAATCTCTGGCGGGAACAGTCAATTCGAACATCCCAATGCTACTGATTGCCCAACTTCCTTCTTTGTTTATATTATTCCATCACGGTTCAGGATTCCCATTCCGTAGGCTTAGCGCCGTTCGGCTTTTCTTCCCTCCCGTTGTTTTATGATTATTTTTCCAGGTTTCCTTTGTCACCTCCTTTCGAGTGTGAAGCTTGTACAACGAACTACGATCAGATTTTTTGTTTTTGTTTTTGTTTTCTTTTTCTTTTTTTGTGCATGGAATATCTCCCAGGGTTCAAGGCTTTTGATAACAAATGCTCGCTGTTTATTGCCAGTTCTTGCGGTTAGAGTACGGCAAACCCTGTTCAGCGGTGCGGTAGCCTCCAGCGATTGTTTATTACTATTTCGCTCTGCTGCACAATTCGACTGTATTTATGGGATGATACCACCCAGCGGGTGTGTGGGATAAAATTAAATTCTCGATCAACTGAGCCTCCTTGCTATAAATTCTTAGATATCTCACGGTGTGACCAGGTTTGTGAATTATAAATACAATCGTTGAGCCGGTGCTTACGTTAACGTTACGTTACGTATACGGACAGAAACTCGTTGTGATGGTATCTTTTTATAATCACTCAGTCCTAAGCTTATACCTATCTAGATAATCATTGCAAGCGAGCACAAAGTTGAGGAAGGTGTATTCATATACAGACGCTGACGTCAAGCCAGACCGCCAAGCTGTGTCCATGGATGCGGGCTAGGGTGCGATATGCTGCACCGCTGCAGTGGCGGGGGACATGGAAAAATTTCCGCAGCTGAGGATCTAGGGTGCAGCGAGCGAGCGAGTGGGCGGACGAGCTGACTTTTTTTTTTTTGCGAGTACCTAGTACCTAGCCTTGTACGACAACGTTGGAATATCAATGGGTGGAATCGCTTGGTGATAGCTACGGGACGGGGCTTGATTGGCAGTAAATTGGCTTTTGGCTGGTCGTGGAAGCATCCGCTTAACGGTGGGATGGTGTACCCCCCCTCCTCTCTTCGGCGGCGGAGCGAGTGCGGAGAATAGGCACGGCTAGCTAGGCAGCGATGAGAAGCTTGATTTGGATCGGTGGCTGTTTTCTATCATCCCTTCTGTTTGTGCTTCTTCGTGAATTCTTGCTGTTTGGGGATGTTGGGCTTATGCATATTTGGATGCGACGGTGGGCTTGCGCAGGGCAGCAAGCATCTAGGGCCAGCGTCCCCGCCGCTAGACGTATACTGAGGATCCGGATCGAGGATTAGGCTTGGTATTTGTCAAGCTGCAGCTAAAGTGCAGCGCAGGCCTGATCCTTCGGGTTCGGAGGCGAGTGTGAGTTTCAGAACTTCTGGGCTCTTTTGGATAGGCGGCGGGTGGTTGAGCCGAGAATGTAGACGTGCATGCACGGTAGTTGACTGCGATGCAAGTATCTAGATGGGAAATCGGTTCTGGTATGTGCGGACGGGGGAAGTGGCGATAGCTTGGAGGTTGATGTATACGTGGACAGTTGAGATGCTTCAGCCTCAGAGGATAATATTAGTACTACGACGCATATGCTGGGGTTTGTATTTATTCGTCCGGGCGGGTAGATGTGGCCAACATTTGAATGGCTGTTGACTGATTGATCTATGTGGTGTGCAGGTTCTATAATCCCTCCGAACGCAGCCTTCTGGCGGCTCGGGTTGCGATTCCGTGCTAATGGATTCGAAGATACGCATGTACGTTTCGACCTGATATGTGATAGGTGATAGGTGCATATGGCGTCCACGATATGCAAGATTCCACTAGCCGGGACAAGTGATATCCTGCACGATGACTGCGGGGCAACAGAATTGCAGAAGCGCAGAATGCAAAATGTAGAAGGAAAGCTCCAGCCGAGGAAATTAAGCTCCGACAAACATGTTGGGCATGGTAGACAGGACAGCTGCAGTGGCCAGGCCAGCTGCAGGTCAGGGGAAGGCTCCGCACGGCGACGGCGGAGTATTGATCAATTCTATTCCGAGAGGAAGGATCCAGGATATAAACCCCGAGAGGAAGGATGCAGCATTCTCGCGCACCTGCTAGCAAGATCTGCGGAAGCTCTGGTAGCTTGTATAGCTGCTGCCTGGCCCGGTGGGATGGTATTGTAGCTAAGCGTCAATAGGATATGAGCTGGCGGGGTGCATTATGTCTGTCAACGATATACACCGTGGTAGGCTCTCAAGGGTTTCCCAGAGGGTGCTGTCCGATCCGCACACGACCGCGGTGGCCAAGCGATGGGATTGAAGAGACAATGGGAGGCTAAACGAGCGTGCAGATTGTATCAGGGTCAAGCTTTCGAATTTAGCCTAGATCCGTGCGCCCGAGGCAGGATAATCAGGTAGGCTAGGCTAACTCTGTTAGGTCGGCAATCATCCATGGAAAACAGAGAGGTGAGGGGTGATTCCGCGTCCTCCAGGTTTCTACGTATACGAAGCATACATGAATGACTGACTAATGCAGATGAGAATGCTAGCGGCTTGAATTTGAGTTCATCGGGGGGTGTTTTAGTTTTGCCCGGGGTGGATTACGGGATGGGATGCCGTAATTCTGGCGATGCGCACGGGGCGCGAGAGTGATTGTTCGGGGAGTATGTCGGACGACCATGGCTTTGTAAGCGTAATTGATATTGGGGGCTCTTCGGGTGGCCGTTTCGGGTCGATCTTGTTGTGATATTATAAGACAGCGGCGATGGGGAGAGTGGCCATGGCCGTGGGGGGGGCGCATGTGGTTTCGCACCGTGGGGTACGTAATTACACTGCCCGCCAGGCACACGGCCATTGAATCTTGCGATAGCAACGGGAAAAGAAACAAGGCGAGACGGAAAGGAAGGAGAGGCTGCGACTTCGGCGAACGCCTCATGACAACGGTGACCATGGCCCGCCCTGACATGACATGACATGACATGAGGGCAGTATGAATTGCGCGCTTTGCTCGAATCCGTGAACGCCGGCTGCAAGCCTAAGCGAGCAGCGGTCCCCTATCGGAGACATTTGGGCAGGGTGGAAACCCGAGGGTGAGTTTAGAACGGCGAGGCCGGGGTTCCCTGAAGGCATACAAAATGGTCGTCGTGATATTTCGGGTTCTGTTCCTGGCGGTATCTGTTTGGATGGATGTTTTAGCCGGGTGTATCAAACCTGCATCAACGTGAAGTGTGAGAGGTTTCGACTGACGGCTATAGATGGTATAGAGTAGGTACCTTTGATCGATCGAGTTGAAGCGGGGACAGTGGTTGTACGTAATGCCAATGCCAGGCACGCGGCGCGTGGAGCTTCCAAAGCTGTGGTTCTTTAGCGGGAGTCCGTGCTCGATGGTTCCGTCTCGATGCGATATCTGTGCGTCCGCCGTATACCTCAAGCCAGAGCGGAAGGTGTCGTAAAGTTGAGTGTGATAAAAAAAAAAGAATGAAGAAAAGAGAGGCTGGCTAGGATCTCGAGCAAAAAAGCTGATTTCATTGAGGATCGAACTCAAGACCTCGTCCGTGTTAAGGACGCGTGATAACCAACTACACCATGAAACCGGTCGACGGTGCAGCGAGCCAGAAGTCGCTTCAAATGTCGCGACGCACGTGATCGACTTTCGTATGATCACGTGGCACACAGTCACGTGGTCCGATGGGATCCGGGGAATGGCGATGGGATGTCGCGACATCGCCAACCAGCCACCACTGCTTCTGCGCACAGTCTGGTTTACGAGACAACAGCTTCACGACACCACCCCTCATCCACCACCATGGCCGACTCCGAAGTCGCGGAAGTACCGCTCTTCGACGCGCGCGGCTTCCCGATCACCCTGGACGGCCTGCTCCAGGATGACCGCGTCTCCTTCTCCAAGATCTCCAACCGGTACTCACTCGAGCAGGAAGACGGTACGGAGTACGAGTTTGACGACAAACTGAAGCGGTGGTACGAGGTGGTAAGTCTCCCCGCAACCAGTCACCTTTGTCCCCCTCACGATATTTTTCGTTGATGTTCCATCTCTACCGCGAAGACCACATGCCTGCACCTTCCCCCCCTCCTGCCCTCGTCGCGAGGACCACCACTGCTACACACCATATCTAGCGCACTGCGAGGCTAGAATGGATGTTGCACATACAATGCGCTCCCGTCGCGGAGGGACACGTTTTGACCGTTTGAGAACCGTCTGGTCGCCTATCTAGCTTGATGACTCGCTGGCCGAAGAGCAAGCCAAAGCGTACGGTGGGCCCGAACCTGACGTCGCGCCCGGCGCTGCCACCGCCTCGTCGAACAAGAAGCGCAAAAATCAGCACTCAAACGACGGAGATGTAAGTACACCGTATTTTCCAAAATTGCCGGGGTTGGTTCCTAATTGCATGTGGCTGGTTGTGTGGTAGGATGTGGGCGCCGCGAAACGCTCCAAGAAGAATAGCAAGCCTGACGCGGCAGCGGCGCGCGTCAACAAGGCCGTATACGTTACCAATCTCCCGCCCGACGCGACGGCGCAGGAAGTCGAGGAGCTCTTCTCGCGCTACGGCGTGATAGCGGAGGAGATTGACAGCGGCAAGAAGCGGGTGAAATTGTACATGGACGAGTCAGGCAATCCCAAGGGTGACGCACTGGTGGTGTATTTCCGCCCGGAGTCGGTACACCTCGCCATCCAGATGCTGGACGACACAGACTTCCGCGTTGGCGTCGGCAATGCGGCAGGGCGTATGCGCGTGCAGGCCGCGGATTACAGCTACAAGGCGCAACAGGATGCGCCTGTGGATAAGAAAATGACGCGGGACAAGAAGAAAATCATTGCGAAGAGTCAGCGGTTGAATAATAAATTGGCGGATTGGGATGATGACGACCCGGCGGCCACGGCCCCGCCGTCCAAGTTTGCAAAAGTGGTGATATTAAAGCGCATGTTCACGCTGGAGGAGCTGCAGGAGGACCCCGCAGCCATGCTAGATATCAAGGAGGATATCCGGGAGGAGTGTTCCAAGCTGGGGGATGTGACAAATGTGACGCTGTACGACGAGGAGGCGGCCGGTGTCGTTAGCGTGCGCTTTGCGGACGAGCAGAGCGCGCAAGCATGTGTAAAGGTGAGCAATTTCTGGCTTGCTTTCTGGGCGGGCATGATGCTGACGTTTGCGTAGATGATGGATGGACGGCATTTTTCGGGGGCGAAGGTGGAGGCGTATATATACGATGGACAGGAGCGGTTTAAGAAGCGCAAGGCGCGGGATACGGAGGCGGATGAGAAGGAGCGGTTGGATAAATTTGGGGCGTGGCTGGAGGAGGAGGGCGCTGAGGACGATGGTGACCCACAGTAGCGGACGCTACCCGTTTTCTTTATGGGATGGGTTGGATTTCGGTATTGGCATTGGCATTGGCATGGATTGGTGTACTTTTAGGGCGCGCGTGAGGGCTGCAGTCTAATGTAGGATGAGTTCAAGAGTTTAAATCCGACGTCGGAAAACACAAAATATGTACTGGAGGTATTTATGTGCATATTCTAGTCTCGTAACAGCTTTGAACGAGACGGTTAGGATTCTATGTACAGTGGTGTATGGTGAGAGCGACCATGTTACGGCTTGGGCTCCGCGGCCAAATCGCTCCTCCTGGTGCGCTCTTCCAGTACCATGTGCTCCAATATCTTGCGCAGCGAGTCGCGATCCTCGTCACCGGCGTCGGCACAGCCTGCCCAGCGGATGCGACAGGCAGCATCGACAACATAGATGTACCCGATACGTTCGTTAAGGAAGGCGAGGGACTCCTTGATTGCGGGAGTGACGCCTTTGCGCACAATCAAGTAGCGTGCGTGCTGCTCCTCCGGCAGCTGGCGGCGGATGCCGCGCAAGGATAACAGTAAGATTGGGTACTTTAGCAGGTTTTCTTGCAGGTTGATAGCGACTAGCTGCCAAGTTCCAGGTTGCGGGGCGGCGGGCTCGCCGAGAACGCGACTGAGATGGTCATCAGGAGTCGAGATGTAGTCTTCGGAGAGCAAGGCCGAGTTGGAAAAGTTTTCTGGGGTGGAGTCACCAGATTTTGGGAATGAGAAGTTTTGGAGAAAGGTTGCGATCTGGCGGTCAGCCCAGACGTTTGTGGACAACGTGACGAGGGAGAGGCGGTTGGCGAAGAGAGTGGAGGTGTCGACAAGGTCCGGGGAGAGTAGGGTGCGGCCGCGCAGGTTGGGGAAGTAGAGCGCCTTGTCGGCCTTGAACGTTCTGCGCGGGGGCAGGAACAACTTGCCCTTCTGGTGGCGCATGTCGGAGAAGTCCTGAAAGTATGACTTGGTCCATTCTTTAGAGCTGCTAGGGTGTTAGTATCGCAGAGGTTAAGTGATGGAAGGGGGTTCCACGGACAGCTCTTTGCGGCGCTCGAGATGACGCTCGTAGTTCTGGAAGTCCTTCTTCCTCTGCGCGAGGGACCGCGTGTCCGAGCCGTCGTTCTCGCCGGGAGATGGTGGCAGGTACTGTCCGATTGGGCGGTCTAGCTGGCGGATCTCGACGCTATCGCCATCCTTACCACGCTTCGGCCGGGCGACGGTTTCATAGGCCGGTGGGGGTTTGGCAGGTGTAGGCGGCTTTGGAGCTGCGGCGGTGGCCAATTGGCGACGATAGCAGGACCGCAGCGCGGGGTGTCGCAGGATCATGTTGGCAGTTCCGTCGCGCTATGCGGCTCGCGAGGCCATGTTGGCGCTTCTGAGATCGATGGCGATAGTGGTTGTGGTGTTTCTGTGGTGTTGCATTTTGAATTTGGCAATTGCTCGTCACGTGGTGTTCGCGTCGCACAGCTGTCGCGTTTGTCTGGGACGACTGGGACAACGGAGACGACCGAGACGACACGCGACTTACCGTCGTCTTGGACAGCTCCCCTCGACAAAAACATCCACCATCCACCAACTTCGATACATCCACGACTCCCACCATGGCGGCTGCTGCAGCGCCCCGGCCGGGCAAACCGCTCTTCCACGACGTCAACTTTACTCTCATCAAAAGCCCCAATTTCATCGGCAAGGAGTACGACACGGTAAGCTCAAATAGGAGCTAATCAACATGGCTGATGCCCCTCTTGCCCCTCCCCTCTACGACCCCGCAAGCTAACACCCGCTTCCACGCCAGGTCAGACAGCACCTGCTCGACCATGGCGCCGTCGAGGTCGAACTCGAGCCCAGCGTGTACGACGTCCCCACCATCAACCTCGAAGAAACAACACATATCATCGCCTCGGACATCGAGTTTTCCGCCTTCTCGGAGCTCGAGCGGCGGCGGCTCGCTGGCGAGATTGACCAGCGCATGCTGACTGTCATCAAGCCCGCGTGGGTGCTCGACTCGATCGCCAAGAAGAAGACACAGCACGTGCGCGCGTACAACGCTGATCCGCGCATGATCTTTTCTGGAATCGAGGCTGTTATCGCCGACCTGCCCGAGGGCGACAGCGAGGCGATCTGTGGCGGGATCCTAGCGATGGGGGGATTGCATCGTTCGAGCCTTTCGCGGGTGACCACACATATCGTCGCGCTGAGCTTGGATAATGTGCGCCATCCATCTGTCTTGTACCCTGGACGTCGTTGGGCGATGACCTTGAAATTGTGCTTGGCTGATTTGGTGCGGTGTATAGGAGGTGTGCAAGGTTGCATTGGAGAAGGGCTTGACTGTTAAGATTGTTATGCCGCATTGGTGCGTACCGTCCTTGGTCCATGTGGTGGATAGTATGTGGGAAGGGGTTGTTGACGTGCGCGGGGTGTTAGGTTCGACGACTGTCTACGCTTGAACCGTAGGATTGATGAGGCTCCGTACCTCCTCCCGGACCCTGCCATCATGACCATGAAATCTAAGGATCCGCTGCCGTACCCTACACTCAACCTCGCCCATATTCACGATCACCCGGAGCGGCAGGACCCGAATCCGGAGTCCATGCGCAACAAGACCGATATTTTCATGGGCAAGCGCTTTTATTTTACCCCGGATTTGGGCCTTGGCGCTAAGCTGCAGAAGATACTGCAGGACATAGTCTTCCAGGGTGGTGGCAAGGTGGTCACGCAGCTGAAGGATGCCAACGTACTACTGTGCCCTTGGCGTGACGGTGATGACTATCTTTATGCGAGCCGGAAGGGCATTGATGTTGGCAATCTGACCTGGCTGTATTGGATGGCCACGCGGGAGGAATGGACATCACCGACCAGATTCCTGCTGCACTATCCGAAAGCCAAAATCCCGATCCCAGGAATGGAAAAGATGGTAATAACCCTATTTCGTTCTATGATTCGCGCTCTACGTATCATATAGGGGATGACATGGCTGACTATCGGTGGATGCTAGCTGATGTCGGTGTCAAATTATAATGGCGATGCACGGATGTACCTCGAGAACCTGATCGAGGCTGCGGGCGCGACATTCACGCGGGCGCTAAAGCCTGATAATACGCACTTGATCACGGCGCGGGACCACTCGGATAAGGTTGATGCGGCACGGGAGTGGAACACAAATCTGGTGAACCATTTGTGGCTAGAGGAGAGCTATGCCAAGTGGGAGGCGCAGACGCTGTCGAATCCGCGGTACACGACGTTTCCGAAACGGACCAATTTGATGGAGGTTGTGGGGCAGACGAGAATTGATTTGGAGTGCATTTCGCATGTGTTTTTCCCTCTAGAGTCGGAAGATGAGGAAGTGGAAGAGGATGTCAGGGACGAGGACGGGGATGGGGATATGCTGATGGCGGATGCAAACGACGAATTGGCGGAAGCGGAAGAGGAGGAGGAAGTGGTAGAAGAGGTAGACATAAAGCCTGTGAAGAAGCGGGGGAGGAAGAAAGGGAGCAAGAACACACCGAAACTCGCAGTGAATCCAGACACGCTCTCTTCTGCGATGGAGACACCACGACCTGGCCGGCGCATAGCTGCACTGGCGATGGAAACGCCCAAGAGCGCGATCATGAGCTCATCACCCCCCGCATCCGGACTGAGCACGGGCGGACGGCGGGCAAAGGAGAACGCCGCGCGCAAGCTGCACGATATCATGCCGGATGTGCTACGGTTCGAGAAGGAGAAAAAGAGAAAGGGCGGTGTAACGCACGGGCGGCAGCGGAATAGTGCTACACCCGAGGTAGAGGATAAGAAGGTGACGAAAAAGCGAGAAGCCGAGGTGGACCCTATGGATGAGGATGAGCGGCCGGAGAAGGCGAAGAAGATAAAGAAGAAGGCAGGAGAACGGGTCGGGGTTGAGGTGTATCTGTTGCTGACGGCGCACCAGGAGTGGGTCGACCATCCGGAGCGCGAAGAGGAAGATAAGGTATTTTTTTCCACATTGCACCCTTTTATTCGCGCTGTGCTATGGGTTTAGGACTTCCAGGCTGATTATAATGTTTTTGGCGGGGTGTAGAGACAGCTACGCGAACTCGGAATCCAGTGCATCGAAAACCCGGACGAGAATATGACACATGTATGCGCACCGCGGCTGGTGCGCACAGAGAAATTTGTCTGTGCGCTGGCGCGGGCGCCAGTCATTGTGCACTCAAGCTGGGTGCGAGAGTGCCTGTCGCGTAAAGCCATCATTGATACTGAGGGCTTTCTGCTGCGCGATACGGACGGGGAGAAGCGGTTACACGTGAACCTGGCGAAATCGCTGGAGCGTGCGCAGCAGAATGCAGGGAAACTGCTGGATGGGCTGCAGGTGTACATTACCGGGTCAGTGATGGGTGGGTGGGAAACGTTCAAGAAGATCGCAGAAGCGAACGGCGGGCGCGGACAGCTCTTCAAAGCAGTGAAGCGCGGGGCGATAGCAGAGAACAAGGATGCGGGTGTGACGCGGCGGGTGGTGCTGTTGAGCGTGGTGAAGGATGAGAAGCTGGCGGTGGGGTTCCGCAAGATGGCGCGGGAGGCAGGATGGGAGCCGTTGGTGTATCGCACGGACTGGCTGCTGGATGTGGCGATGGAGCAGCGACTGGTGTGGGCGGACAAGTACGCTGTAGGTGGGGATAAGTGATGGTGTTTTCGGGGTGGTGTATGATAAGATGGAGGGTATATTGTAACAGCAGAGCTAAAACGCCATGACATGCAGGTATATAATATATACAGTCGCCGGGAGTCGTTCCCCTGGCCCCCCTGGTTTATCTCGTACTGGCTTGATATCTGGACGGCGCTACCATACTTTCACGCCCTTGTCGTCGCCGACGCTGAAGACCTGGGCGACGCCGCGCTTGACGAGCACAGCTAGACAACGCTCGAGCATGGGCTGTTCCATGCCGTACCATTCCTGGGAGGTGGTGTCGTCGCCGTCGGTCAGCTCGAGCAGGGTGAGGACGGTGCCCTTCTGGGCGGTATCATCAAGGTAGGTGTATATCTGGGTGGCAAAGTCGTCTGGGGTGCGCCAGTAGATGTAGGCGGCGGATTTGTCGGGGGAGGTCCACTCGGCGTTCGCGGTGGCGGCGAGGTCGTCGACGACCTCGCGGATGGTGGGGAGCGGGAGATGACCTGTAGATGTGCAATATATGGTGATATCATATCATGTCAGTATGGGCATGCACTCGTGCGTGGTGGTGGTGGTGAGGGCGGAGTACGAACGGTTGATATCTTTATTGGTGAAGAGCGGGGAGGCGAGGGCGTCAACGAGGTTGAGACGCCAGAGCTTGTGCGCGCGGCAGTAGGCTAGCACGAAGGCGCGCCATTGGGCCAGCTGCGAGGACCACGATGCGGCGTTTGGCTGGCGAGTGAAGAACGGCGGGAAGGAGTAAAAGTCGGGATAGTATTCGGGGAGGCCGGCCATGCTGTCGGTGTGGTGTTGCAGTTTGATGTCGTTGAAACGGAGGTCATCTCGCCAAGCTCGCTTTCGAGCTCGCCTTCGAGCTCATCCTTCTTTCCTTCTTCCTCGCGTCTTCAGTCCATTCCGCGATACGCCACAACCACCCGACGACATCCTCATGGACGCCGGCCTGGGAGACCTCTTTGAGGATAACGCGAGCACCGTCCGCGCCATCCACGAGCATGTCAACCGTCTGCGCCAGGGTGGCTGTCGCCAGTACGTCGTCGCATCGCCCTCCGATATGCTACCCCAGATACGCTATCGCGTACTCCCAGACTTCAGACCTCGTGCTAATACAAAACCCGTGTTCTATCCAGGAGAATCGCATGGGGCAAACTCGGCTGCATCGCCTCCATCTCAGCCAATGGCACCGACATTGACATCCGCCACCTCATGGCCTCCACCAAGGACGGCTCGTGGACGCTTAGCCCGAAATACGTCTTCAATAACATCCATGGCGGCGCCACGCTCGCCAGCGTCCACTGGAACAACATTGGCTCCGAGCTCGCCGTTGCCGACATATACGGCCGCTTCGCAATGCTGACCGTCTATGTCTCTGTCGACCGGCTCAACCCTCTGCGCCAGACTAGCGTCACCGCCAAGGACGACATGTCGATGCTCGCTGGCCTATGGTGGCTCAACATGAACAAGCCGGTACGCACCATCCTCCATCTACCCTTCGCGGTACCCCGAGCTGTGGGGCAGGTGCGGGCACTGGCTGAATATTTGAGCAGTATTGCCTCAGCAAGGCCGCCATCCGTCAGGACGGCGTCTTTAGGTACCCAACGAACTCACTGCCGGCAATGGGCCCGCTGAACCCCATCATCGGCCGCACCGCTTGCCTCGGTGTCACCAACAATGGCGTCGTCAAGCTGTGGTATGCCTCGGACGGGCAGTCGCACATACAGAAGGCGACAGCGGACTTGGAGTCCTACAACTCCATGGACGATATTATCACACACGCCGCATTCGCTGCCGACAGAGGTAAGACCTGTTTTCCGTGTGCACTGCAGCAGCAGCTCCATCCCCGTTGGCTTGTTTTGTCTTGTGATCCAGACGTTAGACACAAAGTAAAGTGGTTGCTAAATACCGATTGGATGCCCCGCAGATCGGACCGCCGTCCTGACTGTATACACACAATCCCGGCAGTTGCGCGTGTACCGCATCGCGATCGACTGGAAGACCCCACCGGTACCCCAAGGCGCCAATATCACGCAGCTGCCCCACCCCGTCGTAATCCACACCAAACGGCTGAAAATCGAGCACTGCCCGGATGACGGGCAGGACCCCGCCACGTCCTTCCTCACACATCTGGAAGTGCTGTCTCCGTTCCCTGGTAACAGCACGCAGTACCCGATTGTGCTTGCGTTCTTTGTGAACACATCCCAGAGCCAGTACGTGACCACGATGAAGCGGTGGGAGCTACGGAATGTGGGCTCCTCGCTGCACTCGAGCTTCGACCAGATGGCACAGAGGAGGAATAGCACGGTCACCGAGAAAGAGGTATGAACGTAGCTACCAGTTTCAATAGCAAGTTATATACTAACGTGAGGCTATCTTAGCGATATGAGCTTATATCATATAGCGACGTGCCGTTGCATAAATGCGCACTGTCGGTCACGCAAATGATCGCGAGCACGATGGTTGCAATCACTTTTGCGGATGGAACCTTTGAGATTCGGGACCGGTGAGTAGTTTTCCAAACAGGCTGTAGAGATTGTTGGCTTTCTAACAACTGTTCGAACGCTGTAGCATGCACTTCAATCCGGTGCAGCCGACAAGCAACCACGAAAAGTTACCCAATATGATGCAGGCCGGCTGGCACTTTCCACTATTAGGCCCTTGTAAGCAGCCCTTTACCATCTAATGCGAGAATTGTGCTCATCTACTATGTAGATACCGACGTCGCGTTATCACCAAACTACGCTGCTGCTGCCCTGCTCACAAAAGAGAATGATGTCAACCTCGTCCTGATGACGCACCATGATGCATTGGAAGGGACACCTGAGGAGAATCGTGAGCGCTTATTTTCCCCCACCTCGTCCTGCAGCTAAGCTAAGACGGCCTTCCTCGTTAGCAAATGTCCTCATAGCCGCAGTCACGCTCGCCCAGCAGCATGCCTGTTCGTCCAATAACCACTCGAACAATGACGACCTAGCAGCCGTTGCACGGCAGTACAGCAACAAGCGTACGATGCCTACCGCACCGCCTGCAAACTCTAATTACGGGTGCTAACGCTATCTCGCAGACTTTATCACATGTGTCCTCCTCGAGGCGCACCGCTCGCTCGGGCAGAATATTGACTTCCTGCAGGAGCAGAGTAATGAGAAGCTGCAGCGAAATCCGTTCTTCCAGCGTTGCCTGAGCTTGCAATCTGCGCTATACTACAAGGGATGGGCAAATATCAAACCGATACCGGCCAAAATCTCGCAGGCGACGCTGCACTTGAAGGCAACATCTGTTGGATTTGGGTATTTTATGAACAACGTTGCGCGGAATCGGCAAGATTTAGAGGACTCCAAGTCGAGTAAGTGTAGTTCCGCAATTTTCTATCTCTATTCGCTCCTTTGTATACCTGCTACTGGATCCGGAATTGACTAATTTCAAATACTACAGACGCCCTACAAAACCTACTAGGCGTAGTCAAGTGGGAGATCCACTTCCACGTGTATGTTGTAGATGAGCTCCTCGAGCTCGCGCGCAGAGTGCGCTCGAACCCGAGCGACATGATGCTCATCAAGCAGATCAGTAAGTTTCCAGCCCGCAAAGCTTCCTATTAACCCATCATGTGTTGACCCTGGCCCATCATCTACAGTCCAGGAAACCAATTCATGTGCCCTCCCATTAATACTCACTGGAGCATCGCGGTTCCTCCTGAAATACAATTCGCGTGCCCTCCGCGGCTTTGATCAAGCCGCCCGCGATCACCTCGCGCAAACCACTGTTGATGAGGCCTTAAAACAAGGTTTCCAATCTCTGCGGGCCATAATGGACGCCAACCCGGTGAAATTCAACCTTTTCGAGAAACTCCTCATCGACATTGTCGCAGGGATTAAGGAGACAACTGCGGACTGGGACGCCCAGCGCCGTATCGAGGTTGACCGACTGATTTTCCTGACGGGCGACATACCACCTGTCTTCTACCCGATTGTGGAGCGATTTTTGCAGCACAGCCTTGCGATCCTCAAGAACGATATCGACCCGAGCTCAATATTCTTCTTTGATACGACCTGGTTGGGTTTCCATGATCATCGGCGCAGCGTAGCGTTCCGCCGTACGGAGAAAGTGGATACCCTGCGGAAATGTCTGTTGAAGAAGGGGACGGCGACGCGGCGATGTCTGCGTTGCGGGGAGGTGGTTGAGGATGTGGTGCCGTCGATGCGTATGGGGCTGTGGCTGCAGAGCGTGAGTCGGGTGTGTCTGTGCGGCAGCCTGTGGATGCATGATGCGGAGGATGGGGAAGGGGAATAGCTGTTTGTGTCTTTAGCTTTCGTTTTTTTTATCTGCAGTGGGTGCATTTACCTAATCTACGGGTGGCGGAGTTATCTGTCGTTCTTTTTTTTGCGGTGGCCTTCCGGTCATTGCGTTATTGATATTGCATTTGGGAGTATTCTTTTTTAGAAAGCTGTTTGGGGAATAAACTATCATATGAGGTGTTAGTCTCTTTGTCAGACTAGTGCGGTCTCGTGCGGTTGGCTCGTGGCACTGAGACTGGTGGTTCATGTATTTGGATACCTCGATTATAAGACGATATACATCAGACGTAGTAATAATTACTGTTTTTTTTGTTTCGTTCAAACGCTTTATTCTAGACTTTTTATGACTATGCGTGGTTCAAGGTATTTCATTTCATTGCAAGGTGACGATCAGTTTGATGAGATGAACCCGTCAACGTTAACGTCGACGCACCTCAAGGTACCGGCACCCCCCGTCCCACATATATATATGTTCGATCTCCGCAACCAACAACCAATATCCTCCAGCGCTATCAGATATAAAATATCAAGTGCTTTTCGTTGATCGTAAGGGCAATGCAAGGAAAAGAGAAGTCAAAGGAAACACTTTAAATCAAAGAGCAGGGAGTGCATCGGATATATAGACGCCCAGGCGCCCAGGCCTCTGTAACTTCGATCAAAAGCTCAAAAGCAGGATGATGAAGAACTGAGAACACCTGTGCATCGATGGCGAGGGGGAAATCTAAAAAGAGGTTGGGTAGGAGGCGGGATTAATGAAAGCGGAAGCGTACGGATGCTTAGACGGCGAAACAAGAGCCCACCAACAATCGAAAGGCTAAGAACGACAAGTACAACTAAGAAAGGTTGGAGGATACTTAAAGAAACCAGGCTCTTGCCATTTCCATAGTTTACAGCACCGAGGGAGATGTTTCTTATGTACAAAGGACATCAACGAACGGAGGACCAAAAAAAAAAAAAATCAATGTAATACGGGTAGGACCGATGATATAATACGATAACGGAACCGAGAAACCGCTAGTATACATGGGGGGTCAAATGTATACACGCGAGGAGTCAGGTATTTAATACCCAAAAAAACTTGTGAGCGAGTATGAAAGAGGTGCAGCTAGTTGGTCCTGTAAAGCCCTCTTACCGGACAATGGCAAAACAGCATTGAATATTGACGGGCCAACCAGAGATGGATTGCAGGAGGGTAAGGAAAGTCGCGGGGCAATGAATATCGGATTACTGATGGAATAAGCTTCGAAGACAAAAAACATAAAAAGAAACAATGGATCTGATATCAAATCAAATCTTGAGTTTACCTATTCCATGATGGTAAGGTGCGGTGTGCAGGTTGAGGCTACACGGCCTGTGCTCCGAAACGAACGCAAATTAGTCCCTGTCGCACAGAAACCCCACGAGACAAAGTTCGTTAATTACGTCAGATCGTCTTGTCACGAACCTCAAGTTAGTTTGTAGCGTATTTCTTCGCGAATTCGAGTTTCTCGTTGTCGAATCGAACCTTATCGCGGGATGCAAGTTCTTTGTATTTCTATTTCAAGTTGGACGTGTTAGATTTTAGAATAAAAATATTATAACCGACACCTAAAAACAAGGAGAAGTAAGGAGCAATGGATATGTTACCTTCTTGTCCGCATCACTTGCTGCCCTCCACAACTCGCCGCACTTCTTCATTCGGGCGGTTTGTTCCAAAGCCATAACTTCTGGCTTGAGTATGGTGTCTTTGACGAATAAAGTGTACGCATTGAGGGCGCGCGGAACAAATCGGGAGTCTTGAATCGGCTTCAATAGGCGCTTGGCCTTCTTGTCCTTCTCCAAGCGGTTTTGGTGGATGCGCAAACGGGCGCGGTTAGCAGCCTGGATATCGAGCGGGCTCATTGTATTGAGCCACTCTTGGTAGGCAGCCTTTCTCCTTGCAGTTTCTACCTTGGCATTATCTATCCAGCCCTAGATGTTCGTAAGAAATACAATATTAGCCCGCGATGGTAATCCACAAGTAAGGTTTAACTGAAATTTGATGACATGTCCAGAAGGGCAAGGGGTTCAAGAGAGCTCAATTGCGTACCTGCTTGTCGGCTATCGGCATTTCCTGCCATTTCGCGCCGGCTGACCTGGCAATATCTGCCACTGTATTGGTAGGAGTCTTGGTCTTCTTGAAGTGATCAGAGTAGAATAGGTTGTAGCCGCTGGCAGCCTTCGGCGGCTCGTCCCTCAAAGCCTGGCGGTAGAAGGTCATGACACCGGGCTTCTTCTCGACCTTCTTCTTCTTGATGACCTTCTTCTTCTTCAATGGCTTCTTCTTCAATGGCTTCTTTTTGGTCGCGGTTCGACGAGTGCCTGCCTTGGTAGCGACAGCACGACGCGCCGCAGGCTTCTTAGCAGCAGTAGTCCTTTTTGCAGCGGGCTTTTTTGCAGCGGGCTTCCTGGCAGCGGGCTTCTTTGCAGCGGGCTTCCTGGCAGCAGGCTTTCTCGCAGCGGGCTTCCTAACAGCCGGTTTCTTCTTGGTAGCGGTTGTCTTCTTTTTAGTTGCGGTAGCATATTCGCGAAGGGCAATCGAGGTGATAAGCGGGAGGTTCGCCTTCACGAAGGGAACGATCGCAGCGTGAGCCTGGTGGGCGGGGCCGTTGAACGACGAGAGGGGTCCGGAGCGGGCAATGGCTCTGGCAACGATTGCGCCGAGCTTGGGCAGTGACAGCCCATTGCCCGTGGCAAAACGGCTCCTACCAACTGCCAACATGATGGTAGCAGACGGTGGAGGATCGGTAAATTCTTGTCTTGATGTAGATGTCTTGTTGTCCTGGAAGTGTAGTTTTTCGGGTAAAAAATGAAAAAACTCGTTAGCGTTGGGTGTCGTCTGGTTTTGATGTCATCGGACTGAACACAATTGGAACAATGAAACACCCGGCCACAAATGCCATCATGGAAAAAGAAAGACGCGGATACGATGAATAAATGGAAGGAATCGAATAAGAGCAATAAAGAGAGATATCCAGGCTCCAATTGGAAACTGGAGGCCAAGGAAAGAACAAATAGCGAAAAGGCAGTATCAAAGCAGGGACGTACTCAATTCGATCAGGGTCTGGATGCGGTAAAAACGGCGTGGCCAGGTCACGTCTCGATTCGCTGAGCAGAGCGGAGCAGAACAGACCCTGCAACACCACTGCCGCCGCCATGACGTGCGAGGGAGCACATGGCAGGCAGTTAGCACTCCAGCCAGATGCAGCGCACGTTTGGCGGACAAACGAGTGGGTTCCACCACATCTCGCGAGCCACAGGCAGGCCCAGAGAGAACGGCGGGATGAATTGGATTGGAACGCGGCGGGTGTACGGTACCTTTTCGAAGCAGTGACAGCGGGGCGGGCGAGGGTGATGATGGTGATGATGATGGAGAGGAGATGGTGCGGATGATGGAAGTGGAGGAGGTCTGGTGGAGGGAAGATGGATGGCTGGTTGGCTTGTTGGCGGGGGTTTAGCTTAATCCCCAGTCTCGACAACTACACTGCACGCACCTTACTGATGCGCCGCCCACTGACAACTACGACTTCTGAGCGCACAAGGCCATTATCCCCATCAAGCTACCCCCGCAGTCAAGACCGTGCGCTCCAATCGCCTAACCAGTTACTGCTTGAGGCCCCGGCTGAGACAAACGCTCACCTGGTGTCGACACCAGCTAGTTTCCAACGGACGACGGCGCTAGAGGCTTAGGCGGACAGGGTGTCCACTATACTCGCAATCCCGCCGACAGCGAGGCATGTACACGTATCCAGGAAGACAGGAGTGCTACATAGGTTGTATTGATGCAATGCAATGCGGCGTGGCAGTGTGCTGCCCGCCGCGACAGACCAGCCGGTTTAACTATAATACAGGAGCATTGTCTACATATCATATCAGACGGGTGAGTGCTGAAATCATGACTAGATAAATAAGTATCTCTAGTGCAAAAATGTTGCCCAAAGCACTTTACTCTCTCCTCCAGGAATGCTTGAGAAAACAAAACAAGAAAAGGAAGAAATATCCCAAAATTCGGAAAAAAAATTCCGGACACAGCGAAAGGGGTATATTACGATAAAAAAAAGGTAAGAAGATATGTAATGAACAGGATAGAAGGAGAAAGAGAGAAAAGATGATGGACCGGACCAGGAAATAATGGGAAAGCCGTAAAGGAGGAGTAGGGGAAAAAAATGCGAGTCAGATATATATACTACAACAAAAAGGAATTTGAAGAAAGGTTATTAGTAAAGAGATACGCAGGCGTCCTTCCAGGACGTATCGTTACGACCCAAAGGAAACAGGCGGAAGGGGACAAAACAGTCGAGGGAGGAAAACGGAAAGCTACACGTCTTCGGTAAAACGCGACGTCTTGCTGCCGTCTTGGCTCGCGAGACTGCGACCAACCCCATCCGTCCCCACCAGTGAATGCATCCGTCGAACGGCTCCCGGCGGTGGCGTCCCATATCTGGAAGTACCTTCCCCAGGTTCGCGGATTTGGGGTGGCGGCATCTGCGACCCCTCTGCCAGGCCTGCCTCGTCTTCCTCCATTGGAGGCCCCAGCGCTGGCGAGCCTGTCCTCATCGCTGACCGCGATGTACTAGGCGGAAAGGGACTTGGGACCGGCGCTTGCATGATCCCGTCGTCATCATGAGATATAGACTCTCGCGTGCTGCTGGAGGCTGCAAAAGTCGGCTGCGTGCCTCCGCTGACGTTCCGGCTCCCACCTTCTGACACCGAAGCCCTGGCGCCAGCAACGGATGCGCTGGTAGCTATCATGCCATTGTCGTACGCTGATGGCAGTTTTCTCCCCCTTAGCTTGACGAAGCCTTGTTCTTTCGCCGGGGCTGAGGTCGTGTCCGCAGATGGTCGTCCGCTGAACAAGCCAGCTGCCGTCCCAAAAATGTTGGGCATTATCGAGCCCTGAGGCTGAGACATCTCACCCATGGACTCGGCACCAGTCTCCTGAGATATACCCCGCTGATGGCCGTTTCCGGCGCCGGAATTCAGTACTCCAACGCCTCGCACATTCTTCCGTCGCCGGCGCAACAGGAATAGTAATGCCCACAAGACCAAACCGAGGCCTGCCAGACCGCCAAAAACCCCACCAAGGATTGGCGGGAGTCTATCGTTGACTGGAGCGGCGCTACTGCCGGCAGCCTCCGGGCCAGCATCCGTAGAGCCGATTGCGGACGTGGGCGAGTCCAGCGGGGTGGTCGGTTCGCTCTCGGCGGGGAATATTGTTGTCGTTGTCAGTATCGAGGTGGATATTGAGGTTGAGGAACGCGAGGAATGTCGGGAGGTAGAGGTGTGTGAGGAGCGAGGGGCACTCCGAACCGTTGCCCTCTCGGTGAATAGCAAGGCGGTCCGGTATCGGCTCGTTGTTTGGGTCGCTGTCAATGCGGTCATGTTATGACCCGCTGACTGCACCGCCAACGAGACGGGAGACGCCGATGCAGCTGTTGAATGCGTCCTAGGCAACTGTTGGGTGGACAGGGGACGGGTGGTCGTATCTATGCGACGGGTAGTGGTCGCTGTTGGAATTGTCGAAATTGTCGGCGTAGAGGAAGGTGCGGCCGACAAAGTAGCTGATGAGGGAGCGAGGAGCGAGGTAGACGCCGTAGTCGTCGAAGTTATCGCGGCAGGTTCAGAATCCGGTAGCGAGGTGCTGGGGCCTCCGCTCACGCCCAAGGTGAAGAACGAAGTGCTGATGGTAACAAAAGTCGACCCGGGCGCTGACACCGTAGACAACTGCAGGGTCAAGCCAACGGATACCGTTACCGTCACGCCTGGACTGTCACCCTGGTCTATCTCGACGGGGATCTGGCCGTTGGTCTCCGGCGAGGAATCAACGTCGTCGGTGTCGTCCCCGTCCGCGCGTTTGACCACATGCCAGCGGCGGCGTTTCTGTAATGCGATGATGCCGTCTCGGGTTCTGGCGGCTCGTTGTCGCGAGCTTTCCGCCATCGCCTCTGCGCCTGTGTCATCATGGCCGTGTTCTCCAGCGGCCGCACCGAGGAAGGTTGGCCCGTTGCCTCCATCCAGCTTCCTCCGCTTGAAGCTCGGGATATATCGCCTGATCCGCACACTCATCACCAAGTAGAAAGGACACGGATGGCGAGATTTTGGTCTATAGGAACAAACGTCGAATATTTGATGTTTTCGGAGAGGACTTTCCCTTGCAGCGACTCATTCGGACTGTTTCAGGACCGGGTTTTTTTGTATCTTGGGGTATTTGCGAGCGCTGTTCTCGCAGAGGTAGACGGTCGGAACGTGGCGGTGGTTTCGGAGGGCGTCGTGTTTACCGGAGCACAGGATCGATAGGAGGTCCCTGGATTCCGGGGTGAAGATTGCGGGCGATGAAGAGCTACTATTGGCGGGAACGGCAGATGGCCTAGGCGAGCTGTCCGTGGATGTACGGTTTCCGTCGGGGAGGATCGAGTCGAGGGCGACGAAGGGCGAGAACGAGCGACAGAGAGTTGGAAGGTAAAGGAGCAAGCGGCGATGGAAGTTGAAGAGCGATCGTGGGGTCTGGCGAGCGAGTATAAGATTGTATCGGAGGGCGATGCCGGGAAAATTCCTCATCCAGGAGCGGAAATTAATGCGCTGTGGTGTTCTCTTTGGTCGGCATGGAGCGTCAATTCGGCCGGACGCACGTCTTTCTATTTTTCGGTTCTCCGCCGTGTTCGAGACGCTTCCTAATGTCCCCGACAAGGGCTGAGAGGGCTGAGAGGGCTGCGAGGGCGATGGCGATGGTTCGTCAGAGCCGCTGTCATGCTTGCGACGTCGTGGTTTGCGGTCGTCGATGGCGGACCGGGCAAAGAGTCGATGGTGTTGCGGCGTCGTTCTGTCGCACTGCGCTGAATTGGGAACCCAACTCTGATAGTTGTAGCGATGGTGGTGGTGGTGGTGGTGGTATCCTCCTCCAACTGTGCTCGGGCATCAACGCTTCGCACTTGCGCTCCTCCACCGACCCCGATCGACAACGGACGGCCGCCGGCCAATTAAGCTGACTGACGGCGATGATGGCAGATGACGACCGTCGATGGGTGGTTTGCCCCTCTCGCCAGCTGATCGGTCCCTCTCCTGAATGAACGCTGCGGCGTCGACCAATCGATCGACCAACCAACGGCGGCGGAGCGAAACGAAACGAAACGAACGGCCAGGGAATCGATTGGAAACGAGAGAAAAGGAAAGCAAAGAGGGGTGAGCAGGACGAGCGAAAGGTGACGCCAAAAAGATAAAAAAGAACCCAAAAGGTGGGCGAGCAGGCAGCTGAAGGAGCGGAGAGAGCCCAAAGGCGAGAAAGGAATGACGGAGCAGGAATAAAGAAAGAAGCAACAAGCGAATACGATAGTGCTGTGCACTATAGCACCCGCACAAAAGAAACAGCAACGGAGAAAACGGGGAAGGCTTGAAAGAGGGCAAGAGGAGTGGAAGGAAGGGAAAAAAGGGAGGGAGAGGCTAACGCGAAGGCTCCAAAGGTCAACCCACTGCGACTTGACGGATCGAGAGAGAAAGCGGGCCATGGGCTTGCGCGAATTGGGCCAGTTCTGAGCAGGGAAAACAAAAGCGGCGGGAAGCAATTGCAGGCCCACCCAGCTGCCAGCCGCATCGATGCAAGTCGATCCTGCTCTGCACAAGCACGCCGGACGAACCGTGCCAGCCTGCGACCAGACTGGCAGGCCGGCCGGCGGACAGGCATACGGGCGAGCAGACAGGCAGTCGACTATCAGGAACCTCCTCTGTGAGCGGCTGAACGGACGGTTGCGTCCGCCAATCCATTGGAACCGGTTCATTCGAGCTTTGCTCGGTCAGCTCCTATTCACGTTCGATGGCCATGTTATGCACGCCATGCGTCCTGCAGGCTGCAACGTATGGCGTCCTTGGCGGACAACGATTTGACGGACTGACGTCTCTGTCGCGACCGGACGCCGCACGGCCTGCATGTCCTCCTGTTCTAATAATACAATACCGTCACGTCCGGTACGCTATCGTGCGGTACGCTACCATGCGCTTCGTGTGCGGATACACCTCCAGCCCGCGCAAAGATGCGAAGAAAGGGAAAGAAAGANTGCTCATGTACATGTACGATAGTGCATGTAACCGGCGCCTCCACCGTCAAGCTATCACATCACGTCCAAACAGACAGGCCGTCCAAGTCATCTCCGCGCGATTCTGTCCAAATCCCATTTTCGTGCGATCCCGTCCCCTTCCCCTGTCGTTCGTGCGCCTGGCTCCTTCTCGAGTTGCTTCGGCCAAATTAACGGCACCCTGGAACTGAGCGCAAAAGTCGACTAGAAAGCGAGAACAAGGGGTCGGAATATCCCCGTTCGCACAATCTTGTATTGCAACTTGCGAATTTCAGTTTCTCTTTTTTTTTTTTTT
>KI966390.1:83383-112212 GCA_000525045.1 Drechslerella stenobrocha 248 | reverse complement strand
TTTTTTTTTTTTTTTTTTCCAACCAGGGATACACGATTTTCCGATAGATTGCAATATTACTCCCGTAATATTACCGAGCCGGTCTCGCAATCGAGGAATCCTCAAGTTTGATTCCCCAGACGACGCCAAAGCCGAGACTCTCCTCAATCGAGCAGGTGAGCTAGCGTACTGTCACAGCCAGGTCCCGCCAGCATCACCAGCTTTCTCCCAAGATGGAGGACGCACCGCATTAGCGTGGACGATAAGTTGGTGCGGTTATGAACATGGAGGACTGACAGATCAATCTGCATGCCCCGGACGTCTGCAGCCTGCCAAACACCAACCGCAGGATTCGACCCGCCAAGCCAAGGAAAGCAGGCTAGCAATCTGCCGTTTTGTCGGTTGGCGAGCTCGAGCGAAAGACCCGCCGTTGTCATCGTTCCATCGCATCGCAACCAATTATAGAACTTGGTAATCGCATGCACTCGATTGGGACGATTCGAGCTGCAGCGCATGCGCTCACTCGGGTGCACGTACGCTCGCACGCTCGCATACGCAGGAGATACAATACAGCATGAAGAGACCGATATTATCTTCCACCTGCAACTCGACAGAGCTGGTCGAGCCAACCGCATGCCGTATATCCATGCACGATACTAAGGAACCGAGTTTCCCAATCTAACGTTTAGTAGAAATCCCAGGATATAAAATCTGTATGCGACTTGAAGCTTAGAATTTCCCGTTCGGTCGAAGCGATACGTATATGCAATTTCGCTGAAAGAAAGAAAAAACAAAAACAAAAGAATAAATGCTTGGGCGCAATAGTCTTACCATAAGGTGGAGACCTCAACTAGCTCAAACGGTGCGACATCTACAGACGCTGACCTCATTCGACATGGCCGTCGGCACATCTGCCCTGAAACAGTGTATCGGATTAACTACCCGTTTGCACTCAAATGGGCTCTTCACATCCGGTATCCGCCCACAGAACACATCCGCGGAGTCTCCACCGCGCATTGTTGACCAAATACGTGCTGTGTACTATGACTATCCATCCCCCTACAAGGCCAGCCATCTCCACCCAGTTATACGTGTAGGTGGGTAAGGAACAACTTGTAGCAGTGCACGCCCTCCCATACACACATTCCAGTAGCATTTTGTGTACATGTACATGTACATATTATCTCGGAAGGAACATTGACTGCCGTACCAGTACCTTTCCCTGCCCAGCCTATCAGCGGCCGAGGACCGCCCATCTCTTCGTCGAGGCTTCATGCAGGTACGCGCATCTGCTGAGTTGGACAACAGCGCCTTTCCGGTGCACCTCCTAATCTCAACCCCTTGCCGTAATTATAAAGTACCGATGGCGTACCAACTTGACTGTCAACCGGTATAATTGCCAGCTTTAAACCCCCGTTGCAGTAATTAATAACTTAAAAGCTATAGCTAATGACGGAAAAATATATTTAGATGGGGGAGGGGAAATATACACAAACATCCCTTTCAAACCCGGCCAGCAACTGCAATCTTGTACCCCTAGATTTGTGCGATATACAAAGTACACGCCGTGACCTTTGGCTGCATGCATGCATTGCTGAGGTGTCCCCGCATGCCGCAGCCCACGCTCAAAGCTATATCGGCCCGTTAGATAGCCCGAGGAGGAAAACCGGCGCCCATGATTGGCCGCCCGCCTGGTATGCAATTCGACGATCGGCGCGAGTTGTGGGGGTCGTGAGCGCTGTGATTCGCGGATTCAAGGCCCCGCAGCTTACAAATGGGTGTGCAGGCACGTGGCTGTCATTGGATTGCAATGATGTGATATTCCGGTGGTGTGTCCCCCGTATGAAACCGCGGCCAAGGGGTTTTCCATACCATACGACCTACGCTCGTTGTTTTCCCCAATCTTGTTCGCTGCATTGCATTGCTTTGTAAATTTGATGGGTTCGTACAGCTTTGTATCACCTGAGAGTTCGTTGCTTAAGTGGTTACTTAAGTGGCTACCTATAGTCATTTCCTGCTGTGCGCTGCTGGGTCAATTAGGGGGGCGTCTCGAGTCGAGAAGTCTGGATATGTCCGAATATCGGAGTGGTTGGTCTAGACCCCGTCGCTTTCGTGGAGGCGCGTTCGCACGCGCAGCTGGAGCTCTGACGGGATCTGGAGAGTGGCGCGTAGCCAATTGCAGGCTAGATGTTGGATTCTATCAAGCCAACGCGCAGGTTTCTAGACCCTGGTTTCACATTTTTTTCTTTGTGATGATCGAAAAAAATGTAAAGTTTAAAGTTTAAAAAGGGTTGGAGGAATGCGGAAACTTTTCGGGAATAGATTTACATATCTGACACTGTTAATCTTAGTATATTAATATACATATAAGACGATAATCGATAACCAGATATTGATATCGGCAGTAGCCTGGAGGGCAAAACAAGTTACCACACATAGCCTGTTGAGTGGACGCCGATTGGCGACGAGCACCTCGGTCGCGACCTATATTAGTGTATTTTTATATATCAATCTCGTAGCAGACTGGCGCGGGCACAGGCACCGTAATTACGAAAAATTTCCCTAGGGCCCTGCTATAGCCCGCCAGGAGGCAACCTCGGCTATAATCCCACAGGAATACGAGTTAATCGACGGACTGGCATGTAAATATTTCCCAATATATAACTACTGTATTGGAGAAAGCTAGAAAGGGCGTCACTTTGACTTGCAAAGGCCGCCCATATGTTGCACACGGTATAATTTGTCACATGCCACTCTAATTGTGGGGTATATGTATGCACGACATATATAGTGAAATTGTCAGATAGAGTCTGCGCGGCGTGTGCACATGTACCAAATTTCGCGGGGGGGATGACTTATGTGCGCATGTGTACGCTCAATATGATCAGTCATTTTTGAAATGTTCTCCAGCTGCAGCATGAGATGCAATGGAAAAATATCTCGGGTTGCATCTCTGCGGAATGATGCCTCGGCATCCACGCCTTGGTAGCCAGGAACCTGCATGCCTTGAAAGTTAGCTAGCGTGAGGTACTAGTGTAGTGCGTCCTTCAATATTATTGCGGTGGAGGCTAGCACGCACGTTCCTATTTGCAGATCTGGCAGCCGCGGCCGATAGCTGAGTGGTAGTTAGTTAACTACATTGGCCATATCCTGGGCGACCGCGGAATGGCAAGGTATAGTCGTGTGACTGGCAGCCGGATCTCATACCAGTATATCATTCTTGGGCCTTATGATATATTGTCGGTATCGATGTGACATGATAGCACTGGCACTATAGTATGAGAAGCTGTCATATGACGTATCACTTGACCCCGAATTTTGTGACGATGGGAACCTAATTCTGCTCTCAGGCACGAATACTTGGTGGAAGATGGGGTGGGCATTCGTCTTTGTTACTTGGATGGCTTCTGTTGGTAGGCCTTGTATAGTGAGAGTATACATATGGAAACTTGACCTTGAGCTGGTGCATGTTCTGCGGCCCTTAATATAAATATCTGGGTACGCCTAAATGCTAGAGTTGTATCAGGGTACTATAGAGGGTAGGTTGAAGTATTAGAAGAGCCTGAGGGGATCTCTGTCTTTGCAATATATAGACCAGGCTTCAGGTCGGCCCGGGCCATGGAGGGAGTTTGTGATGTCTAGTGCTTGTTCTAGACGAGCAGTACAATGTATACTGGAGAAAGAGCTTGGGGAGCATTATAGTCTTGTATTAATTGACGCTTTGAACTTTTGTTTGAATCCCTCTGCAATATATGTATCAACCTATCCGGACCGTCGTCTTGTGTATATTAAAGCCAAAGCCCACACGCTCAAAGCAAGACCCAGCGCAGCCCACTACATAAAAACTGACTTTGAAGCCGGGCGACCCAGCATGAACTTTCACAACCACAGAATGCAAAGACGCACAAGGACGCAAATCACTACAGATCACGGCGCCTTGTCCACCCTATCCAGCCGCTCCAGAATCCCATGCAGCTCCTTCACCGTCTCCTTCCGCCGCTTCCGCACCTCCTGCCCATCCGGACCATCCACATCCACCGAATCCAACTTCAACATCTCCCTGAGCACCGTCTCACTCAGCCGATGATGCTCCTCCTTCCGCTTCCCCGCGTCCGCTGGCGGGCTACTCTCAAACGCCTCGACCAGCGGCATCACGGTCCCGCCCACCAACTGCTTCACCAGCTCGATCTGCTCCATCGGCGGGATCACCTTCTTCTTTTGCTGCTCCGGCGCCGGGGATGGCGTCGGCCGCGCGGATGTGCCCGTAGCTGTGGTTCGAGACCTCGACGCGCTGCTCGCCGGCGGTAACACGCTCTTGGACGACATGCACAACAGCTTTGCGCCGTGCCTCAACCCGTATTTCGCGAGCGGGACGGCATCATCAGTGAGGGATTGTCCGGCAAACACGAGCTTGATAGAGTGCCCACGGCTGACGCCTAGCGCGTCCTGCGTGGCGGCACGCAGGTCCGCAACGGTAGTGCTCGCGGATGCGATGCTACCGGACGGGAAGGTAATTGTGTGGGTGTCCCGCGCGTGCTGGACGTATACGGCGTCGTGCGCGCGGGAGGCGGCGTCGTCATCGTCACTGCTACCGCCGAAGAGAGGCTTGAAGAAGCGGCGCATCTGTGCGAAGAGGAAGGGGAGGGGCGCGATGACGGCTGCGAGGAGGACGGTGGAGACGACGATGGCGAGGAGGCGGTGGTTGTCGTCCGAGCCGGTGCTGGTGTATGCGCGGAGGGAGGCGGGGAGGTAGCGGGACTGGAGATGCGAGAGTGAGGTGTCGAGGTGCTGGGTCAAGGTGGCGAGGCGGGATTGGAGGAGCGCGGTGAACCGGGCCGGGAGAAGGGTCTCCCAGAGGTCGTTGGACGCCAGCTTGGTGGAGCGGGAGGTGGTGACGGGCTCGAGTGGGTGATGGTTGAGCGGCGCGCGTGGGTTTATGCGGGTGGTCGTGTCAATTGGTTGTTGTCCGGCGGAGAGCCTTTCGACAAGCTGTTCTGATGCTTTTTTTCTCCTGGATGCGCGACCGGCGCTAGGCTGTATTGGGTAATTTACGCTTACCGGAACGGGTAATTTTGGACCTCAACGCGCCAAGTCTGGAAATGCAACAGGTTGCCGTGGAAGGGCGTCATTCTTGGGCGTGGGCCATGCTACGTGGTTGCAGACTACTACTGTTTGGCAAGGGGTTTGAATTGACTATGTCGCTCATGGCGCCGTGCGTATTGTGCAGATGCTTCGGTCGGGGACAACGGCATATTGGGCGATTGGATGAACTCTGCGGGGCACTGCATGTATACTGCACATTGCCGACCTCACAGCAGGACGGGTGTCACGCCGCGCGGAGATCCGAATCGCCGTCCAATCAGCCTCAATACCATATGGATGCAACCGACGTGGGGTATGGGAGCTGAGATGGATCATCCCATCCCAGTGGGAAATGATATATGTATATATCCTACTTATATATACTCAAATAGTCTATGCGTTGCATGGATGGGACGTTTCGAATATATTCCATAATGACGACGCCTGTGTCCATCTGCTACGAGACTACAGCGACACTGTGCACCCGCTGGCGCCTGCCTTGATGTCATTGTCATTGTTTTATGGAACATAGTAGTCTCGGTGCAGACGGTGCGCAGGGGAACATAGCTCACGGTAGTCTCTAATGTAGGCAAGGAACCGGCGTGAGATAGGGTTTAGCTCTGCGTCGCAATTTGGAGTCAACGGCTGGTAGTATTGTCAACCACGTGATGGCACTACTGCAAAACCGGGTTGACGGTTGGATGTATTAGTAGCACACGAGCGGGATGGCTTGGAAATCCACGTGGGTGTTAGATGTCACGTGAGGAGACACTATTTCAAGAGTATACCCCCTTGCGTCAAGCTCGAGGGGGGAGCTCACACCAAGCAGGCTAGGTTTTTTCTGGCTAGGTCTTTTCCAGCTGGAGCTGAGGAGGTGCAGCTGACCTTCGGGATGCAGCTTGTCCTGGGCCACTCTGCAGAAGTCGACCCTGGGGGACTGCGACGCGAGGAGGACAGTGAGACGGAGGGACTTGCCCTGAAGGCCCAGTTGGAGCCTGTCGGCAGGAGGGAGAGGGGTGCAGGATTGGAGACTGAAATTGCTGAATGCACGGGGATGATAGGTGCGATGGGGCGGTAGTAGTAGCTTGGGTGGTGCAGGGCGAGCAGGCAAGGGCTGTGGTGGCCCGATTGGGTTGCACAAGTGCGACGAGGGATGGTGAGGAATGTGAAAAGCCGGGGTTGCCCTCTGGTTCACGAGACCAGGGCAACGGTTGACGGGGCGTCTGGTAGACACATATTCGAGGGCTATCCTGGGTGTTTCGTTTCAATGCCAGCTTGCGGTAGTATGAATGCGTGGACGGGGGGGGGGAGGTATGTACTGGGAAGTCGGTTGTCTGTGAGCATGCACGAAATATTGGGAGTTCCGCTGGCAACGTACAGGCCAGGCGATATAAATACTGAAGAGCAGGCCGAGTCGGGTAAGTGGTGAAGCCTGTCAGGCATAATGCGTCGATGCTATTGGCCCACTTGTCGAATGGAGGTGCCCGGCTCGGGTGGAGAGGCCGGTGTTCGGCTGTGGTGAGTCTGTGGACGAGGCTAACCACGAAGGATCTCGAACGGGCTTGCGGCTTCGGATGTTTTAGACGCGTTTAACGTTGGGCACTAAAATGGGCCACATGTCATGGTCATCGAGGGTCGTCAATTTCGGTTAGTCGAGAGAGCTACTCATCTAGTAATCAGCCGCCAGACTAGGCCGGACCGGGCGGCGGTGATAATTATTACTTCGATGCTAATGTCGCATTGGATGCAGAAGCCTGAAGAACAGCGAATGGCGGCGGAGGGATAGATACCCGAGTGCGGTGGGTGATACCTGGAGTGGGCCGACGACCGCGGCCTGGCCCCTTTTTCCTTTGTCGCGAGAGTCTGGCCTTTGAGATCCGGCTGGGTGGTTCTGCCAAGATCGCGGGCGTCTGATTGGATGACTGGGGAAGTTAACTTCCGGCCATTTTCCGTGCGGTGGAGTAGTTTGTTGGTTGTGGGATGAGATGGGGGATGAGTGGATGGATGGGTGGATCGCATGAGGCATGAAGCTTCGGTGCAGGTGTACATGATGTCTGTAAACGCCCGGCGGATGGTTTTGGATTCTCGCCGGACGTCCTGAAGTCGAAGTCTTCTTTTCTCCCCTCCCCCCTCCTCCAAGTTTGAAGTCCCCTCGATGCCCTTCGTCCACTCTCCACCCCGCCATCGCCCATCTCAAGCTTCCTCGACCGAATCAAGTCCAATCTCCCTTGAGGGGCTCCTGCAGAATACATCGTAGTACATCCCCATCGACGTCTTTGTCGCATTCCTCGCCACCACCGCGCCCGGCCATTCCCACGTCGCCTCAAAAGGGATAGAACACGGCTTCGGAACTTAACTCGTCGCCCAATATCAAATTTCTGCAGCCGAGTCGGCCTGTTAGTGCCAGCCAGCCAGAAGATTAACCTGGCTCTCATCTCGTCCAGCGTATCGGAATCCGCGCTGGACCGATCATTTCCAGGCGCAATTCCTCCCTGACGGCCAAATCGCATATCGCCATCATCGAGCAGTCCAGTCCAGTCAGCCTCTCTCTCTCGCTCTCTCTGCTGCCACTCTCGATCTGATATTACCCGCAGAGCTCGAAGCAAAATATATTGGACGGTGGGCTCATATAATATTACCTGGTGAAGCATCTTAAAATTGGTCTTTCCCCTTTGGACCGGCTCCAAACAGACCCGCGCTCGCACCGTTTTTTCCTCCTCCTCCCATCCGCAGTACGTACATACATACTTTCTCCCTTCTCTTTCCTTTCCCCGTCCCTTACAGATCCTCTCGCAGATTTGACTTTTTTCTTTTCTTTCTTTCCCCTCGCTCGTTCCTGTCGTTCTCTTTGCCTTCCCTTCTATCGCTGTCTCGCGACTGCCGCTCGTGGTGGAGTCGTGCTGTTTTTGGTTCGCCCCGGCCGCTCTCGAACGGACTCGCCTTGATGATCCGGCCTGGTAATCAACAGCCTCATCGATCGAGAGACTGATTCGCGGTCGTCGTGGTAGTATTTCCAGTAGTCGTCGACGGCCAACCGTGCTCGTGGTTCCGGTCAACTTCAGGTCAACTTCAAAAGTCAACCTCTGGTCAACTCCAGGCCAACTCCAGGGCCAGGCATCGGGGCCTTCCCCTCGACATCGACCTCCACCAATCCCGGCCCCCCGGGCTCCACGCTTGTCTCGTACTCCCGCCGCCTGCATCTACTGCTGCACTCCTGCTGCATCTACTGCATCTGCTGCTGCATCTGCAACCGCATTTGCATCTACGTATCTATCCCCGTGGCCTGATCGCATCGCTGGACCCGCCGGGCGTCTCCTTTCCTCCCGCGTCTCTGGGCTATCATCGTGGGATATTACCTTGCTCTAATACCTCGCATTGACTGCGACCCGCATTCCCTCTCGTACACTCTCTTTTTATTTCAGTCGCGATCGGTGCCTCATCGCAGCTTCCTTTCTTCAACAGCGGTCATTTCCCTCTTTATCTTATTACTCTTATTATTGCCACCACCACCACCACCACCGCTACCACACACACACACACGCACACTCACACTCTCTCAACAGTCATTCTCCCCTTCACCCTTGGCCCAGCACTCCTCCTCCCTATTCACACCAAACTCGCCTTCCGCTCACTTCAATCCTTCGCGCTTGCAACTTCGGACTCGCATCTTCTCCTGACGCTCGCTAGTCTCGCCTCTGCACCTATCGAATCTCATCCATCCTTGCCGCTAGCGACAACACCTCCCGACTCCTGATTTGGCATCCTCACCCGACAGGCCTGCCAAACAGCGAATCTCGATACTTCTTATACCACAAAGGAGGAGCCCCGTGACAACATTCAATTCGACCCGCGGCAATCGTCTCGACGCTCGACAAATCACCTCGCTGTACATCTGTCGTGGCACACATATCAATCCGCTGGCCGTTGTCCGAACTCTGCATACCGACCCGCAGGAAGGCGGCCTGGCAAAGCATTTTCATTTGTTGTCCTTGCATTTTTCCAATCTTCGTCGACGCAGGACAGGTGTAAAGGGTAGAAACGTCACTCTAGGGAGGCGATTTCATTCGTTCTACCCTCCTTTGACGGAGTAGCCCTGAACCGGCCGTCGTTTCCCACCAATACCCCGCGACCATCACCTGCTCCTACTGCATTCCTAGGGCCATTTCTCCCTCTCCTTCAGGATGACAAGCGTTGCTGCATCCAGAGGAGTGGCCAGCATCACACCTCCCTCTTCATCCCACGGTCATCGGGATTGGGATTATTCGGTTCCAATCGACACACCCGTAAGATTCCCGATCATCGTGCACCCCATTCTAAAAATGTATCGTCCCTGCTAACGAGCAATCTCTGTTTTGATTCGAAATGCATGTAGGATGACGACGGGACAACATACTACAGCTACGGAAACGGAAACGGAAACGGAACGGGAAACAGCAGAACTGCTCCTACAGCGAGTCGCTCGAGAACAAGTTCTGTAACAAAAGCCAGAGCAGCCTCGGAAAGCAGAAAAACTTCTGGCTCCTACGTTCGCTCAACCTCGGATTATACAAAGGATACACCCAGGAACGTCCAGCCCTTCCCCTCGAACGACGCCCCGAACGGCGAGCTGTTGACAGCGCCTCGTGCACCTGCCTTGACAAAACCCGGAACGAATGAAGGCCGCGACTCCGTCATCGACTTTTACACGGTAAACCGATTATCTACGATAAGCGGTGTTACCGAAATCCTTCCGAATATCAACAGTTCGACAACTGCTATGTATGATCTCTCCGGCGATATTGACAACCGAGAGGCTTCTAGCTGGATTCACCGCGACAAGTTGATGAGGATAGAAAAACACGAATACAAAAAGACAGCCACAGCTTCCGTTTCTACAAGTGACGCGTGGATAAAAACAGCACAGCGCAAGCTTTCTTTAGACCGTATGTCCAATTCCCCCAGGCTTCTGAGCACGCATTTGCTGAATCTAGTGAAGAAGTTCATTCCCCCGAGATTTTCGACAACAACGACTTTGACTTGAGGCTGCCCGAAGAACGTGAAGCAGAGCGCGCGGCACAGAAAATGGCGTCAGCCCGTACCAAATCGATCACTCCGTCGAAGATCCCCGTAAACGTATTTTCGCCAGCGCCGATACCGGTTGAATACCTAGAACGAAACAGTCCCTTGAAACGGGCGAGGTCCGGCTCTCCTGACGAATACGAGGTCCAAAGCATTTCGTATCCTGTCACGAGAGCAAGGTCTCAAACGCTAGATTCCGAACCCCCTCCAGTGACCCCACCAGAGAGACCCATCCTGAATTCCGCAAACTCTGGCACGCCGCCATCCAAGACCTCTATCCGCAACTCAACCAAGACTTCGCCTCGGCGACCAAGCAGCTCACAGCGAACATCTGGCGGGAAAGGAGTGCAGAAGCCTCGGACGATTTCGTCAGCTGGAAATCGTGGCTCTGGAGGCAATGCTTCAACAAATAGTGGCAAGCATAATACCCCTGAAGGCCCGCCACCATGGGCACTGGGAACATATGCACCGGACCCGAAACTGCCGCAAGATCAGCAGATCATTCCAACTGTCGCTAAACGTCTGCAGCAAGAACAGTGGGAGAGGGAAGGCGCCAGCGCCTCTGTCTATGATAGAGAATTGCGGCCTCTGAAGATCCATGACCACGATGGGGAACCCAAGGAGGCAATAAATTTTGGACCACCGCAAACCACTCTGTGGCCGGCATCAAAGGAAAAGAGGAGAGATCCGCCTCCCATGATTGTAAGTTACCAATACGAAACCCACCTGTTTGTTGCACGCTATCTAACTCTTTTGTTTCACAGGAGCCTCCAACAAGAACATCCCCGTCGCAGGAAACGGCACCAACGTCACCAGTGAAGGAGCCGATTCGAGTCAAAGACCCGGAAGAGGTCCCAGAAAAAGGCAAAAAAGACAAGGGATGCTGCGGCTGCACGATCATGTAGTCAACATGCCGCACATCACGACATCCCACTCAAAACTCACCCACGACTTGTCTTTTCGATCTTCAGCGATATTTCGGTCTTTTCGAGCAACTAAAAGCACAGCGTTAGGCGAATCTCGGCGTTTGAATACCTTTTTTTTGTCGTCTTTTTTTCATATACAACTCTTCAATTCCGAACATATACCTCTTCAATTCTGCCGACGACGTTGTTATATCAGGGGTGGGGGCCTTGTTGGCCCTCTGTTTTCTTGGATCTTTCCCCCTTTGCTTCATTTATTTTTTAATCCGACGCTTTCTTAACGGCCATCTAGACGCAATTACTGGAACTGCACTTCGTTTCCTTTCGAAAGCGACATCTGTTCAGACAGAATCTGCGCACGTAATTCGAAGCCTCTTAGCTCGAATTTTTTTTTCCTTCCTATTTTTTTCATTGCTTCTAAACTGTATATTGACCCTCCAATGGCATCCAGATCTCCTTTGTGTATTTAACTTGCTGTCGCAGCCCGCGCATACCTCGGTCGAGCGACATCTTGAACGATCCGACTCGAAACCGACACTGGACTTGTACGACGATTCCTCTTTTGACACCACCGATATCCCACTCGTTTGCGACAAATCTGTTTCTGCATTGAGCAATCCTGTACAGCTGAAGCGTTTCATGACACCAGGTCTCTTCTACCTAACCTTTACTGGATTCCCTGCACCAAAGATTGAAGCTGGCAAAAACTCGTATCACGGCCTTTATTTATCGTATCTGCCCTGCACTGCACTGTCCTCATTCTTTCTTTAGTTCTTCTTCCACTCCTTGTCTTTCGTTTTTTAGAACTACACCGATTCAGATCGCATTCAATAGCTAGCTATTCCATCATTTAGGTTATATTATATTCCCCCTCCGTTTCATGCAATCGCCCTCTCTCTCCCCCTTCATCCTCTTTCTTTTCTTTGTTACAAACATTGGCTCGTTCTCGAAATATCCCCCGAGTTGCTTGTGCTTTATCGCTATTGTCTGCAAATTCCCTACTTTTTTGCGCCCCCCTCTCCCCCACAATTTTCGATTCAGTCTAGTCTAGTCTAGTCACAATGCCCTGTCTTGTTTCTGTCTATCTGTCTGTCTGTCTTGTCTGTCTGCCCGCCTGTCTGTCTAGCTCCACCGTGTGATTTAGAAGTCTTGGCTGTTCTAGATACTACCTCCTCTGAGCGTTGGAGAGTTTTTTTTTTCTGCGCGAAGCTCCTTGCTCGCGTGTATACAATATACTGACAGATATCCTTATCGTCGTTATCCTCTATCCATCCATCTTCGCCTACTTACCGATATGGTGTTCTCTCTCCCGTGGTTTCCGTATCTACCACGCTAGCTGACCGCACGTGCGCGGAAAGGAACTCAACATGCTAAAGTTTTCTTCATTCCCTCTTTCTTTCTTTTTAGCCCCTCCGGTCGTTTACTCTCACGGCCGCGTTGGCCGCAGCGGGGTGCGTGCAGCAGCCGGCGTCTGCGGGGCTTTGACCGGCGTCCCGGTGGGAGTGCGCACAATGCGTGGCGTACGCGAGCCTCTAGCCGGCGTGCCTTTGACAGGCGTGCCGAAGGGGGTGCGCACAGGCGTATTTGGCTCACTTGCAACAATGCCCTCGACTGGATCACCGACACGACCGACACCAATCACGCACCAATAACTATATTCTACGCGCTCTCGGAGTAGCGAGGTCCCCGCGGCAGCAGCGGAGGAAGGCTTGCTTAGCGCGCCGCCGCCAGCAGGGTCGTCGTCGTCGCGGTCGACTTCGGCGTCAAACTCGACGCGCACGAATATCGGGATTTCGAGCAGGCGGTCGTCGTGGATGCCGGTGTCGCGAATGTCTGGGATTTCGGGGGGTACAACCTCAATTATCACGCTGGTGTAGTTTCGCTTCTGCTCGAATACGGTGGCGTCGTTGCTGCTGCTGGTGGCGCGTGCGGTGCCGCCTGCGGCAGTCAGGCTGGGAACGGCGGGCTTGGTGCTCATCAAGGCGTCGTCCCAGACGTCGGTGTTGGCGTTGACGGTGAATTGCGGACAGAGGATGGTGACGCGAGATGGGTAGTATGTGCCCGGTGTGTATTGCGGGGTGAGCAGCGAGACAGAGATCTGCTCGAAGAGCGGGTTGGTGACACCGAGGAGGAAGCGGTGGGTTTTGTGCGGGATGAGCGAGGTGAGTGAGATGCTGCTGTCGATGCGCTTGACGCTCAAGCTTGGAATGTAGTTCCTGCGGGGCGGAGTGGGGTTAGCTGCTGTGCGGTTGGGAGTTTCTTAAGTGCGGGGGAGGTATCCGGAGGGGCGTACAGGGCGACGAGACGGATTCTAAACCGTGTGGTTTGAACTTTCGATTCCGGCTTGCGGCAGCGCTTGGAGCGCTTGGTTCGCAAGAGGACGGCGACGGGCTTTAGTTCCCTGCGTGAGTGGATTGCAACTGTCAGCTAGGTGGTCGTTGACAGGGTGGATGGCTGGACGGCATACGATAGGAACCGCGGCTCGTGGGGATGTGCTATCCGTTGTTTTGTGTTCGTCGCTGGCCGGGACTGCCGTTAGTTCATGAGTCCATCGAGCACCTATACCCCTACGCAGAGGGCGACTCACTCGCATCCAGTCCGGCTCTTGCCAACCGCTCCACGAGGTCCATTTCCCGTTCTTCGGCAACCTCTTTTGGCCGGTCGACCTCCTTCATTTCCAGCTTCTTGACGCCCCGCCCCTTTCGCCCCGTGCCACTGCTGCCCAAGCCGGCGTACAGGCCCATCAACCGGGTCAAGGCCGCAGGACTATTCGCGAAATCCTCCTGCGCGTTCCCCAGCTGCTGCGCATAGTGCTGCTTCAGACGGGCAAACTCGGCGTCCTGCGGCGACGAAGTCAACTTTGCGAGCTGCGTGGAGATGGAGGTCGGCTTCTCCAGCTGGATGGATGGCTGGAGGTCCGCCGTGGTCCAGTGGCAATGGTTGCAAAACAGGGTGAACGGCCCAGCAGGAGTCTCGGTTGCGGGGCCGGACGACGGATTGATCGAGACGACGGAGAGGAGGGCGGTGCATATCGGGCAGAGGTAGCAGTTTCGTGTGCATCTAGATCCGCAGTGAGCCCGGAGAGACGGGGACAGGGACAGGGACACATTAGCAATCCCTCGCCACGCGCCTCATCTGCATCTTGAATCGTATCAGACAATAGTAGTTCAACTAAATAAACGGAAATTGCAAGCGCAGATTGGAAAGGAGAGACGGTACCGGTTTCCGTCGCTCTTGACGGTCGAGCTGGGCACCTCAAACAGACAGCTGGGACAGTACCAGCACACAATCTCGTCCTGCACGCATCGCGGACATCGGATCTGGTGGCAGTCCTCGCAGTACAGCAGGTTTTCGATCGGGAATAGCGAGAACGCCGAGCGCGGGTCGCGCGGGTCAAAGTTGTTCTCCTCGTCGTCGTCGTCGGTCAGGTTGTCTTTGTCAAACTCGTCATCGTCGTCCGTGGTCGTGGTCCCGAAGGAGACGGCGGGCTGCAGGCCGCGCCGCTGGACTGGCGTCTGCGGGTCCGGCAGGTTGATGGCGAGGTCGCGCTTGGTTGGCGATTTGGTGGGCGAGATTGGACGCGCGCTGTCCACAGCGATGAGCTGCGGGCGCTCCTCATTGCAGGGACAGGAGATGTGGATGTACGGGAACGGTGAAGCCATCTTGCCGCGGGGCGATGTTGTGGACGTGGAGGGGAGGTTGTCGAGCTGTCGAGCTGGAGCTTCCAAAATGCAACAGTACAACACTTTATTACATGCAACAACTCCGGCGTTTGGGTTCAAGGGTGGAGTGATATCCCACGACTACATGGGCAGACTACAAGGCAGCGGAGATGAATATATATATTTGGCGGTTTTAGCACTAAAGAGTGCCGAGACATTACTATAACTACAATTATGCCCAGTGAAAATGCCCTAATTTGTGGGCAGAGCTACATGGAACGTTCGAGCCAACGGTCGGTACAGTAGATAGACTCGACTCCGAGTATCTGATATACTTCGCTCATATTGAGCTATACATCCTCCCAATACAACCCAGTGTGGATATATAAGCTCAGCTCAGCAGCACGACGTGCCCGTCTCTTGATGTGATCCACTATCCGTACACCCGTTAGCAACGTCAACGGACACGTGCACACTCCGCAGGCTCAACTTACCCTGGTGCGAGATTGTCGTATCCGAACAGCGTGAAGCCGAGAAACGCACCGATCAAAATGCAGATGATAACGTAACCTATCGTACCGACGCGAAAACATCTCACCATCAGCCTCGGGAAAACTACAGAGCCAGACGCCTGTGGACCAGACTATACATACCGTTATAGTACATTGCCAACAACATGACAAAGTACCTACCCATGGTTACCCGCTGTCAGCACGCACAACAGAAAACAAATCGCAAATACACCACCCAAATTAACACGGGTAAGAAAAGGACTAGAACTCACGCTCCCGCAAATTGCACCATATACAACAACCCGCGAACGGCCTGCTGCCAAAGCGACGGCTGGAAGCTAAACGGGCGGATGAACCGCGCCAGCCGTGATGGCGCGGTATTCAGCCGACGCACCGGTGGCGGTGTCTGCACGGCCGCTATAATAGGCCCGGAGCCGCCGTCGTCAGCTAGCTTGCGGGTGCTGGCGTCTTCCGTTGTAAATGTGGCGGCGGAGGCGGATGCATGACGGATGATGTGGCGGTCGAATTCGCGCTGGATGCGGCGGACGAGCTCGAGGGCGATGACAAGGAGGACAACCTGTTTACCGTCGTACGGTGCGGTCGTACAGTCAGAATCGACTGATGGTTTCTCGCAGCCGCGTCCGGAGAGGGTTACGACCAGGAGGGGGGGATGGAGGGAGGAGGAAAGACGGGACGGGAGAAGGGAGACTCACTCCGATGCAAGTGAGCGCAAAGATGCCCTCGCTGGACACCCGCCACGTTCGACTGATAAAGCAGGCATCGACGGTGTACCAGTTCCACAACATCTACAGTATATGCACCGATCGGGACGAAAGCAACTCGAGTCAGCCGGCCGGGTCGCAATTCGTCCCTAAAAAGGTACGATAGACGGGATAGGTGTGATTGCTACCGATATCTTGCATCCACCCATCATGCTGTTCATGCTCATCGCAGAGGTGGTCGCGGCCTCCGCCATCCCAGTCATTGTGGGAGTCCCAGTGGTGGTACTGCCCATATCCATGTGGTCCATTTCTGCGGGATATCGATGCGATATAAATGCACCAATTGAATAGCAGCAGATGTTGTCTCGTAAACCAGCCGCTCAACGCGAAGGATGGAAGAGTGGGAGCGGATGGCTTAAGGGCGGGGTTCAAGATATCCGATTCGATTGCTGGGAGGATCTGCCAGTCAGGACGGTATATCGACAGTCGGGCCGGAGCAAGGATAGATTGGATTATATACCACCACCCGGAGATATACAGGATACGGAAAACACTACAACTACTACTATAATTATCTAGTGCGCAGGCCGCAAAAAAACACTAATCCGCCTAGGGAATCGATCAGGCAGCACTATCTATATCGTTCGTCGCCGGGCGGGCGGATGTACGCAATACGAAACGCCCGCATTAACCCCTCCTTGAGTCGGTATTATCACACGTGAACATCAATGTGCGCTACACACAATACACAGCGACGGGTGCGCCGACGGGCGGGCTGGGCGCAATGAAGCCCTAGGATTCCATGTATTCATGTATTCGTGTGCTATACTACGTTGTGGTGGGTTACACAGGCAACCAGCCGAAACAGGACTGGCGGGCAAGGCCGAGCGCGAGCTCAGCACACCGCCGCTTGAGAAAAAGAGAGAGATTGAGCATGTTTCCAGAGGTGGTTTATGCAGCTGGGCTCCACTCGCGCGTGGACGGTGTGCAAGTTTTGGTTTTCGGTTGTCGCGGTCATGCCATTTGATGATTTGTTCGGTCCTTTGGGACGTTTGATTTGTTCGTGGGCGCAGTGGAGAGACAAACTGCGAGTCGACTCGGGCTGGAGTGATACATGATACACTGCAGGTGAGAAAGTGGATTCTGCTCAAACATACACGGATCCGGACTCCACTCGGCTCGACTGTTGGAAAATAATACGGTTGGGAAAATACCACGTGCAGCGCATTGCACTGTGAATACTAGTAGCTTCGAATAAGGTCAGTCTGATACCCATTCGATCGATTTGTCCAAATGCAAACATCATCATGATACTATACCATCGTCACCGTGCGCGCCGCTAGCCTCAATCGACTATATATGTATCCGAAAACGAAAGATAACGTTTTTAATGATATTGATTTAAGGCGCATGTGGATGCATGTCGACATACCTCTGTATACCATGCACGAATCACCATATGTGGCCGCGAATCCCCCATATCGCCTAGCGCAATTTCATGGCGCACACGCTGTGCTCCATTATTTGCATACAGACGTAGATGCTATAGCCAACTGGGTGTATAACAACTGCCAAGGAATCCAACCTGCAGTCATGAGGACGCCCCTCTAGTCGTGCCACCACCACAGTTACCTTAAACAGCTTAATGTAACTCGAGCTCAGTCTTTCTTCAGCAACTTTCATTGTCTGTATCCCCGGCTTGGACACCCTCGGCGGCGCCCGTCTACCCTTACGTAAATCCCAATGTATACATATCTAGGGTATACCCGAAGCTTCCAGTCTCGGCGATATATATACAAGTATATCGGTACCTACATACTTGTATATAGGGCATTACCCGGGGCTAATAGCTATCTGCATAGAAAAGACTAGACGGTATAGGCAATTTGAACTTGCCACCGGTGCATTGTGGACCCGAACGCAAGCGGATAGGTCGTACGTGTACAAGTACCTATCGGTACGTGGACATATATACACCTACCCCGCCCAAGTTATGATCGCTGCGTGGCGATTAAGTAAGTTGCCGTGAAATTGCTACGAGCGAGGACTATAAGTAGCCCCTCAGCTGTCTCGGACTCGTCTACGACGAGTTCTACCTGTAAACCATCCCGCTTCCGAGAAAAAAATCCCCACATCTTTTGTACGTATAATAAAGTGAACCCGTTGCCCCGAAGATTACCCACGCCGGCTCGGCTAGTCTTCATCCGATCACAGCGTTAACCACAACTAGCTGAACGATTAATTAGCTCTCGATCGATCAAGCACCCGACACACGTGCAAGCGTTAATTATTCGAAATGGGTATGTACTGAGGCTCGATAGGAGCTGCCTATCATATAAGATTGGCTTTATAATTTAAACTATGTCTCATCTGATACGATACGATGACATCCTAGTTACCATTGTGCCAACCGTCCCTGTCGACCGCTGCGGTGCAGACTGCCAGTGTGGATCTAGCTGCAGCTGCAAGGATTGTCCAGCGGTATGTTCACCTGCAGTTTTCCAGTTTGCCAGTACCTCCCTTTAATTGCGATGCGCATGTGTCTGCGCACCAGTCGCGATCCTGGATCCTGTTGGCAGACCATAGCTAATAGTTACTGTGCGCATATCTCCAGCATCCAAAGTGAGCCTGGTTGCCTCCCGACAACGGAGGAGCAAAAAATGGAATGAGAACGGGAGGGAAACAAAAGGCTCTAGGAGTTTGATTGCTTAAGTTCTAGTTTTGGCATCGCGCATTGAATTAATCGCATTCTCTATCAGCACGAGTGTTTGTCAAGTATACGTAACTCTGACACCCAAATTTGAATCCAACATTTTCAACCTAGGCGCGCATGACCAAAATTTAAAACTGTAAACGTATAAACTCACGCACCGTTCGCATAGCCAGCTCGGCGTGACTCTCGGCCGGGAACATCGCGACGGCTGTGTCCGGTTAGCCCGTTTTGAAAGCGCGTATTTTGAGAGGGTTTTCCCCCACGCCGTGCGCTGTACGTCTTGCAGCCTAATCTGGTTTTGTCTCTACCACGCCGGCTGGTCCACTTGCTGATGCTGCACTCCGATTATGCAACCAATTGAAAATATCAGACGGGACGGAATATGTACTGCACCCGAGGTTATATTGCGCCCCCTTGTAGACTCAGACCAGCCTCATGACAGAGTCGACACAGGTAACGGAGTGTTTTAGCCCGCGCCACATGCATGAGCGGGTTAAACGTTCTCATTCTCCTGGCTGGACTTACCCAGGGTCCTGGCCGGACGCTCCGCCAAGGGTCGAATCGGAAGGGTACCCGCGTGCATGTGCAGCATAGTAAAGGTTGATTTGGAGGGGGCTGGTCTATAGCTAATGGGGGTTGATTTCCGAGCTCGGGCCCGCAGATGTGTACATGGCATACATGTGTATGTAAACCACGTGTATGCTTGCATCAGTGGCTGGGTTAACCCGGGCTCTTGGGTTTGCGTATACCGCTCGCCCGCATATACGATTGTGGTGTAGTCGCCTGGTATCGATATCGTGTTCAGAAACTTGAATACATTCATCCAATTATTCGTAGCGTACATGGCCATGGGCTCGTTGCTTGCCACGATGTCCCGCCGTGGTATCTATATATATAGCAAAATAAAGCATGGTAAAGAAAGGCTCAAAACAGGAGGCTGCGTATGCGCTAATGTTGTTACATGGGTGGCCACACCCGTCGATATATATACGACATCTACAATCCGACGTTGAATACCAAAGCAACAGCAGCACTGACGAGGCCAGTGAGTATCGACACGCCATGCAGGCTAGCAGCCGACGGAGAGTTCGTCGGCGCGGAGGTGGTATCCATCAAGGCGGAGAGCGCGGCGTCGGACGACAGCGCGGCGGTGACGTCGGAGCCGTTCCTGCAGGCGTCTGGAAGCGATGGCCGGGTGCCGCTGACAAACTTGACGTATGCGCACTGTATTCGTACAACCGGGTTAGCATGCGTGCCAATGCTTGCCGCTTGTTTCGCTCGGACGGTATAGATATACGGAACGTGTGTACTCACAGACCAGAGCATGCCGTCGACGGCATTCTGGACGACCTGCAGGATGCCCTGCTTGCCGACATAGCTCTGCGGGACGGTCACCAGCGGCTGGCAAAAGTCGCCGGCGCCGTACTGCTCGACGATGGGGAAGACCTGGTTCCAGGACAGGCCGGCTCCATCGGCCTTGTTACCTTCGACGACACGGAGAAGCAACTTGATCTCGGGATGCGAAGAGGAGTAGGCGACAGAGTCGCCGTCGACGTAGAAGTTTGAGATGGTGGTGGACTCGGTGATTGAGTAGCCACCGCAGGGAGCTTGGTCCTGCTTTGCGGCGGAGGTGCCGAGGGGGGTAGGGTAGCGGAGGGTGAAGTGTGCGTGGGCGGCGAGCGGGAGGCCGAGGAGCAGGAGCAGGGCGTTTGCGTGCATGGTGAAGCTCAGATGGAGGAGTATCGTGAGATGGAGAGGCAGTTGGGCGGTAGAACGGTGCGAGGGCGATATCGGACGAAGAGAGGGAGAGGCAATTGGGTAGGATGGCAGAGAGGAGAGGACTGGCGAGAAGGAACAGCGCGTGGGGAGGACACCGGCATGGCGATGATAATGCGCATGACTAAGGTGCCGATGGATGTTCCAGAATGTGTTGCGGGCGTTGGGCGGGAGCGCGCCAAGCAGCTTGGCGGGGCCAGAAACCAGCTCAAACAACCGCACGCTTTGCCGTTTTGGACGGCGGGGACCGGGCTTGGCGGCGTGTGCCAAGCCGAGTGGGCGCCGAGCTCGTGTCGACGGTGAAGACACTTCGTCGCCACGGCAGCTGCTGATTCATCCAACAGGCCACTCGGGACAATCTGCTCGAGAGCGCCCTGCAACCGGCGCTTTGGTCCTTTCATTGGCAGTCTCACGCATATCTATAAGAACCGTCCGGGCCTCCCAGCAGATGATGCTCGATACTACTATATCGTCCGCCTGTCACCTGTCAATTGCCTTGGTTCCTGCTGTGCCTGCCCTCTGAGCCCTCCTCAATCACCACTTCATAGTCACCATGTTGGTCAAGACGCTCATCGCCGCCGCCGCCCTCGCGCAGGCCGTCCAGGCTCACTTCACCCTCAACCATCCCGCATGGAGAGGCGACTCGTTCGAGGCCCCAGCCAGTCAGTGGCTCAGACCCTGTAAGAGCCTTCCAATCGATCCCACAATTATGTATACTCAAGTATATATATATCAATCGATCGTGACCAGCTAACGTGATTGATCCACCAAACAGGCGCCGGCATCAATGCTACAAACAACAGGACCGAATGGCCTCTTGACGGCGGCTCCATCTCCCTCAAGCTGGGTCACGCCTTCGACTACGTCTTTGTCAACCTAGGTCTCGGTGCCGAAGCCGCCACCTTCAACATCTCCCTCACTCCAAACTTCTTCAACAGCACCGGCAATGGCACCCTATGCATTCCCAAGCTCCCTCTGCCGTCCACCGTCACCGTCACCGACGGCCAGCTTGCCTCCCTCCAGATTGTCGCCATGGGCAGCGCTGGTAACTCCATGTACAACGTATGTCATATACTCCACCCCAATGCAATTCCATTCACAAGCGATAACTAACATGAAACAGTGCGCCGATATTGTCTTCCGCCAAACCGCCAGTCTCCTCTCCGGCGACCAATGCATGAACACCACCGGCAGCCTCTCCTATGTCACAAGTCAGGGCGCCGTGTCCGCCGACGGGAAGCCGGGCGACAAGTCGTCCGCCTCGGTTCACGGCTCACCAACGCACTTGATGATGGCGGCTTTCACCATAGTCATGGCAATGATTGTCGCCTCGGGATTGCTGTGAGCATGATGTCTTTTTGCGGGCTTGTTTTGCTTTCCGTCAGGCTTTTGGATGAGTCAAGCCGGCTGGACTGGACCCAGGTAGTTGCCTGTCTATATGTAATGGATGTACGATAATGCCATATAATTCAACGATTAATTGAAACGTTAAATACTACTACTCCTCGTTTGAGATGCCTCACTGGCTCGTGTGACATGGGTGACCGGGTAGAAGTTTAACCTTAATTGCGGCATCAAACAAGCGAGCGATGCGATGCCATTTTGCAACGCAACACTGTGTTGTGCCTCCAAGAAAACCCGTGGCCGCAGAGTTTGTAAGCCGAGGTCAGCCGAAGCCAGTCTCAAACACGAGCTCTCGGCACCATGTGCATCAGAAGAATGCCGTCCGACAAATATCTCTCCCCAGCTCCTCCTTGTGGAATCCTAGCTTGCAATAGTCCAATGCGACCAATTACCACAATGCACGGGCATTAAATGGACTCGTTCCGTATACTTCCTCCATGGATTACGTACAACAAAAAATCTAACCACTAGTTCTTGCACAGCCACTGCACCGAACCGGACTTCGCCAACCGTCTCGATCGATTGCAGTGATACCTTTGTCCAGCCGACTATTTATTTTAATATTACCTGATATAGCTATATACGCAAGTGCTTCTTCAAGTATGATATCTGCTGGACTGCCGAGCTAGGCAATTTGCATTTCTCGTCATTTCGGACATACAGTGCTTCATGAACATGCACGCACGCGTGCACGCATACCTGCATCCAATATCTCTCGCCCCGATGCAAAACTCGTATTACAACGTACGGAAAGCCCAGGAATCCATCCCCTCAATCTTAATCAAACCAGCCAGGCCAAGCCAGACAGCTACACCTCTCTCTCTCTCTCAAGCCTTATCTCCGACAATCGTGCTAGTGCCGATTTACCCTGCATTGTATGCAGCAGAGTCTACCCGTCAGCCACGGGGCGGAGAACAGCGCCACTGCCATATATACAAGGTATAGAGTATCCATATATACATCGCATTGGCCAAGTATGGTACGGTGCGCGCCGGCTTCCATCCGGTCGAGAAGACCGCGTAGCCACGGGTGGCATAGCCATGGTGTATACCCCATACTAGGAGGCCTGCATGTGGCTCGCGAGACACCACGAGAAGCGAGATGAAGCCATTCTTGTAACCCTAGATGCATACGTGCTCGTATACTGGGTGGGCTGTTATACATATTTCGCAATTCGTATACGAGGTTAAGATTTCCATCAATCTCCGGCGTGAGGGATAGAGGGAGGGAGGACTCGAGAGCTTCGAGGACGTCCGTCTGTAGGTCCGTGCGCACGTTCACTTTCACTTTCACTTTCACTTTCGCTTTCACTTTCACTTTCACCCCAGCCGGTTCGTCCTGCCGTGCTGTAGTATATTGGGCAGGAAGGGACGATTTCCGGGCCGGATTCACAGGTATATTAAATGTTTTGTTAAGTATTGTAAGTGTGGTACCGGTGCGCAATCGGTTGGATTGCGCCAATTTTGTCTGTAACACTGAGTGTGCGAAGTAGAGGGGCCGGGGTCAACAACACCGGGTCAACATTTTCATTGCATTGTCTGGCGGGGAGGCTTACGTATATTATTCCGATCTAGATCAATGGCGTGGATGTGAGGTGAGGTGCTAGTACTATAGTGGGGTAGATTGGTGTATACAAAGTATACGGTGCACTTACTTGCACGGCATTGTCGGCTGGAAGATAGCTCGGCGCTTCGGTAGGTAGCTACGCGCGGGATGTGTATGTAGATGGAGCGGGCTGGAGCTCTGCGCTATGCTAGATCCGCGAGCCGGGAGGTTGCAATTGCAATTGGATTCCAGAGTGGATGGAGGTTACAAGATATCGATGTGAGGGCCAAGGATAGGCTATTCTGTCCCCCCCCCCTTTTCACTTTTTTTTCCACGGCTCCGATCTGAACCGCTTCCCGGCCTCGGTTTGAGTTTGATTGACGACGTCGCGTCACGATCAAGATTACGGATCTCAGAACCGCGCCACCGATCGAAACCCACGGCCAGACGCATGCAACCTTTCTTTTCCAAAACAGCCGTGTTCCGAGAAAGACACTCTCGTTCTGACGCTGTCTCGACCCTTCATTCCTCCCTCCCTCTCTCTCCCTTCCGGGTCTTGAAGTTGGGATCTTTATTATCACCCGGGGAGGTTTTCGACCGCCTGGATGCTCCCCTTTTCATATCGTGTTCCCGTTTCAGGGAAAGTGAAAACCGCAGCACCAGCCAATCAAAAGCCCGCACGGCGCGGATCTCAACGAACATGCATGTGCCACGGCGGGCTCGCCGTATAGCCCTGAACAGGTACATCTAGCTGCACGGCCGACAATGCAACACCGACGGGGGCAAACCGCCGTGGCCTGTTTGGGCTGTGAATGCAAACTTTTTGTAAATTGCTGCTGCGGCGGCTTGATTCGTGTGCACCGGGGAGCGCTAGCTATCGATTGATCATGGCTGGTTTTAAGTCCAAGATCGATTACATCTAGATTTCCGGCCAAGGTAAGGTAAGGCAAGGCCGACTGCTCGCTGACCCCGAGCGCGAGACCGTCAGCCGGTAGATGTGATATGATACCTCGCACGCAACGCTAGCACAAGCTCACATCTTCCATCTTACTGTTGCCATCCGTACGACTGGTTCGAGAATTCGTTCCGTCGTATTCGCGCCCGTTCGCCGGCTGTCCTCTTCCGTTCCCGTCGGCCGACAAGTTTGAGTTTTGCACACGATATCATGCGTGTATACGTATTTTGAATATTCGCCAGAATCCTCACAACAGCGAGAAGCAGAAATACCACATATCGAAAAATTTCCCCCGGCCGCATACATAATCGCAAACGGGGTGGTGCAACCGGCTGCTATTCTAATACCATACGATGCCTCGCAGGGCTTATACCTCGCCTCGTAATTCACATGGGCTATGTTACAGCTCTCGAGCTTCTGTTTTCTGTCGCTCCTGTCGAAAAGAGCCTTTGCGGACCGGGCGGAGCAGCATGCCAATAGCAGCAGCAAGGAGGACCCTCAAATCACGATGGCCAAGTCCGTTAATATAACATTCGCACGTACACGAGCATGCATATATATATATATATATATTAAGGTTTGAACCAAAGCTGGGCGCAGCGGGGTGGCGAGAACCGCATTCCTAATCGCGACCGACGCCCGCCGCTTGTTCTCGTGTCGCGAGTTGCACGGAATAGTCGGGATTAGATGCCTGGAATGCACGTAGGGCGATGAAGTCAGGGTCGTCGCGAGGGGACGCCTCCTTCAGGTACGGTAGGTACCGTGTGCGTGCGTGCGTGCGTGTATGCATGTGCATGTGTGGGGATCCGAAATAGGGATCGTGAGCACTGGAGGTTCTGGCAACTTGATCCCCTTTGAACTTCAATTTACTATTATTTTTGATTTTTGATTTCTTCCATTTTTGGGGGTCTGTAGCTGGGGGCAGGTATACTGGTGTGATCTCGTATGCAAGTATATGTATAGAGTGTATACGAGGTGGAGGGCGAGCGCTTGTGCCGGCCCGTGTAGCTGGATGCGGAGTGAGGTTTGTATCATGCCTTTGATTCTGGCGTGCAGGTATGGGGGCGTAGCATATGGTGCAAATTGGGGGGTAGCAATCTTAGCGAGTACAATTAGAGACGCAGGCTGAAGCCCTATGCCTTTGATGCCCGGGATGCCAATTGCAGCGGTTGTGCTTGGCTTGACTGCTGTGGACATGTGCAGATATCTAGATGCAGCTTGTTGCTGATACGAAGCACGAAGCACGAAGCACGAAGCACCGGGGGTTACGGTCGTACACGCTTTTGTTTTTTTTTGGAGGGTTGCAAGATTGATCGCTCCTTGCTCCTCTTACGCTTCATCAATCGGCTTTCGTTCGCTTCCGGGGCACTGTAATTATAAATCTTGGGCTCTATTAAGGACGCGCAGACTTATACCTCGTCCGCGTTCCTCGTCATGCGCGAGCTGGCCCTGGGGCATTATTAGCTTCCCTGGTGTTGTTATATAACTAGCATGCTTGGACGCCCCATCTGCCCGAGGCCCCGCGTGTGCCCGGAGACGACAGTCCCAGTGCATGACTATGTATGGGATGACGGCCAGCCGCCGCCTTTGCGACTGTTCGAACTTGCCTGGCTTCGCGCAGCTTCGGCCTCGGCTCAATCGCGGAGGAAATGTCAGGGTTTGCGATTGTCGCCTCCCGAGACCTTTGATCGGCAGGCACCAGCCTACGCCAGGTGACGGTATGGTGACTCCAGAGAACAGCACCCCCCAAAACAGTGGTAACCAAACATCGGGGTGGACGAATGTTGGAACGGCGCAGTGGGCTAGTACCCGATGGGTTTGAGCATGCGGGACAAAGAGATTGGTCGTCGACCGACGTGCCTGATACTACTTGGGTATCACCCGGATGGAGATGAAAGAAGCTTGCTTCCGGACGAGACGATAGCTTGGCTGTTGAGACAGAGGACATAAATACTTTCGAAGGGTGGAATGATATGTCAGAGTTTTCATTGGTGCCCAGCGATGCCATTCTTATGCGGCCAGGCTGTTGAAATCGCCCGCTTCTGTTGATTGGACGGGGGCCAACCAGCCGCCCAACTCCAAGACAAAGAACGCAAAAAAAATAATTTCTTGTCGGCGAGAGCTGGGGTTCAGGCCTCGATCATGTGCATTCCATTGCGCAGGAGGAGCGGCGTGCGGCATATATGCACGGAAGATAACAGGCTTGCTTTGCTGTTCGAGACGGGTTGGTGGGACGATATGTCTATTGTCTGGGTGTGATAGCTGCTGGGTGCATATGCGCTTTGCCCATACGTGGCTGCATCTGTTATCGAATGCGAGAATTTCAAGCGCCACGGGACAGAAAGTTGCGTGGTGATGCAGTGTTGCATGCTTCGCCTTGAGCTGTTGTATCGGACTGACGGCAGAGGGTCGTGCTAATGTGATGCCGAGAGCTATGTCACCGCCTATACGGGGCTAGCGGATCGAGGCTTTGGTGTTGTCCTGGGTTGAAGCTGCTGATACTTATTGCCGGGACCTCGCAGGACCCCTTGAGGAACGCTTCGCTACCTCATCTTCACTTCTTCGCCCTGCTGGACTGCATTAAAGACCTGTCGAGATGGTCTCCGCCGCTATGACGTGAGGCGACGCTGCGTCATTTCCGATAACCAACCACCAGCAGCACCGCACCGGTCGACTGTTCCATCCATCGAGATAATCGAGCCTCTCTTACTCGCCCTGACGCCGGTTCGATTCGATTCAATCCGAGACCGCTGGGCCCTGCATACCCGGCGACCCGAGAGGACGCAAACGTTTCCATTCCCGGCGGTCGAGACGTCGAATCGACCCTCGGTCCCGCATAGCTGCTCGAGAAGCTTGTTTTCCACCCCGGCAGGTACGTTACGGCGCTTCTGAGCGTTCTTCTTCGTCGCTGTTGTCGTTGTCATCGTCTTCCTTCCCCCGTCTGTCCTTCTTGTACTCGTTGCTTCCCTTCGACCTCTCCGATTGGAGGCCAAGCACCCCGGTTCGAATTCCAACCGCGGTCAGCTGCGTTCCGGCAGGCTCTTGAATGTCTCTCGATCTTGGTACCTGTTCGAACAAACAGCCTGGCCGCCAGCCAAAAGCGTCTGCTGCTGCATCTCCCCTGCTTAGCTCCGTTTCACTGCATGCCCAGCCAGCCAACCACACAGAGGACGGGCACGAACACGCAAAGGCCGGGCCAGGGAGCCCAGCAGGTCCCGAAAGAAGGGGAACTTGCCGATTCATGGCGATCTGCCCTGGCTAATGTGGGCTTTCCCTCCCCCCCAGGCAAAGACGGAGAACACCAGCTGTCTGGCTCATGCGGGCTGCAATAGTGGAGCCGCGCTATAGGCCCACCGCCAGCTGGAGGGCCTTGATACGGATGGTCGGAGTCGGTGGGCGCTGTCGACAGGCCAGGATGCGAAGCAAATGTGCGTGCCCAGGTACGAAGGCCCGGCCGTCGCTGGAGGAGGCAGTTGGACGTCTCCGAGCGTGCAGTCTCGCCGCCCTGCTGAATCGGGGCAACACACCTCCAACACCACCAACGGCTCCCTTTTATTTGATCGTCTTGCCCTTGCCTCTCCTCCTCCCCAACCCTCTTCCCTCTCCCTCCTCCCCTCTCTTCCCAGGTGCCGCCAGCTGCTTCAGCACGCCGCTACCTTCTCTTACTTCTTATTTCCCTGTTCCTGGGCTGCCCATTCTTTCCTATTTTATACCGTTCGGTTTCGTCATTCATTTGCAACCCTTCCTTTCCCTTGCGGAAAGCTGGTCACTCTGGTTATTTTTAAAAATCCCCATTCCCTTCCATCTAACGACGCATCAGCGGCTAGTCGATTCTGCAGATTCCTCGCTTCTAGAACCGGATTTCTGGATTACTCCCAAAAGAGCCAGCCTTGCGAAAGAAGGGAGCTTCATTCTTTTGCTCGCCCTCCCCGTCACGAAACCAATTGTCACGAAACCAAAATAAACCTGCTTTGCCGCCTCGTTCCTTGCGGCATCTGCAATACGTACAGTACCCTCGAGAGGGCTGCCATTCACTACTCACCCGCTCGCCGATAGATCCGCTATATATACGTGCGGCTATCTACCGTTCTCTGTCGACTGTCACTGGACCGGACCTCTCGACCCTGCCGTCCCATTTGTCAAGCGCAAACTGTATGCCCGACTGTTTCGAGTACCGGCAACTTTTTCATCCAGCGCTAGACGCCTGACTTTCAACGCCATTCCTTTCTACGTCGGTCGATTCGATTCCCTGCTACAGACGTTTCAACAGGAATTCCAGGGGAGCAAAACATTGTGGGGGTTAATATTACAAGCAACTACTTCAAACATATCTTCCATCCAATCGTCTGGTCACCAATTCATATATTCTCTCGGAGAGAGAGACAAACAACTCGATAATTTTTGCTAGCTCGAGAACATTGCGCCTAGGTGCGGACACTCGAGATAATTTTCAAACATGACGACGGCCGTTAGCTTTTCCGGCACGGTTGCCGTTACT
>KI966390.1:0-70752 GCA_000525045.1 Drechslerella stenobrocha 248 | reverse complement strand
CGACATCGACCCGCCGCACCAAAGAAGTGTAGGACCTGTGGAAACCCAGGGCACAACTCCAGGAACTGCGCGATAAACAAAGGCTTCCTATCCAAGAAGAAGGAACAGGCCGCACCTCCTCCTCCGCCTCCTCCTCCGCCGCCGCCAAAGGCCTCGAAGCTGTCGAAACCAGACGAGAAAGCCTGCGGTGCGTGTCGCGAAACCGGTCACGACAGACGCACCTGTCCGAGACTACAGGACGCAGCACCACAGGACAGGGTTATAACCGTGACCACGACTACCACCACCACCCTTGCGAAATCCAGCCCAGCTAAAAGCAGCAAAGCTACCACGAAACCGACAAAGCAGCCTGCGAAGAAAAGCAGCAAGCCTCCTGCCGCCTCGTCCGCACCAGCGAAGCGTACTTTACAAACCGCGCGCTGTAGTCGCGGCGACCGTGCATCTGCCCCTGTTAGGACAAGCGCAGCTGCTAGTCGGCCAATACAGACAGCGAGGCGGGGAAAGCCGTTGGGTGCCCGGGGCTCTCGAGGCGGGGGCGGCATTATCAAGGGGCGTAGGAAGGAGGAAGAGTATGAAATTTACTTGGCAGATTGATAGTGTTCAGGGTAGCCGCCAGTTGCGATCTGCTGCAATTGGGGAGTACGGAGTTGGGTTTTTACAACGTCAAAGTATGTCTTGGGGACCTTCGTTTTCTATTGGATTGGCCCTAGACCTGTCATTCCTGATCGTGCCTTTTCGAGTTACCGTTTAATTTGCGCCAACCAATTTGAAGTTCAAGCTCCTATTTTTATTGTGCGTGTATCTATAGTCGAAGCAAAGTTTAGGACTCCAGTTGATAAGTATCTACGCCGCTGAGCATGCATTCCGCTATCGATGCACCACGAAAAGCCATAAGTCATAATCACATCTCCGTACGAGCAAGCCTCCCAATTGGAACCATCGCAATGAAAATTTTGTTGATACATGTTATATATACATATACATAAGTATTTACACACCTAAATCACCTTCCCCTCTGTACTCCCCACAGGCCTCGCCACAACATCCACCAGCCCATCAACCACACTCCTCCTCGCCCCCTCACTCGCAACCTTCCCCCCCGCAAAATAACACAGCCACAGCGCCCTCGAAACCCTCGCGTCATCCATCACACCAAGCAGCTTCAACCCTTCCATCGACCGCTCCTTCCGTGCGCCCTCCGCCAACTTTGCCACCTCCCCGCTCTTCACGCTCTCATCCGGGCCGTACGCGGACAGCACCCCGCGCTCATCCCGCGCAAGCATCAACGTGCGGCCCTTCGGCACCGACCCTCGCCCGCCAAAGATGGCTTTAAACCGTGCCAGCGCGCCGACAAACTCGTCATCATCGTAGACTTCCGGATCCACTTGCGTCTTAGCTTGAATGCCGCGAATCCAACCATCGCGCAGGTGTCCATAGTCCGTGCCGCGGGTGGGCACTATGCGGATCGCCATGCGCACCCCATCGCTGTCGGCAGCGGTGGTAGCGGTGGTAGTATGTGCATCGAGGAGGCTCGAGAAGAAGGTTGCGCTGCCGTCAGCTGAGAGGAGGCGGGTCTTTAAAGCCTCGCGCTCGGGGAGGGTGGCGGTAGTTGCAGTTGCGGGGACGTCCGCGGCGTGTAAGAGGTGACGTTGGAGGGCCGGCAGCGAGGCCGTGGCGACGTAGAGGGCGGCAACGTAAACTTGAATGGACAGGAAGGATACCGTTCGTATGCCGTGTCCGACGAGTACATCTAGCCAGATCGAACATCTCAATCAGCTTGCATCCTTAGGTACTACCTGATAATGGTAAGGATGGTGCGTGAAGCGGGTCACTCACACTCCTCGAGTACCTGCTGCTCCTCGCCTGTGCTCGCGCCACTAGCCGGTAGGTATATCCGCCTCGGTAGTGGCCCTACCGAGCTCGTCCCGCTGGGAACCGTCTCCACCGTCCCGCTATTCGTACTCGTCGCCTCTCGGATCACGACAGCTCCTCCACTCTCAGGCCCTTCCTGACCTTGATCTTCCGACCCTGCCTTCCGCTTCCGCTTCGCTGCAGAACTGCCATCGTCGTTCTTATAGCGCGTGTCCCAATCGGCCCGCGGCAGCCATATCTGAGTAACGACAATCAATCCAATGAACGAGAAGAGCGCGATCGCGATCTGCCGGTGCACGCGGCGGTGCTTGTCCTCGTACGGCTCTTTCGAGCGGAGCTGGTAGCGCCGGTCGGTCTTATTGAGGAGCCTCTTGCGGTTGGCTTCCTCCCGCAGCTTGATGAGCTGCGGGTCAGGCTTTATCGGAGGGTATTTGGGGGCCTCTTGGGTGGATGAATAGCGCTGGCCGGCTGGAACGAGCGATGGCCCTCGGCGTGGATAGAGCGGCCGTTGGAGAGGTGCTAGGCGTCGCGAGCAGGCGCGCAGTTGGTACTGCTGTAACCGCAGGCAGCGGAGCGCGGGCGTCATGCTGGGTGGTTGGACGGTTGTCGAGGGGTGCGGATTGGTGTTTTGTGGGAATGTCTCGAGTTGAGCACAAACCCGACCGCCAAGCAAGCTGATGTCATGGTGGTGCCATCTAGCCGTCCTATCCAACATGCACGACTACAGCAACTCGGACAGTTTATGTCTATTCTAGAGGGAGATTGGTGTAAAAACGAAAGAAACCCCTTTATTGACTAGAAGACTCCTATGAAACCGAAGTCCTCCAAGGCTGTCCTAGCTAACGTACATTTATCTGCCCTCTCGACTATCAGGAAGATTCTAAAAGTATTGACGGAAACAGCGACAGATGTAAACGGATATCTCCTCCGGAAAGAACAGGAAAAGGTGAGATCTTGAAATTGATGATACCGATGCACGCAAGCCATTTTGAGGGCCGAATTATCTTTCTTTTTTCTTTTCAGTTTTTATGCCCCTGCGATCGAAAAGATCGGCAGTGGGTACGTTTCTTAGGTGTCAGGAGAAGAAAAGTGACAATTCACTTTCAACAAGCCAGAAGTCTGGCTACTGAGCAATAATCAATACCATGATTGATCATATACGGCGCCTCTCCGGGCAGAACACAGTGAAGGGTTGAACACATGGTTCCCCCCGAAGCAACAGATCCTCGTTGTAGTTGCAGATGACCCTTAAGGGATAGATTGATCAAGGCAGAGTCTCGCCGCCAGGCCTGAACACTGAAATTCGATTAGAAGTGCAGGATGTGGCTGTATTTCGTCGTTACCTGTCTCTCTGTCACCTGCTTTGACGACAAGATTGCGACCTTGAATCTGATGCTTTGGAGGGATCCACAGTACACACCCTCCCACTTCTGTAGAGCGAAGAGAGGCTCCATTATTCGCAAAAGAGTACCAGGATTCGTCGAACCAAGATACTCTTCCCTTCTTGACTTTTCGGCAGGCAATCCAAGCGACGACGGTCCCAGCGTTCCCTACCCGTGGACGGACAATGTGCGCATCCCCAACAGTAGCATCAGGGCGCGCGGGTAAGAGAAGCCGGAACAGGCCGTTGCTGTGGTTGTTTCTTGAGACCCTTGCCGAGGAGAGAGAAATACGTTCCAAGTTTCCTATTCTTGAAACTACCATCCCAGTGATCCCGCGACGCAATTCGCACTTGACCACCGGCAAGAAGGCCGTGCCCGCTGACACGGTACATAACCCCGCAGTTACCTACGGGTAGTTTCCGCCTTGGCGGATCTCAGTCTTGCATTTGCAAGGCTCAGAAAAGCCAACTCAGTTGACTGTTCGCAACCGATCGACCGCAATGATCTACCGATTGACTTGGCACCAATCAAACGTATCCTTGGGACACGATGAAAGGGACATGAAAGGCAGGCAAGAATACCAGTGCGGCTGTTATCATGCGCTGCTGTGATAACGATCCTCGCAGGTGGAAAGATCCAGCTTGGGAAGACCAACTTATCAAAGTTGCCAGGGGCGGAGTCCCGCGTGCTGGCAACTAGAAATAGCCCCAATCCCCACCGCTTGACCGGCCTGATGAGATCCGGCCCGACAGCGGGAACTGAGACAAACTTTTTATAAACCGCCGTCCAAAGGATAGCGGTCGTTGAGTATATACCCCCCAACCCCAAAATGGCACAATATGCCGCATTTTCCCTTCACCCTGGTCGGACGGCAAGTACCACCAACAGAGCGACGCAAAGAGCGCTTGGGGTGCGAGGGATGGGAGTATGATATAAAACCCATCTAAGCGTGCATACTGCAACAGCTGCGGGAGGGTAGACGGGTAATTATGAGTGGCCATCGAGATGTCCGGGCAGAATCAGATGAAATCGATCCGACACCAATAAAGGGGCGGAGCAGAAATCCGTGCCATGGCACATATCTCGTCATAGTGGACTGCGCAAGCTTGTTAGCTCTTGGTACAAGTGCGTGGCGGCGGGGGTTTGACAGGTGCTTACTCGGGATATTATCGTGCTGGACAAAACGAGGTGATGGGTATTTGAGTATAGCCCCCGTGGATGGAGGTATGAGTATAGCCCCCGTGGATGGAGGCAGCCTCTTCCCGACTGCGAAAGTCGATGTTGTGGGAAGAGGGGTCGGCCGCCTGCCTGTGGAGACGGAGACGACGACGACAAGAGAAAGAAGGAGAAGAGGAGCCGAGCGGGACGGTGGGGGCACCGCCCAATTTAAATGCCGCTGGCCGCCAAGTGTCCTCCGGAGGATCACCCGGCTATCTGCACCGCCACCGCCTTGGCGTCTATCATCTGGAATGCTTATATAATCTAGTGGCTCGTGACAGTGGCTGGAGTGGTTACGGCCATCGCCGCTGACTCAGCGGATAAACAAACACCAACATAAACAACAACGCCAACGTCGCCCTGCAGCCAGCCATCATTGTGCATCTGTCCAAAGAACAACTCCATCATTATGCGATAATCCGCCCCCACCACCGCTCGATGCCTCGACAACTTGCCCGCCTCACATCGCCAACCAACCCTCCTTCACAATGGCCAAACTAAAGGTCGACCCAGCAATCATCGCTGCCGCCCAGGCCACCGTCGCCCTCGACAATTACTCCGACTGGTCCGCCCGCCGAGTCGCAACCTACAGCCGCGTCCTTGAAAACGCCCTCGCAAAGGTCAAGCGCGAGGTCGAGTTGGCCGGCTACTCGAGCAAGTCTGTCTCGACCGTCCCTTTCAAGCAGCTCTTCACAGCGCCCGACCCGGCTTCCAAATGGGAATGGGATCCCAAGACCGAACACGATCTCATGAACGAGGTCCACATCCGCCGCGCCTCCTGCCAACAGCCTCGCAAACAAGGATATGCCGACGCCAGTGCCAGCCGCAGAAAGGGTATCGCGTTACAACCTCGCCGTCTGTCGCCTAAAAAGGGGGCTTCTGGATCTGGATCTGTTTTCGATAATTACAGACAGAACCCGAATCTGCGTAGGAGTCTGCTGATATCCGGTGCCAACCCCGCCGTGCGACCGCATTACGCGACGATACTGCAGCAGCACGCGTCGGTACTGAAACCCAGGAAGGATACTAGAGCGACAGCAGGAGCAGTGCCATCGCTGGCAGTGCTGTCCGCGAGGGCGTTCGGGCGGGCGATAGTCATGGCGCGTGACGCGGAGGACCTGCAGGGCGACTCTTCGTGGTATTCGTACTGTGATGAGAGCAGCTGTATGTACTACCTGCTCACAGAGACGCTGCGCGGGCATATTACCCAACTTCTGTGCGATGCCTTGAAAGAGGAGTGGTTCCCCACAGATTTGGCGTCGACGCTGATAGCACAGAGCGTGGATGCTGGCGATGCTGCCCTGGTAAGCATTATCTTTGATTCTTAGGTTCAAATATGGGCAAACTTGCTGACTGATCCTTGCACCTCTAGACCGAACGCCTCTTCCACGCCGCCTACCAAACCTCTCTTGACAAGAACCGCTCGGTTGCCCGCCGCAAGGGCGAGCTAGCGCCAGATCCCTTTAGCCACATCCTATACATGCCCGACGTTCTCTTCCGTCAGATCAGCATCGCCGTTGCCGACCGGCCAGAAACGATGCTGGACACATGGTTCCGCGACGTCCTGTTCGCAGGGATAGGTGAAATCGGTTCCCACGCTGAACTACCAGCGGTCGCGACAACCTGTCTGGAAATGCTGCTTGGTATCGAGGTTTGGGAGGGAGGGGTGCACCGCCGCCGGATGAATCGCAGTGGAAAGCCTGTGCGGAAGAAGTACGAGAGTTTTGATAAAGCGTGGCTATTCCAGTCCAAGGCGGCAGTGCAGGCGAAAGCCGCGGATGTTGCGCAGGACCTGGTCGAGCGACTGTTCGAAGTCGGATGGGGCGCCCTTGTCGATAGGGATGAGACGCGGGCGACGGCGAGAGCGGTTTTGAGCAATCTAGTTGGCCACATGGTTTTGTGGTCGCGGGCGTTCAACCACCCGCACAAAGAGGTCTCGGAGGGCTCCAGTATTACCGCGAGGACGTTGGCGCTTTGTGCTGTACTCTTATCCGGCCAAGATGATGCGTCACTCTCGAACAACGAAGTCGCTGAGGAACTCGTCAGGCTACTTCTGGTCACAATGATTGAGGCATCCGAAGACCACGGGGACGCACGAACCGGCGATGAGGCCGCAGACACATTTGACCTGCCTGACCTCGCTGGCTACGTTGCCGGAGTCTTAAGCCGGGTTTTCAGCTCCCCAGCTCAGCAGCAGGGCTTCGTTGAAGGTCTGCTCGGTATCGCGATTGGTGACACAAACCCCGACTTCATGCAGACACCAGGAGCCGGTGATAAGGCGAAGCTGCAGCAGAAGCGCCAGAACTACGTAATTGCGATTTTTGCGTATCATCTTGCGACGTGCCTCGCGGACTCGAGCAAATCAAAAGCCACGCATTCGTTCGCGGCAGAAGTCGAGCACCGGTTGGTTGGGCTACGGATATCAAAGAGGGGGTTGCTAAAGGCATCGGATCTGAAGACGCCCAAGTTTTCGAATCTGGTCCGGGATTTGGCGATGAGCGAGGCACGAAGCAGCCGATGGGTGTACGAACCCATGTTGAACGAATGGGTGGAAGTTCCCGCCGAGGCTGCCGCAACAGACTGCTCGAACAACGGAAGCGGCAGCCGGGTTTCGCGCAAACTCAACTTCTCCGAATCTCAACGACCGGGCAATCGTCACCAGACAAACCAACGTCAAACAATCAACTATGTGACCCCGGACGACTCGCTAGAACGATTGTCCAATAGCGAGGACGACCTGGAGCACGACTCCACGGTCTATCCGCCAAGCACCGATACGACGATGATGGAAGCCGATGCGCCAACAGCGGCGGATTATCCTTCACTCCCGAATTTCCTCGTGGAAGTATCCATATATTCGCCCCCGAAGGCAGCAACGCCCATTTCCTCGCCAGCCACCTCGCCTATTCTACCCCTCACGAGCTCCTCTGGCTTGGGCGGTAAGATCTCCCATGTCTTCGGCCAATCCAAGCGTGCCCTCCGCGGAGCCAAAAGGAAGAGGGGCGAAGCAGATGGCAAGCCAATCTTTGGGGGTGTAGAGAATGCACCACCCAAGGCGGCAGCAGGCGAACGGAAAGTGCGGTGCCCAGACGACAATGCTGAAGATGCCTCTAGAGTATATCCGGATTGCGATAGCATGATGGATGATCCTGCTGTCCCTGTCCCCGCCCGCAAACGAGGGAGACCGAAGAAGCACAGCAATGCTAGAAAGCATGTATCAGAGTTCACCACAAATAGCGATCCCACCATTGTGGCTCCAGCTGTCGTCATCGAGCAGGATCCAGCATACGAGCCCGACAGCGATGACTGCAACAGCAGCTGCAACAGACCTAATGCGCTGTTGGCACGCAAGCGGAAACGCGAAGGCTTCGCCGGCACCCACCACAACCCTGCCAATCAAAGTATCGGTGGGCAAGCGCAGACGGCTGTCAAGCGCGGGCGGGGACGCCCTCCCACCAATAGCGTCGCAAAGATTGATGTATACCAGGACGAGCTAGATCTGATTACCTCCGCTACTGCCACGCGGAGAGCCTCGACAGGTGGTCTAGTGTTTGGTAGTACCAATACCTCCAAGCTGAATTTGGAGGTTGGAGTGAAGAAAAGCAGGCTAGGCGAAAAGAGTAAAACAACTGTGCGAGGTAGGACAAGGAGGAGCATGGGGGTGGTTGCATGATGCGAGAGGGTCACATTGTCTGGTGCGGCGTTCCAGGAGTGTCATTGTTTCTGAGTGAAGGCGTTTTTTTTTTCAAATTGAGGAGTATCACAGTCCGTGTATATATATCATGTGGGAGAATTTAGATTGGGCGATGGAGTGGAGAACGCGGCGCTCCGGCGTCAGAAACCCGATTAGGGACGGTCCGGGGTCAGAGCCTACCATCTTTCGATTGCCTGTGGTTGTGGTTCTGGCGCTAGGTCACCATGCTGCCCACTGTATTACTTAATCCGATATGTCAAGCGTCCAGTGCTTTTCGCCGTGATGTGTGATTAGCCCTGTATTGCGTGATGACGCTGCCAAGTTCTTAGCGGTGGGCTATTTCGCTCGGGCTCCAGTATTTTCTAGTCGGCGAGCGAAAAAAAAAAGTCTTTTTTATTTCCATCTTGAGATGGGTGGAAGTGATGTCAAATGCAGGGTCTGGGAGGCCATCATCATCATGCATACGGCGGCGGCGGCCGTACACATATATATTCGGGGCGCACTCCCTCAAGTCATCGATGTTGTACTACTACTCTAGAGCTATACATCTCAGCCCAGTTGTGCAACCATCTACATCTTCGCAGACACCATAGTAATTACGTAAACTCCACATCGACCTCTCCTCACGCCAAAACCACTCCCTATCAGTTCTCCGACAGTTTGTCCCTTGCATACATCGATCTCGGCGCTAGCTGGACCCGGCTGCTTTCCCGTCACTCTGCGTTTTCGCGACAGCATCTTGCGTCTTGGCTTTAATTGCGTCGAATAGCTCCCCTGGCTCCACCTGACCGAACGTCCCCCTAGCCATCTACCTGCACCATCCGCTTTCCATCGCCATCGCCACCGCCTTCGCCTTCTACAAAGCTCAATATATAACATCCGCGGATTGTAATCAAGAATAGCCGTTAGTCAAAATGTCGGCGCCAACGTACGTTCGGTCTGGGCGCGGCGGGGCAGGCAACTTTGCGCCCAAGGCAGAGCCAAAACCTCTGGTATGGATACTGGATTCCTCCCATTCCCCTACGTTATCACCACGGATCTAGCTCCTTGTTCCGACAACCTCCCATATAGCTTGTATCCAGCTTGTTTTTGAGTGAGCCTATGGCTGATTGTACCTACTTTCACTCCAGGAGGTTGAGATGCAAAACAAGGAGGCCGAGAACTCTGCAAAGGACCTCGAAGCACAAGCTGTTGGCGCCGTCAACGCAGCCGACCCCGCCGCAGCATCCACCGCTCCACAGTTTAAAACATACGCTCGAGGTGGTGCCGGGAACTGGTACGAGCCAGCAGCCCTCAAGCAAACGGGCACCTTCACGCCCACCACCGGCGCCGCCGTTTCGACGGACGAGATCACCGGCCAGCCAACAGAGGAGTCTAAGCGTAGCTCACGGGTCTGGCAGGGCCGCGGCGGGGCTGGCAACTGGGAGGCAGATCAGCAGCTTAAAGCCGAGGAGGCCAAGCGACGCAGCCTGCACGTCAAAGGGGACGAAGAGCCCGCACTCGCGGATGTGAAAGAGGAGGTGCGAGTGGATACCGAGAAGGAGATCAAGCCGCCGCAGTCAGCGCACGTGCGCGTGCCGCATCTAGATCGGCATCAGAACCTGGGGGACGAAGTGCACGATATTTGAAGGCTGGGATGGTGCTGTACTCGAATCTGGCTGCCCGTTCACGTTCTGCTGCTTACTGGCCGTGCAGCGGCCGCTTAATCCCGCTGTTCGCGTCTGCATTCCTCCTAGACCGAGTTGGGTGATTGATTTTGATTTTCCGTCTACATGGCCCCTCTCATCTTTGTACGTGTACTACAATTAGGCGGGAGGATAGCACCGAGGTAGCGCAGGCGAGAGTTTGAGCAGCAACGGTTTAAATGTTCATTGCTCTGGATATGGTTCTGGATAGGCTACGGAAGGGGTTAGCATGCTTGTTTGTATCTACATGGAGAAATGGTGGACTCTGATTCTGCTTATGGTTTTTCTGTTTCTGGAAAGGTATTTTATTCGGCAGCATCGGCTTGAGCTTATATACAAACTAGGCGTGTCGGCCAACGGGCATGGTAGTTCGTTCTATCGAGAATAGCACATTCCCCTTCCCCACCCATGGGTTTTTCTGAAGCAGGCGTCCTCGGTCGTTGGGAGCTAGTAAAGGCTGTGCAAGTACTAGTCATAGATGCCTAGGAAGCTACAATTTGTCATGAGATAGCTTGACGCTGACGGCTTTGGCGCCAGACGGTTTCCCGACCAGCAAATGCGCCCTTAGCACAATATTGATTCCAGGCTTGTGCCCTGACGTTTTCGCCGTTTGCGCCCTCGACATTGCGATCACAAACGTTCGAGCACCTGCATTATATTATCGATCAATTGCGAATTCGATGTGGCTTTAAGCTTTCCTTCGCCAGCGGCCGTTTCAGGGCACCCCCACCAGTGCGTATCACAGAATAAGGTGTGTTTTCTGATCAAATAGAGGAATGCTGACCGGTCTTGTTACACCGTAGCGAAACGGCATTTCGAAGGACTGCATTTGCCTACACAAGCGACGCGGGTCCGGAGCCTCTCAACCGGCTGCGCTTGATCCTATTCGGGTAATGCAGCTTGGAAAACCCGACCTGGCCCAAGAGAACACCAAGATTAGCACCACACGCGGTAGATTCTCTCGCCATGGAGTGCCCGATGCCTGCTAACCCCGCCGACTTGCCCTGTCCCCAGGGTTTCTGGGGTTGCGCCGCGGCGCGACTCGGCTCGACGGCGTGTTTTTCGTGCTATCCGACTCGAGTCTGCATATAGGAATTGGTGGCACAATAGCCGTTACCGGCTACTGCTGGTCTAGCGGCGTCCCAATGTTGTATATATCTCTACAGTTGTCGGCTGCTCCCTTGGCGCCTATGAATACGTACGGGGTCCGCACTGTTGCAGGCTGGGTACGAGGCTGGCTATGGTCTGTGCATGCCCCTTGGATAGCTGTAGCCCAGCGTCCCAGATGCGCGACGACGATTATAGCTACGGCCTTCCATCGCATAAGTCGCATCCCAGATGGCTAGCTTGCAGCCCGCTAGGACGGTAGAACCGACCGATGGGATCGATCCGGCCGCGATAAGTGCAATGTGGTAGGACGCAATGGATCGAGGAGCTACTACGGCTGTGGTATATAACCTCCGTGGCCCGCGACTGCGATGCAACAATATAACATCCTTCCGAGCCGTGGTCTGACCTTTGCCTTTCCCTAATTACAGCTCTTTGTTTCCGTCCCCTTCTAGCTCGTTGACCAAGCCTTTGGTATAGGCTTGGGACAGCTGACACTGCTTCTCAGCATCCTGCGTTCAGTCACTCATTAGACCCGTTCACGACATTCTTTCGAACCCTATCATTAACTTGATATCAATACTTCGACCACAGTCCTTTGTGCATACCTGATATCTGATACATTTTGCCCAGGTATCATTACCCAACGTCCTCAAAATGCGCAGCCAATTCATGCTTGCAGGGGCTATCCTGCCTTTCCTGCCCATCATCGATGCGATGCCGGCTACCTTCCAGATGCCGAAGCCCGTGAACGGCACCAGCAAAGGTGGGAAATCGGCGATTATCCCACTAGGTGCCCATACAGCCTCCGCGCTGTACTTCCAAACCAACACGCCCGGCAAGGATAATGAGATCATCTCTCTACCTATCCTTAGGAACGGCGCCGTTGGCCGTCCCTACAGATACAAGACTGGAGGGAAGGGATGTTCCCTCAAGGTGGCTGGTGAGGGAGACAAGACCCTGTTCTCGCCCGGCCAGAACACCGTCGTTGTTGGCAGAAACGTAAGTGATATCTATCTGCAACTTCCCTATCCTTACCTTGTTACAAAGGCTCTATTCTAAACAACCCCTCTTGAATGTAGAACCTCTTCGCGGTGAACTCGGGATCGGATTCCATCAGCATGTTTGAGATCAATCCCGAGAACCCAGTAGAGATCAGGCCGGTAGGAGGCCCAGTTTCCTCCGGCGGCAACAAGCCCGTCGCGCTAGCCTTCTGCGAGCAGCACAAACTTCTCTGCGTCGCGAACGCCGGCGCCTCCGATGGTATCAACTGCTGCAGAGTCAACGGGTGGAAGGGCCTGCACTGCCCGGAGAAATCACTGCGCAAGATCCGGACACCAAACGGCGATAAGCCAACGCCACAGTCAACCAGCCCAAAGAAAGCCAAGCCAACCGGCGAGAAGGAGGTCACTGCAAAGACCAGCGTGCCCAAGGTCGCTGTGACGAAGGAACCCGTCGGCCAGATCTCCGACATGATGTTCACCCACGACGGCAAGAACCTCATCGTCATCAGCAAGAGCGCAACCGCGAGCATTATTGATGTCTTCCCGGTGACTAAGGGCCGCGTGTGCCAGACGCGCGTGCGCTCAATCATCAAGGATGCGCCCAAGCTGTTTGGCACGATCCAGGTTTGCGAGACCGAGTTCTTTGCGACAGATGGGTCCTTTGGCATCGCCAAGCTCTCGTTCGACCCCAAGACACTCAAGTTTACGCTCAAGAACCAGAACATCCAGAAGATTGACTTCCAGGTGATCACGGGCCCCATCGCGATATCTGTCGAGCAGCGCAGCGTTTATGTCGGTGACTTGAAGATCAACCGCGTCGTCGAGTTTGACATCAAGACTGGTAACCGCGCCGGTGAAGAGAGCTTCAACACCGCGCAGCCGGGTAACTCGGATATTGTCATTGGCGGCGACTTTTTGTACACTCTCTCGCCGGAGAATAAGCTCGCTGCCGGAGATACATCCATGATCCAGACAATGTTCATCCAGAGCAAAGGAGAGTTGGTGAACAGGGGTGCTCTTGTATTCAACAAGAAAGACGAGATTACCCAGTTTGCGAACGGTTTGGCCGTCTATAACAAGCAAGATCTGTGCCAGCCGAAGAAGTTGCCGTTTACCAGGTCAAAGAAGCCTGTTGCGATACCTGCTCCCGCTGCTAAGAAGCAGAAACCAGTTGAGAAGGCCGCCGTGAAGGCCGAGAAGACAAATGAGAAGGAAAGTGGTGATGAGAAGGACGAGGGCGAGGATGAAGCTAAAGACGAAAAGCCAGATGATGATGCTGCCCAGAAGGCGGCGGCTAAGAAAGATGACACAAACGACCAGAAGAAGGACGCGAAGAAAGTCGTGATGGAGGATGATGAGGGAAAGAAGGACGAGAAAAAGGAGGGGGGCAAGAAGGACGAAGGAAAGAAAGACGAGGGCAAGAAGAGCCCGGGAAAGAAAGACGAGGGAGAGAAAGATGAAGGAAAGAAGGTCGCCGGAAAGAAGGCTGCTCCAAGTAAAGATGAAGGAGAGAGCAACGAGGGAAAGAAAGACGTAGGAAAGAAGATGTCAGGGAAGAAGAGCTGGGGAAAGAAAGACGAAGGAGAGAAGTCCGAGGGAGAGGGAGAGGGAGAGGGAGAGACAAACGAGGACCAGCCAAAGAAGGGGGGAAGGAGGCCATGGGGCAAGAAGCCTTGGGGCAAGAAGCATCAGGGTAAGGGACATGAGGGCATGGTCATGGAGGACGATGAGGCCAAGGCCGAGCGGTAGACGTTTCTGAGAAGCTGTTGAGACCCCAAACCACGCATACACACAATCGTGATAATCACACACGCCTTCATATACATAGAACCAAACCCCTCCTCACGCAATGCCCATCATCTTCTCTCCTCTCTCCTCCTCCTTCCCCTAGCACCCGGGTGTGCGTCCTATATACGTACATCCAGATCAAAGACGTGTCGATCAAGTTGAGCTTGAAGCGGGAGCCGGCTCTGCAATTTTTGTCTTCTCTCCCATCTTTCCTTTGTATTATTACTACAGTATACGTATGACCAACTTTTTTCATCCCCAGGTTCTACTTAGATCTTCAATTTTCCATTCTCATCATAACTGTGATCACCAAAGCTCCCCTCTCATTACCCTTACATGATAACAATACATTTACACAGTGACTTATATCTGCGTTGTGGCGTGTTGCATCTTTATATGGAGCCAATCACGGAATCTCGACTATCCGATAGTACATGTGTGATGGCCGATAGTCAATTGCAACGTTATAACAGCGCAGGATACGTTATTTCGCGAAGCCCGGTTGCATCATTATCCCAGCGAATTTTTTAAAAAAACACCGCGCGGAAACTGCCTCCAACCATGGTTGCTTTAAGGCCCGCTCTAGGTCGCCATCGACACCGAATTGCAACGTCCTCAATTGCAAGCCCCAAAAATTATAACTATACTGCTCCCCAAACCGACGCTGCTGACTTAATACGGAAACGCGACGAACATCTGGATTTGCGTGCTCATAATCCGATGGCCTCCGGGACCGGACTGATCGTTCCTTTCTGCTACTATGCGAGCTCTGGTGCTCCCGTTTCTTGTGCCATTGTCACGCCGAATACCTTACCAGGCACAAGATAGGGTTCTAACCATATCCTCCGCGTCCGCGCGCGCACGGCTTCCAAGGATAAGCCGCACGTATGCGTGTATACACGTAAATTATAATACATACCGGCTACCCTAAGCTTGCGTTCTGTGTCTGATCGAATCGGCACCCTGGCCTAGTATGTATGTGCTACCCATGTAACCTCACGCATGATGTTCACATTAATGCACACGTACACGTAATCACCAAAAACAAGTGAGCATTGAGGATCTCTGTGGATACAATCGGTTGATGCATAAGGCATTTTTTAAAAATTGGCAGACCAAAATGAGACGTTCAGCTCATCTGGTTCCCGAAAGTGAGAGTGCTACAAGATTCGTGGTTCATGCCATGCATCGCGCGCATATATACCCTTCGGATGTTTCGGGGTGTTGAAATCGCATTCCCGGCAGCGCCAGGCTACACTTTCCTCCAAAAAGCACTAACCGTCACCAAAATTTAAACTCAAAGGACATCCCTGTGCGTTGTGCTTAGTATACTTGATTATGACAGCATATATTTATATGAGACTGCGATTCGTATTTTGTCGCGTAGAGCCGAGAAGGCATTTAAGATCCCACTTCTATTATATTCGATTCTTGCTAATGCAATGCATGGAATTCGCAGGGCCGGATAAATCCCACCCTTCCAGGGTCGGCGGCATCACCGCGTTGACGTTGGTGGTTTGGGAACTCAATGGGTCAGGCGAAGAGCAACGTCCCCAAAGCTAGCCTGTAATTCTGCCTGCTGTCGCCTAATCGCGGAGGAACCAATGCTGGTAATTAGTGTAGAAGATGCATCGAACATATAGCCATGGTGTTCTATTATATCTATGGATATGTGCAGGGCTATCGGCTGGTGCGCGAAAAAAAAAGTTTTTTTTTGTTTGTAAGTTAGTCCACCAACTTTACGGAGGAACCAGGGAAGCTGCCCGGGGGGGGAGCATGGTTCTCGACAGCTTTAGCTAGCTTAGCCCGCCCGCTAGTCCTGCCGGGCTTATTCCCACCCATGAATGAATATGTTGACAAACTTGAATCTTACATATGCTGCACTGGCAATTAAAATTACTTACTTATTATCCGGCTGGATTACAACCAGCGAAAGGAAAGGAGTCGAGCTAACTGCTTCCTTCATCCGTATGCAGTAGCTCCTACCCCGCAGAAAGACGACAAATTGAAACTAGGCCAAATTCGAAGGTATTTAGAAAGCTGGTTGAGTTTGCGGGGAAGGCTTCGAGGGCAAGGGTAAATGCCACGGCCTTCCATGCACCGGGCTTTGTTTCCTCGCCTTTCTTTTTCTTTTTTATATCGAGGGGGAGAAAAATCTTAAAAAAAATTTTGTCAACGGGGAGGCTGTAGGATCAGTTGAGGGGGTATGTTATGTCCTCGTGCTCAGCCCGACGCAACAAAAAGGAAACGCAGGCACCACCACACTTGCCGGCGTCATATGATCATCATCCTGCTCACCGTGAGGAGCTTGTAGAACACCCACCCACTTCGAATTCAAAGGAAATCGGATCTTTACTTTCTTTTTGTCTTTATTTTGTTTTATACTATCTCAGCCGCAGATTATGGGCTTATGCTGAATATCGAGAAAAAAAAAGGAGTAATGAGCGACGGGCCAGGAGGCCATGGAGGCTGTACTATATACACTGTATGAAAAACGGATAAAAGGAGCGAAAGAACACTTAAGAGAAACGAGTGGCTTGTCTGTTTTCGTTTTGCATGATAAAAAAAAACAATGAAACTGTACAATTATACCTCCAATTAAATTTCCCCCGCTGCTCGCCATAGTAGTCAAAAGAAAAGCCTAGTATTTATTGTAGTATAGTAGTAGTATTGTCCTGTGAAACGCCCGAACCAAGAAACAAAGTATGAACAGGAAAGCAGTCCCAAAATGAAAAAAAGTCATTTTTGCAAAATGCGACGATGAAGCTGAAAGGAAGTGAATTTTGTTGTTCATGGAGCATGGTACCTTTTCGTAGCTGTAGCAAATGTATGTGCCGTAATATCAATATGTATAAGTAGAGATGTCGTCGTTGTCTGCTTGGTTTAAATATTTGTGCAGATTCCCGGTCGATGCTGGTTTGATTTTCGTCGTATGTTGAAACGATGTTGACGCAGTTCTTGTCGTGGTTAGATGTTGTTGGAGAATGAAATAAAAATGGAAAAAGGATGAGGAAAGCGTGGATTCAAGTAGGATGGGCTAGCATATGACTATGTTTCGAGTTGGTGAATGGCAGCGAGCATGCTGGAAGCAATAGCGAGCCGGTCGAACAGGAAGTGTTATTCCTCCATTTTACCAAACACGCCATCTTCGTCATCGTCATGTTTTGCGCCATTCTTCCCTCTGGTGGCCGGCCTGGTTGTATCCCTCTCGTCTTTATCCAGCACGACACCCTCGGGGCCGCCAAATCGGCCGTGGTAGCGTGAAGAGCGAGGGGATATTTCAACCTTGTCGCCGTCGCTGTCATCCATATCTACATCCTCGTTCTCGTTGAAAGCTTTGGCCGCTGTTCCACGGATGTCACTTTGCTGCGCAACGGGGTTCGAGGTCATGTAGTCGGCTGTCAGGGTGTGAGGGGAACCCAACCCTCGAAAGTCATTGGAAGGAGAGGCCAGCGGCAGCGACGGCACATTCCCAGTCTTGAGAACTGGGTTCGTAGGTCCCAGCACAGGGGTGCTGCCGAAGCTACAGCTGAGCATTTGAACAGCTGCTGCCAGTGATTCGTCGTCCTGTTGGCCCGAAACGCTGCGCGGGCTCAAAAGTCCAGATGACATGACTTGAGTGGGCCGCATAGATGTTGGGGATGCAACAGGAGTGATCGACTTCCCGCCAAAGGAACTTCCTATCGGCGGATGTTGGTATGATCTCGAGTACGGAGCAGCAGCTCGGGAATGGCTTCCATGGCGTCTCGTTGGCTGTCCGGCGCTAGAGATGGCTCTAGACCTGCCACCTGGCTGCGGAGACGAAATCCTTTCAAACATTGGCGGAGGCGAGTCTTCTGAGGTTGAATCATTAGAAGAATCGTTCATCATGCTGTAGGAAGCCGTGGAGCTCGCAGACGTGGGGGGTGTATTGGGCTTCATTGAGACGAGGATGGACGCCGCCTCTAATAGCTGCACCTGTTGGTGCTTCGAGATGAGTAGCTTGGACGTGTACGACCATTCGGGAGTGTGTTCCCATCTAGAGAAAGACAAGAAATCAAGTGTAAGTATATTGTTTCCCCAAAAAAGATATCATACTCGCTAAAGCAATTAACAATGGTGGCCGTTCAATTCGAGAGTGAGTCGTACAGATGTTTCGTCAGACAGCTGCTATGCTTGTAGCCCTTGCCGCAGTGATCACACTTGAGATCACCCTTGGCGGAATGCCCATCCTCAGGTCCATCGCTCGCTCTTCGGTTCTTCTTTGGAGATCCAGCATCGGATTCTGCCTCTTCTCCCGTCGCGTTTTCCAGCACGGGCTCCTTCAAGGCGGTCCCAAAGCTTGACTTGCGGAATCCGGAAGAAAGAGCAGATATTCCGGGGGTAGGTAGGCTCGGTGGCGGCGAAGGATAGTCACTGATGCCCTCTGCTGCTTGGATTTCATCGGGCTTGGAGGCTACGGGTTCATGTTTGAGATCGAACGTGATGGCTGGTGTTGGGTCTAGAGTGCCGTTTGCTGCGGCTTCCTTGATAGCCGCAAAAGCGGCCGCGTGAGATACAGCAGACGAAGACATCGACTTTCTCCGTGTGACCCGGTGCGTGGTATTCGTCGACCCGAGAGAGTGAGGCGCATGGTGGGAGCGATGGCTTGACTTTATCGGCACGGCAGCAGTTGCCGGAGGTAATGATATCGGGTGATGTATCCGGGGGGGATGAGCGACCTGATTTCAGCCATCACCGGTTCAAGTCAGCTTTGCCTGCCCGCGAGAGAGCAATCTTTGCTTGACTGCGAAAACGATGGGGATTAAGGCGAGATGACAGCGGTGACGGTGACGGTGACGACGACGATGATGATTGCGATGGTTGTGGTGATAACTGCTGCTGTTCAGCTCCCAGCCACCACACACACACGCACAGACAGCACAGCATCCCTTATGGTTTCTCTGGCCAACACTCACTGCAACGCACAGCATTCAAGACGGAGGCACCACAACGACAAACGGGCAAGTCGGCCAGCTCAGCTTTCGGCAGCATTGCAATTCAACGAAACTGGAAGGAGGCTCGCGGCGATGATATTAAAGAGAGGCATCATACCCATCGATGTTGAAGAGCTGGAATATGATATTCGGGGCTGTGGCTCGCAGGGAATTTGACAGGGCTCCAATCAAAAGAACGTGCGCCAAGGCCACGTCGGCACAGTGCAGGTAGGGTAGGCAGGAAAGTTGGGTGGTCCGTTGCGATTTACCTTTGAAGATGCCATATTGATAGTGGTGCCACAAGTGCTGGTATTATATTACTATTGCAGTAACGGGCGTCGTATTTCGTAGTCGAACACTGCTTCCGAGCGGTGGGATAAAAGAAATTCGTGAGATAGCGAGGGAGGGCGTCAACCGAAAGGAACAGCGATCGATCTATGCCAGCGTTCAGGCTCTCTGCACACTGTTTCCCCCCTTTGTAGTGCCGGGAATAAATTGAAACGTCGAGTGACCGGGTCCTTGCTAAAAGAGAGTCGATACACAGAGTGAGAGTTATCGGCAGCGGGGTGTCTCGCCAGGAGGAAGGGCCAATATATAAAACTGCGCGGTTCGATCGGCGGAGCTAGCACCCAGCGTTGAGGTGCACGCGAGATTGTCGGGAAGGGTAAAGATGGGTAGATGAAGTAGATGTTTGGATGATTATCCGGAGCGTGAAATAATATTGTCAAACCAGCTCGTCAAACAGTAGGAATCCGATGGGAGGAAGTCGAACGATAGGCAGTCGAAAGGATTATTTTCTGGGAAGGAGAGAGGGAGAAAGAGAAGAGGGAGAGGTGTTATTCAACTATGACTTTTTTTATAATTTTTCCCTAAAAGAATTAATCTCCCAGAGTGTGCCTGGGTGGGAAGGGCAAGGATAGAAAAAATAAAAAAAAGTTAGGTTGTACAAATTCCAGGAGCAACGGAGGGAAAAAAAAGTTAATTACGAAATATATGCCTCGATAGCTGCGGGAGCGGTAAGGCTGCCAGCGGAAGGGGGGACCTTTTGCATTCGCAAGTACGACGGCCTAAGATACGACGGTCTCAAAACGCTGGTTTTCAGGGAAGACAATGGAGGATAATAAAAGAATGGTTTTCTAGGAGAACCGGGTGGGATTTGGAGCTAGCTAGCTAGTGACCTGATGCAGGTAGCTAAGCTTGGGCGAACAAGAGCGAGGCGAACAGGAGGAGATTGGGACGCAAAAAGCGAGAGCTTATAGTTGGAGCGTTTGGGGGCAGCGCCTTTCACGGGCCCTCGAATTGCTTGCGGTGGGAGATAATGAAAGGAAACGGGCAGCTGTTTCACACGGCAAGTGAGATTTTAGATGTCCCCAGGATTCTGCAGTCTCGAATCGCCTGCAAAAAGTTGGAAATGATGGTAATCTGAAGCCAAGAGTATTTTTTATAATTAACTTGGAAGGTTTCTGACGTGATGGTGGGAGCGATTGCGACAGCAGCAGTTTTATCCCTCTATGGTTCTTGCTAATTTGCACAAAGGCACGGTGATTACTTTTTCTGCTTTCTGATTATTTTTCTTGTTCTCTCCAACAAAGAGGTTAAAAGTTTGAACATTTGTGCGCCAGGAAGTTCTGTGCAATTCGGGCTTCGTCAACTCTCCGCTTCCCAAATTTCTTTTGCTTGCTCTCCCTTTCATTCCAATATTACTCGATTCCGCAGAGTTGCGTGGACGGGCTATGCAAGGCAAAAAAAAAAATGTTAAAATTTTTTGTGCACTATCGTCAACAAGGAAAGGAGAAGAAGAAAAAGGAAAGAATGGGCTGGTGTTTAGGTACAAACCTAGTCCTACAGATTCGCGCAGAACCACCGATGCTGGTGCCAGAGTCCAGCAGAGCAAAAGTCGTATTGCATTTTGACTATACGAAGTATAAGTACCTATACCTTTGCCGGCGTAGACCCGACGAGATACGAATTCTGGTTGGGCAGCACAAGTTTCCCCCCCATCCATGTGCCAGACTCTCTGAAGGCCCACTCATGCCCTGTCTCTGGGTGTGGAGCCGGCTTGGATAGACCTGCGTCGGGTAAGAACCTGACCAATTTTTTTTTGTTTTTCACCTTGTTAGCTGAAGCTGACTAAGGGAAACGAACAAAAAAAGGTTGAAGATATTCGTTTGCGTATTACACGCTGCGTACCTGACCACAAAAATCACGGGCATGAGATTAATTGCTGCAACCACGAACGGCCAGGCGCCCACCTGAGTCAGAGCTAGAAAACTCGATTCGAAGTCACAGACTAGACTTGGTACCTGCTCAGCTGCGGGTTGAGAAAGTTTTCGTCGGTGCACACCTCCAGCGCCGAACACACAGACTGTCCTTCGGCTCAGGTGATCAATGGCAATGACGGCTTCACGAGACCGTTCCTGGAAGTTGAACACGGGCGCCGCTTTGAGCAGCCAATTCCTGTTCATCGGCAAGGTTGACGCATCTTTTGATATCAGCCAGACATGGGGCCGCCGAGTTGGCCTCCAGAATCTTGAGGGCTTGGGCCTAGCCTTAAACCTTTTAGACTTTGGGAGAATGATGTCTACTCCGCTGGAATCCCTTTGATATCGCTCCCTTGGGTCGATAGATCAAGCAAGTTACACAACCTGGTGGGTCGTATAAATATCGCGATCCCACACACCTTCTCTTTCCGTTGGACTTGATGGCCGGATTCAAGGGGGCGGTTCGACCGAATCCCATGGATTGAACTGGGCTATGCGTCTGAGGTACCCCGGACTAGGAAGCTTTAAAATGCCAAAAGCCTCGTCAAACTGGCCTGAGATAGCGGGGAAAAAGAAATGAAAGATACCCACGGAGATTCCAGACGGGACCCCCATCTCGCAGAGTGGGGTGGCTTCAACAATGTGGGCTTGACGCTTGACAACCCCATCTGTGCAGAATGGTAGTGTGTCTTGGAGTCAGCACTTGATTCGACGGTGGGCCAAATCCCATGTTCGGTGGTGCACATGTGAGGTGAAAGCCAAGAGCGATTACAACTCACTCAGCTTAGTGTAACCAACCTGGCGAGAAATTTAGAAGAAAAAATGTGAAGGGAAGAAAAAAAAAAGATGAAGAGGAGAGAAAAAGGACACCGCCGTTCCTCAATCGGCTTTAGTGCCGAACGCACCAGCAGATTGAAAGATCCACCCATGCCACGAATCGACTCTGTGGGCATGGATTGGCGAGGGGTGAGAAGGAAAAAATAAAATAAAATAAAACCAGATGTTCGACGGGCCTCCGACAAAACAGCTGCATGCATCGACATAACTGGCTTGCATTTCTCCCAAGCTCCCGCTTGCCAGGGGTTCTGGCCTAATTTATGCACTCAATCTGCAAAACCAACTACCCAAGCAGTGTGGGAGAAAGGACCGAGGATTGGAGTCGTCGATTCCACGCTTGAGTGTCTTTGCAGCGCAGTGCAGCGCCGGCCGAAGTGCATATCGCTCCGAGGCCAACGGGTCGCTAGTGTTGGATGCAGGATGCTTGGGACGTCAGAAAGTGCCTCAGCGCATGCCGAGACTCGTACATACTTGTACACTGGCTTCTCCAGGCCTGCCGAGGATAACTTCTGGGGTACATGCGTACCATGCGCGTCTTGGGGAATAGGACACTTGGCCAACTTGAATGGCTTGTCCGTTGCATGCTGTCACGGAATCGAGCTCTCGATCTCGTGCGCCGTCGCCACCGCCTCTTCCTGCCGGCGGGTTGACGCTTCGCGATGTGGATTTGGGATGAGACCGGAGACAGATGTACTAATTCGTAGAGCTGACTAGACGACGTCTCAACACAACCACCGACACAGGTAAACATCGGAATTGTGAAAGCCCGCACGGAGATATAAATAGCGCCCAGCAGACAGCATTGTCTGCTAGCTTTGATGGTCGACGAATATGCTTTCCTGCTTATGCATGATGATTTATTTTAAGGTTTCGAGCAGGCCGGCAGAGGCCGAAACAGGCATAATTACTATTGCATTGCAGCTGGGCCCAGGTAGAGTGAACAAGATCGATCCAAGTTTCGTTTCAGGCAAACCGAGTCCCCGTCGCGTCCCGATCGGCTGGAATGAAACCGAGGATTCCATGCTGTCAGGGATAGGTTACGAGACGGACCAGCACTCAGCAACAGGTCCCGGCTTTTCGATCGGTGCGCGTTAATTTGTGATATCACTTCTGGGATGCATTGGCTGCAATCGAATGATCTCCTGGGCCGTGAGACTTTGACTTGTTCTAGCCCCGTCAATTGATCAATTGGGAGGCATTGCATCGTGCTAGCACGTTTCAAATCCCATTTGTATCAATCTGTAGGTTCGCACTTCCCTGTCTACTACATAGATGTCACCGGAATCGTCCCCTGCAGCTAGGTATACATACCAGTATAACTCTAGCTAGAGAAGTTTCGAAGATTTTCACGGCAGCTTTAAAATATACTGATTGATTTGCGTACCTCGGTACCTGCTATGCGTCGCATCGAGTAATAGATCGAAATGCCACTCACCCTACTAGATACGTGGTCAATTTGCTTATCCCCTTGGGCCAGCGCTACGCACACTGCAACCCCTTTGACCGTCCCAACTTAACGGGCTCGCAAATTAAATATGTTAGTATTGGCCTCAACAATCGATATATGAACCGTGTGCTACATTCGCGGCTAGGTTCATACGGCCCGATCTCACCGGGTTGGATGGCTATGGTGCGTGGCATATATGTATATGCACAAACAAGGTGTATTATATCAAGAGAGCTGGCTGGAGTTTAGTCAGAAGACGAGTCTAATTGTAATTGGCAACGGTTAGTCTATGGTTGCACAAATAGTGCCCTTGCGTGCCCGGACTTAACTGTTTGCCGGCCCCTCTCTTGACTCAGCTCTGACCCGTATATACCCGCCGGAGCTGGTTAGATCACGGACGTGCAAGCTGTCCAGACCTTGTTATCTCAAGGCTCTGTGGTCCGGGCGCCGGCTTACGGCTCGTCCTGATCACGTAAAATGCCCCATATTGTTGGCCGTATCTAATCAGACTGCCGTCGTCGCAAACTCGAACGCAAGCACCGACCCAGTCCTTGTGTAAAAGTAGACCATCACATCCTTATTCTAACATCTGCATCAGTCGAGGCTGGCGGCCCAACCACCGTCTGGCGCTGCTAATTCCGACAAGCCTGGTCGAACCATTCCCACCGATGCACTGCAACCACAGATCTAGTAATTCGTATGCACTAGTGGCTGCAGTCTGATCCTCCGGGGTTCAAACGCAGCATTTACCGGTCTTTCCAGCCATTCAAATCGAATAAACCCTGATCAAGCACGACGCGAGCCGTGCATGCAGGTTTGGGAGCCAGTCCTGTTGGATCTACACTGCAGACTCATGAATCTAGACGGCTGGGGATACACAACGTGCTTGGTATGTCTGTATCCAGTGGCGTCCACACGGAAGGGAAGTTATATCTGCGTCTAGAACAATGATACGCACTGACGCAGCTAGCTGGCTACCTACCGCTGAATTACAGCAGCCGTGTTGGCTCTACAGTATCATGAGGTCTGAAGAGCAGGTGCGCTTACGCGCAAATCTATGGAAGCGTTCGAAGTGTCCGTGACGATCTCGTCCTTCATAGACCCCCGCGCCTCAAATCTAATTGCAAGTGCTGGGCACTTATTTTGGACTCGGCAACTTGTCCAATCGGCCTGGCCGCCCAGTAAGGCTTTGGGTTCCGGGAAACACCTGCTAGCTGAGTATCAATACAAACCTCATACAGCGGCTGCAGTCGTCATTGATCTCGTGCTCATCAAGGTCAAAGATGGCGGGTTTGGCGCCGCGCCGCGCCGCTCGAGCCCACGTTCGGTGGAATACGTCAGCGTCAGCTTGCCCTCGCATGTCCTCACCCACCAGAGTTTTGCAAGCCGCCTGAGCGTATTTTTAACATTTGGTCGCTTCAAGCGAGCCTAAAAAATCGCTCTACCCGGAGGTCAAGCCTTGGCCGGATGCATGACGAAATATCCCAACCTTGTTGCATTCGGTAGCGGACAACGCAGTTTCATTCCCCCCCCCCCCTTAGGGCCCTTTGCCGTCTTCGAAACTGTGCACCGTCCACGGCCACGGTATAAGGCGGGTCGGACACAATTGTGCAGGCGCGTATTACATAGTGGTGTCTATAGATAAAGTTCGACGGGTTAATTACCTCAGATACGCCGCCGGTATAAACGTTCGAACGGACTCGGGACAGCTCTCTCGGTTTGGAGAATTGATTGCGGTTCGAAACTTTATTCATATGTGCAGCCGTGGTATACACGTAGGTGCTCTACGTGCAGTTTTCGGCGGCGGCGGTGGTGGTGGTGGTGGTGGTGGTATCAATTCTATATCAGTTATAAAAGGATTCCAGGATCCAAATATGTGGATACTGCATGATAATCTTGCCTCGATACATGAACGCGCAGTTGTGCAGAACAGACAGGGCCCCGTCACCGCGAATTCAGGCCCGGCATATCAAATATATCCCTCCCATCTATATACTATACATAACCATTAATTTATCTCCTTATTAATTGCACCATAACTGTAAATTTTACAATAGTCCTTCTCGTTAGGACTTCCAGCACAAACATTAAAAAACAACTGCCCCGACAACAGAGACCTTCTAGCTACACCCTCACTCCCAGCTCACACACGCAAGATGGTCTGCCCCCGGGATAACTGCGACCCGGGAACCCATCGTCTTCAAGCCAGGGAGGCTGCGCCTGCTCCCGTTTCGGAACCCGCCCAAAGCCCTTCCTCGACATCCACACCTACACCCACACCCACACCCACACCCACACCCCCAGACAACTATGTCGTCACCGACATCATCAGCGAGATCATTGAGGCCGTCAGCGCCGCCCAATCCAGCCTCAGCGCCAAACGACAGTCAAAGGACCTCAACCGCATTATCAAGCGCCAAGAAGACTCCTCAAACACAGTCACCACCACAACCACGCAATGCGGTGACATCACATCCACCTCTGTCGTGCCCGAGGCAACAGGTACGAATACTTTGACCTCCACGGTGCCTGAGGCGACGGAGACGTCCACGGCTACTTCTACTATGACCCTATCGACGTCGACTGCGGTGGCGACGGCGACGGTGACGGGGGTGCCCAGCAGTGCGACTGGGAGGGTTGGTGGAGATGCGGCAGCTTTTGCGGGGATTGCTGGGTGGGTTACGGTTTTGTATATGGTTGTAATGGTTTGGCGGATTGTGAGGGTAGTTTAAACTTCTGCAGATGTAATAAGTGTGTGTATATAGTACTAATGTATCGGGATTGGATGCTTGTCGTTTAATATTGGGATACGCGGTTACACTTACAGACGCCGTCGTTTGTGCATGTACAATTTATACCGCACTTTATCAAAACTACCTCGCTTGCTCATGCCGCTTCATGTCGGGACTTAGGTAATTAAGTTTAATGTACTTGGATACTCCTGCACGTACATGTGTATGTCCCATCTATGGCTGTGGAACAGAAACAATACCCCAAACATATATGTATCAATTGATGTTTCTGGTCATCTGGTGGCCAGTTGTTAGCGGTTGGCCCACAGGGTAGCACAATCTTACACCACGGCCCTCAAGTGCCGATCATTGTTTACAGTTCACCTGAGAATGGTATGTTATATAAATGTGAGAAGTTTACGCGGGATGCAGTGTATAACGATGAAGACTCTCTGAGATTCCAGTTCAACTCGCTCAGACAAGTTGGAAGTAAGGCTAAGGCTACAAATAAATGTAGTGTGCAGAAGTACATGAACCTAAAAAAGCCCCTTGACCTCCGCCCCCCCCCCTCACTCATCCATCGTAGGTGTTTGCAAAATTTTCTCTGATCTTTTTTTTTTTCGACTCTGTTCTTTTTCTCTGATTTTTTTTATTGTTTTTGGTGTTTTGTTGGTTTATTTGACTCCGCCAGCTCCTCAGGTAGATGCTTTCAAAGACCTCAATCGAAAGACACCAGCGTATGCCTCCTATCCTTCTTTGTATCACCCTTGTCGTCATTCCTGTTGTCTATCCTTAAACCCAGCCTTATGTTCCTTCGCTTTTCCCCGTATGTGCCCCAAACGCAAGGAGATTGTAACAAAATACTCCAGAGCCCCCATCTTGTCCTTTCGAAAAGCCAGTTTCCGGGAAGGTCGGATGAGGGCATATTGTGAATATCTTGTATGGTCGTTTGTCGGCGAGGAAAACAAAGAATCCAAAGTACTGAGAAGAAAGAGCAAAGGTTTGAGCGGCCAAAAGGAACAAAAAGAGATAAAAAGAAAAGGCTGTCGTAATTCAATTTGGCCGAGGAAGAATGCTGTGGTTTGTTGGTGCTTTTTTTTGTTGGTTGTCGCTCTGCGTTCCTTTGTGAGTATAATTTAGTTTGATGTAGGTGTCGGTCGGCGTCGAGAAATCTTCATCGTATGGCTCCAGGGGACCGTGCGAATGCTCCATACTGGACCAGAGTAAAGATGTTGAGAGAGGAACAGAGCCTGTCCGTGGGCTGATGCTGAGATAGTTTTTTGGGTTTTCTCTTCTGGTGTAGGTGAGGGTAATACAACAAAGAGCGCCAGGCACTTTGAAGCGGACAAGACGGATGCGGAAATGATAGGAGATGTATGGAGTGTAGTTGGATGATGGTGCGAGACAAAGGAAACTGTAGGAATATCAAAGCAAATCGCTCGCTAATACAAAATGTCGACCACGATGGAGATACTGAAGAAAAAAAATACAGCAGATGCACGCTAAACTCGCTAAACTCGCTTGCCAAATAGGACACAAATGAAAGAGACAAAAAGAAATGACATATTGAACGATCAGATATGCGCCAGATGAGAGAACCGCCGTAGATGCAATACGGAAATGATAAACTGATGCCGATGCAACGAAGGAACTGCAGGAACAAACAAGGGAATTGAGGGCAACCCAAGTGCGTCGAGTAAGAGAGGCATCAAAGCTGAGGTGGCTCCTCACAGATAGATCCCTCAAGACCAACCTGTGTGGATTACCTCCACTCCGTTCACTCCCTTAATCTATATTGGATGAATTGTACAAATAAGTTCATCCAACTCGCCTTCGCTTTCCAGAAGCACCGACGGCAGCACTAGGGGTGATGGTCTTGCTGGAGGATCGTTTGTTGACCCTACCGTTAAGAACCGGGACCTGGAGCTGGCGCCGAGGGACCTCAACATGAGCGTACTGACTCTGCTTTCCGGCCAGTCACATGGTGGTGGCAAAGTCCATATATCTGTTGGTGTTGTCCCACCCGAAGCCGCCGTAATTCAAAGCAGAACTGCAGGGCTGGGCGTTATACATGGCAGGCATGGACACAGAAGGCATCTCGTAGCCAGTGGTGACTGGCATAAAGGGCAGATGCTCAGTTTGCTCGTGTGGGGACGGGGAGACTTGTGGCGACCACCAGTCCGATGATGCAGCGATCGAAGTGGCGTAGGGGCCAGCGGTGCCCATGACAGAGTTCTCGTCCATAAATGCGGTGCCGAAGGCGAGCGCGTTGTTGTCGTTGAATTCATCGAAGCCCCAATTGGAGATGTTGTCGGCCGCCATGGATGGAGCAACCATGCCAGTGGTGAACTGGGCAGCTGTGGCGGGGTTGTTGGAGGGAAGAATCTTCCATGGCTCCACTGGGGCCATATGTTGGTCCGAGGGAGCAGTAGGCGCCCACCAACCGATAGGAGCGGGATTGCTGGCCAGAGTAGGTGTCGGTGCTCTGACCTCAACAGGCTTCGGGGCTGGCTGTTGTAAAGGGAAGAACATCTCGCTGATGGCGTTCCTGACTTCCTCACTCTGCCCGCAGAGGAGTTCGCCAGCACCGTCGTCCTCGATACCTTCCAGAGCAATCTTGTCCGTCTGGAAAACGTACTTGTTAACCTTCTGGACGAATTCCTCATGCATCTTCTTTGCGGCGGCATCCTTCTCAGCCCAGTGCCAGGTGTTGGCGACCTGGTCAATCATGTAGACATCTTTATGGTAGTCGACCAAGCTTTTGATCGATTCCTTGGTAAGCTTGAAAGCAATCTGATGGGACTGAACCATGTCGATGGAGACGACATAGGCTTGGAGGTGAATGAATTGATATCGAAGGAGGGCATCGGTGATGGGGTTGGACTGTTGCTCGATCTGCGCATCCGGAAGCTTTGGCACGCACAAGCTGCAGAGATTCCATATCGCATTGGGACCAGAGAGGATCTCGGTCAGGCATTTCAAGTGCTGAGGGACGCTGTTCAACGGCCTCTTGTGTCTGTTGACTCTTTTCAGTGTCTGTGCTAACCACGGGTTGACAGCTGTGTCCAGGACTATTGTCGGAGCTGATCGTTCAGCGAACGGCGCCGCTGTTCTCGGTAACAGCACGGCGGGCATGTTGAATATGTGAAGATTGAAGTGAACAATTAGGAAACTGGCTAGGCCTTCAAACTGTCCAAGTGGTGATGGCGGTGGATGGACTTCAATAGATAAAGAGAATGGTCGGAGCGAAGGTCGTTACGGTCTCTCGAAGTGACGATATTGTGATCGATATATCAAAATGACACAAAAAACGAGATAGAAAAAAAAAAAAGAAAAATTATATCAGGAAATGAAATCGAATGAACGTAAACGTGAGATAGGAAATTGGGTGGTCGTGAGATGAAACCGAGGGGTGGGGTCGGTCTTTTGTGTGAGTTGGAGGAGGGAGGTGTAGAGGGGTGCGAGGATAGGGAGGCAGAAAATCGTATTTAAGGGTGTCTCTATCGGTGGGCTGTCCCAAGAGTCTTATATGCCCAGCCGAAGTCTGCACTACTGGACAAGGGTCGCTTCGAACGCTGACTGGCTCTGGAGTTTTGTGAAGAACCCACGCTAGGCAAGGCAATGAGTCTGTCGAGGGTGTGAGGCTTGCTGGTTAGAAATAAGAAAAAACCCCAGTGTCAGAGGAATAAGTAATATAGGTCGTAAACTTGGTAGTGGTCGTCGTCGTCGTCGTCGTTAAAAGTTTCTTCTTGTTTGCCTGTTCGACAGCTCGTGAAAGTATAGACTGATGTTGCTGTCTTGATATGATGGTATCGAAGAGGATATGGAATAGAACTGTCCGGGTCTTCAACGGTCCTTTTAAGAATCCGACATTTCGGGATGGGGGAGCCACACTTCGTGGTGAATCATAAGCGCAATACACGTCAATGATTCGACGAGACGTGGAAAAAAAATAAATCCCCAAAGTGACAGGCGCGGGTGCACATCGGAATCCGCCTTAACCAGGACGTGATGAGGGCTAGCGAGGCGAAGAACCGAAAGTCTCAAGAGTACTTTGCAGTGCATGCATGTCCTGCTGTGAGGAGAAGCGTGTCGCTGGAGAGTCACCTTTGGCGTCGTTCTAAGCCTTTCGGCGAGAACGATGCGCGGAGCTAGCAAGGACGAGCGCAGGAGTGCGCACCGCATTGTCAAAAAGCAAGGACCTCCACGTCTCCTGCGCTCGCTCGTTCTCCGTCACTTTCCTTTTTCCCTTTCTCCATGCAGGAGGAGAGCGTGCTGTGCGTAGAGGTCTCCACCAAGCTTGAACCTGCTTGGCCCGAGAATTCAGACGGGTACGTAATTAGGCGTGCCACCGCGCTGCTCCATTTTTTTCCTGTTGGGAAGCTCGCAATGCTGCGCTGCAACACAAGGATACGTCGCCCGGGATTTTGCCTGAAAAGGGCCGACGCTACTGCTGTGGCTGTGAACTCGATTGAGAGTTGCAAACTACGCCAGCCCGGCCATCTAGTTTTTTCGTTCTTGCTTTGGCTTGTGACCCTCGCCTCGCGGAGACTGCCCTCTGCTGAGATCCCGTTACTCTGGTACTGAGATCGGGGGATGCAGGCCGCCCCGAGATGGCTCGCTGACTATCCGATATAGCTGATAATCTCGGCTGCAGGACCTGCTCCTCAAGCTCTTGCAGGTCCAAAGGCGCTTTCCTTCGTCGTGCTGGTAGAGCTGGCCATTAATCGCAGCTCAATTTCACGTCGAACTTTCGCCTTCGGGATGCCCCTTTCAAATCTCGTCGAAAGACAAAGGCCTGAAGGCAGCCGTTTGTCCATGTCGTTCGCGTTCGCTCAAGCTGTCAAAAAAAAACAAATTGATGACCTTATTTTTTTTTTGCTTTGGGGGTTCTCCCAGAAAAGCATCCGTTCTTTGGAGGAGCGACAGCAGGAAAAGAAAAACATCCTTACTTTTCGACATGGATCCCGAGCTCGAGCTGGTTTGGTGTGGCAGCTAGAAATGCGACTGATAGGCTGGCGAGCGCTTTCAGCTGCTCACCCCCTGCAACCAAGCTCCAATTGTGGGACGAACCAGATCGCGAGACTCACGTCCCCACCCTGCCATCTATAACGGTGCTTTCGATGTAATGTACCGGCCGTCAGCAAAAGCAAGCCCTCGCTTTATTCAGTCAACAGCGTTATTGTTTTCCAACCTATATATTTCCACAGTACCGTTCCTGGACTTTGACGGGTTTTCGCGATCCTTGCGAAAAACCCTTTTGGCTAGGCCCAGATCCAGACAGGGTACGCGACAAGCACCGATAGATTGCCCACGTCCTGCTGAAGGGTGGCAGCCCCCGGGGCCAAAGTATTTTTTTGCTGCCTTTAGGTTGTGCCTCGGGCTAGTCGCTGGCCTTTTCGAGCAGGTAGCCGAGTCGGACAAGCCGCCCCGAAGCTGCACGCTACCCAAAATTGACACCTCACGCGTAACAAATACCCATGGCGGGACATTTTAATTTTCCTCTTTTTGGTGCGGGTAGAGATACCTCGCCCGGCGGGCGCGCCCTATGTGGTGGACAACTTGCCAGTTTCGCCGGGTTTCCTTTTCGTCCGCCTGGCTCAGTGGGGACACGACACGGAGGGCGGATGCGCGTCGCCTCTTTTATTTCGTGCATGGTTCAAGAGCAGCTGAAGAAAGGACGCCTCCGTCCACGCATGCTATCTCGCACCGGATGGCTGGTACCGGCACAGGCGTCCACAGTAAAATGCCCCCGCAAGGTACAATCATGGTGGCGTCGTACCCTTTTTGTTTCTCTTTTGTTGACAAGTGTCAAATGCAGACAGAAGATCACAGGCGGGGGGAATGTTCAAAGCCAGCTGAAAAGGCCGCGGATCCGGCCCACGTGATGGCCCATGGTAGCAGCTCTCTGCTACTTTGCTCCAGGGGAGCTGGGTGTGCAGGAGAGCTCGAGATTGTAGCTTGCTTAGCCGCGCGGACCATTATCCTTCGGGGCAATATCATGTTGGAAGCTGTCCTCGTGCTCCTCCGGCATATTGCACACACACTGTTCAGGATGGTGTCTGCGGCCGCGTCGCACAGTTGATGCTACCACAGCCCATACGGTGACATAAAATCTACTGCCGTTGAGCTGAGTGACGTCGATGGGATGGTGGTGGAGAGGGCCACGACGGACTTACCATGGTGACAACCAGCTGCATGTTGCTCCCGTACACGTGGAGAGGTGACTTTGGGAGACGTCGGTGGTGAGAAGGTCGATTCGAATTGACTGTCAAGCCACATGGCGCAGAATCCGGAGATACCTGTTTGTGGATTGGTGAGGTGTGTGGCGGCGGCTCTGGCAGAGAAATCCTCGGCAGATCTCATGCTGATGCAATGTTGGTTGTCCACGGACAATCGCCTCTTGCTGGACAAGCTCCGCGTTGCACCTAAATTTAGACGCCAAGCGCCACAGCTAACCACGTGGCTGTGCGGCTGAGGCTGTGCGGCCAACACATCGGTACGACACTCAACCACAGCACGTCGCCATCGCCATCCACCTGACCAAACCGTCATCGCTGGCCGGCGAGTCCGAAAATCCGTCAGGATCCTCCTTTAACCGTCTTAGTCAGCGCTGCCTCAGGTCACAGTGGCAAATTAGCCATCGCACCCTCGAGGCAACGACTATCTTCGAGACAAGCACTATACTCACTGCACTCTCGGCTCGACTCTGGCGGATGCACAGGAACCGAGCTCACTAACTCGGTCAGGCAACGTTTGGGCGCGCAGGCAAAGTATCCAGCTCCTGTCTGTCTTTTGCTAGAATCTAACATTTGAAATGTTCCAGGCCATTCATTATCAGGGCTTACCCCTGAGCTGAGCCAACCACGACCCGGTTAAAACAACAGTCAAGTTCCCTCATCAGCGTCGAGCAAAGGAAGGATTTGCGTTTGTAGAAGAAAGATCACACGTGCGAGCTTGTCCTAGCCTATCGATGCACGAAACTTGGGCTGCAAGGCGAGGCTATCGGTGGTCTCCACCACTAGCCCACAGTTAATTTTCTCACACCCTATCCGCGTGAAGAACGCTTGAGTAATACCCGCAGGTACTTTTGCCATCCACGGCGCCTGCTAGACTATCTAGGCACCTGCCAGGAGGTACATTTCTTTCGCTTCACGTCTAATCTTTCTTTAAAATTTTGCCTTTCGGTAATGCTCAAAGTGGAGTATCGTAACGGCCCGAGGGAGAAGCTCACATCCACAGGAGCATCGCGAATGATCTGATTGGATATGATTGGGTCCCTTGCGATCATTTCTGACAGGGCGCTTTCAGACATAGCCCCAATATTCTAACATTCCTAGCCATGATGCCCCCCTCCCCCCATACCATGCGCAGCTCTTGCCTCCCCTCGGTGCGTATACGCTGGGCATTGCAAAGCATACATGTGGGTATTATTGCATATCTTGCTCGCCCTGCAGTACTGTGTAATATCTCGTCCTGTCCGTCACCTATCAATGTCAAAGCATGTATGTTTACTTCCACGCTAGTGGGGGGCATGCCTCATCAAAGATAAGGTCAGACCATACCAGAACTACATCCGTCTAGCCAGCTTCACCTTCGTCCCCAACTCGCTAATCTTATTGTAATAGGTGGGATTCGAAGTGTCCGAAATGTCGCAACCGGACGCCCCCCGAACGATATAGCCTCGGGGAGAAACTACCACATGGCGTACGATCCTAGCCCGAAAAGCCCTCACCTGTCATGGGACTCGGCCTGGGGGAAATTGCAATGTGCAATCCAGACTGAATCCCCGCATGATACATTATGCTATACTGTCGTAACACACCTTCCTGTCCATTAACACATCGCGAATAAGCTGTGATACGTTATAATGGATTATTGCCCTTCAGCCATACGCACACCCCCAAATTCCTTTCCACTACCATGTCCTTGGGAGCCACTCAACATAACGTGGGACCCGATACGAGTTGATTAATTTGAATCACGCCATCACCATGCAACATGCCCTGTTGGATATTTGTTCCCCCGCTATATCACACCGTGGAATGTGGAAGAAGTGGCCGGTAAGGATGGATGCCGATGGAGGAAGCGGAGAAGGAGGAATTCGACCTAGACCCGAGCCCCCGAGCTCGACCTTAACGATGATCGGGATTGTTAACTTTTTCTAAGCGCCCAGCACCCGGTCGAAGCAACTGCATCCTGAAACTAGCACCACCCTCCTCCTAGAAGTATATTAATATTATATCGTAAATAATACAAAGTAGCTGCTATATCTTACTATCGAGTGAGGCGACAGAGACAGAGACGGCGCCTCTGCCCGCTACATGTTTCTTTTTCCGAAAGTATGCGCGTGTAGACATATGTAGCCGTGCCGGCTCTTCGGAGCCCGCGACGTATGACGCTCAAAATGTCACACAGTCAAGTGATATTTGCAATTCCTCAAAGTTGATAAGAAAAAGAAACGAACGTGTTCCAGATGTCTCTTCCGTACGAGTGAGTAGAAGCGTCGAGAGGTATCGCAAATTAGTTCATTCGCGGAGTCTCAGAACGTCCTGGAGCTCAACGCCATTGCTCAGGTTCCAGAGCGGCCGTTTGTTGCATTAAAAACAACACTTGCAACCAGTCTCGGTAGGCACACCGGCAAGGCGGAGTCTACGCATCGTGATCAAACAGTAAAAAAAAACAAAAAGGAATTCGCCATTACTTTTTCCAGAATGTACCAACGAGTAGCAAGATATTCTCTCAATCTCAGCTCGCTTCCAATCGGGGAACTCGGGACTGCGAACCAGATTCTGTCTCGCGGCGTTCTTCAAAGACGTCGACTCCGAAAGAAAGTTTTCCAGACAAACCTTTTGTTTGTTTATGCGCGCATACGATACCGCACGAAACAGCTAAAAGACAAGATACCCAGATCTGTGTGTGTGCACATGCGTACGTGTGCCCATCGACAATTCCTTTTCCAAAGAACCCTTCTCGCCCCCTTCATGCAGACGCACGCAAACGAACACGCATACACTCATACTATCCTTCAACGAACATGCATACGACCCGTGCATGCATGCGTCTACGCCGCATAGTGTAACACTAACCAACCAGATATATTATATAATAACAGCCCCCCCAGATTTTAGCCGAAAAAAGAATAAGAGAAACAAAGGTTCTCCAGGCCTCCCATCGGACAGCCTCCCCCCGTTTGTCGCAGAACCACCAAACATGATGTTTGGGCTTGCGTATTCTTCATGCAGTACATACCATCAAATTGTATCACAGGTGGTATAGATCGCGCACGACTACAGGGGGTTGTAGACGGGATCTCGAGGCTGATGGCAATCAAAGCTAGCGTGCTGTACTCACAATATTATGTACAATACGCATCTCGATCTATATTGGTATTCGCGTCTACCTACTCTACCTACATCCGACAGGCTATATATATATATCTACCCTGACCAGACTTTGGCACAGATCCAAACAGCTAGTGCACTATCGATGCACCGATACTACTCCCAAAAGCCGCCTCGCTCGGCCGTCAGCGCTCGAAGCTTGTGCGCACGAGGATATAGATAGAACTCCCCAGACTGCAGACAAGCAGGTCTAACCGGAATCTGCAGGTGGCGCGAGGCTATATCGAAAACAAACACCGATGGTGTATATATATTCTTCTGTTGCCTATTTCGGGGATGTCCAGCCATGCGCTTGCCCATATGCATCGACTGCAACCTTCGATCGACCCGAGACGCCCGTACAGCAGCTGTGGGCCGCGCGGGGGCAGACTAAACGTCAGGTGTCGCCGTAAATCTGACTGAGCTATAATATTATCGATAGCCGCCGTGAGTCTATTGCATGTTGTAGATATAGACATATGGACCCTTGAAATTAATTGCCAGAATTAATTCACGCGGGCTCGCCTCTATATCTCGGCGCCTTCTCACGGGTTCCACAACCCTACGACGTATCATACAGGCAGCCCTAAAGATGTAGGATCCATGGCCGTGGGTGCAACCCACATGAATGTGCTCACTTTTTGGAATCCCCACCCTCCATCAGCGGGTCCTCCTCGACGACGAGGGTCTGGCTCCGTTTGCGAGCTTGCGCTTGAAGGCCCATAATTTAATGCAATATCGTATTAATATTGCACTCGGACGACACGTCACATACACGTCTGCTATGATAGTCGAGAAATTCAAAGAATCCGGCATGGGGTCACGAGGTGAGAGTTTGAGAATGTCTTTGTGTAAAATTCACGATGATCTGGAGAAATTAATTTTGTGACTCCGTATACTATACACGATGCACAGTGCATTGAACATGTGACCTAACCTCGAATGCCTGCAGCGGCGCCCCAGTTGCTGACTTGACGTTTTTGATTTTTCCGATTACATGCATACCATACGCCAATTAATCAAGAGTACTCTTAATCAATCAATCAAAATGATCAGACCAATCTGTCGACCGGCAGGCGGGCGGGCGAACGAGCGAACACGCATGCATGGGGTGGTCGACAGCATGGCTCCAATCGCAGCGGACAGGCAAAGACATGACATGGACCAGGTAGATTACATGTCATGTGCGTGCGTGCAAAACTTGCATGTGTACATGTCCGGTACTTGGAATTGATCCACATACCCCCAGCCACCTCTTCTAAGCTTTGCGTGCTTTGCAAGCAATGCTGCTGGTCAACGGCTACAAGAGGTCTCTCTTTGAGGCTGGGCACCGTTTGATATATTGTTACACCAGTACCAGAACAGCCGGCCCCGTAATGTAATCCACGCAAAATTAAAATAGAAGCGAATCGGATACCTCGTCCCGTCTCCAGCATTGTGTGTCCGCTTTGCCTGCCTAGCTAGCCGTCGTCCATGCAATCAACCCGAAAAGAAGCGAAACAGATATTCCAATACATCCAGGTGGCAGACGGACTGTCGAAACTGTACAATTACAAAAAAAGAAGAAGAAAAGAGATGTACGAGATACCACAAACTGGAAAAGGAAAAAAAGAAAATGATAGAACACCTGGAACCCCGTCCTCCATGCAAATAGACATTCGAAATGTTGGGTACAATTACCAATCGAAAGACCATCGAACAAACAAATACAACATATGAAAAAGACGCGAGTGAAAGAAAAGCAAATCGGAAAAGGTGAGCCAGAGAGAAGTAAAGTAAACAAAAAAAAAACAATATCAAATAGAACAAAACGTGGAAGAACCGACTGGCCGCCATGTGCGCACACGGCTCGTGATCGGACACCGAAGAGCGCAATTCCCCACTTTGACCAATATATCATTCGCCATTGGCTCGCCATTGACGAGCTAGCCACAAGTCACGCCGAAACAGAGGTGGAAATAATCAGTCCGGAAGGATGGTTGATCACCCACGCTCACCCACATGCATGCGATGCATACCGTCCCAATGCGCAATCTTGATACTCCGCTTGAAATCAATGCTGCTGTTGATGTTGATGATGTTGGTGGTGGACAATGTCACCCATTGGACCCAACCCGGCACCCACGTCCCCGTTGCTCACAAGCCCATCGAACATCTGATGCACCCCCCTGCCCCCGAAATCGAACTCTAGGCCCTCGCCACCGGGTGGACTATAATGTTATCGAAAACGACACCGTCACCAATAAGCAATCTTTATCAGAATCACCCTTCTCACCATCTCGCATCCACTGTCTCGCCTGTCTCATTCGCTCTCCACGTGGGACATTGGAAGCTCAACGTGCATGCATGCACGCATAAAATGAGGCGAGAACCGCAGGAATAGCGAGAGAAAAAGAAAAGCAAGGGAAGGGATTCAAGGAAATGAAAACCCATACCTGAAATTGAACGGGAGAAACCACCCGTTGTCCTGCGTCGAAAGCATATCTTCATGCGGGGCCGTAAAACCATCCATCAATGCTCCAAAATCGCCGGGGTCCCCGGGGAACTGTGATGCCGTCGCAACAAACTCCTCAGGAAGATCATTCCGATACCCCCACGGGCTGCCATGCGGCGTCTGACTGGCCTGCCGGTGATGCACCTGCATCTCAGCTGGTCCACTGAAAGTGAGCTGCGGAACTGGGAAGGCAGCAGCGGTGACCGCGAGGGCATCCACATTCGGAACTATCGCCGCGATTGTAGCAGCACGACCGGCAGGGTGCTCGCCCGAAAATTCATGTCGCGAGAGCAAGGAGATGTTGATGTCGGAGGTGCCTGATGATGGAGAGGCTCGAGCTGCTGAGAATGGACCGTGCGTCTCCACCGCCGAGCGGGGGAAATGATCCTCGTACCCTCCATTTTCTGTTGCAAGCAGCCCAGGAAATGAAGGCCCACGAGGATCGACCATGCTGCTGCTATGTCGCCTCGATTGCGGAGGCCGACTCATCAGCCTGGGGTAAGCAACTGTTGCTGCTGCTACGGCTGACAGTCCGCCATTCTCGATTTTAGGTCCTGCGCGTAAGTGGGAAAGTTGGTACTGTACTGGATAGCCACTAGGTACTGCCGGTACAGGTGCTGCCCCGCTGGCATCTGCGACGATGACGATGGCTGCGTGGCTGCCTTCTTCTTCATCGTCTTCTTCATCGTCGCAGATATCACCGCAGCCTCCTGAAGCTTCTTGAGAAACTCGTCCGGCGTCTCCATATCGGAGCCCTTCCTCATCACAGGGCTATGCTCCTTCCGCACTAGATCGTTGAGGTCTTCTGAGCTTTCTAAGTCGCTACCGTTCCTCTCCGCTTCCATTAGCACGATGCTTCTCCCGCATACATCCCCCACTCGACTGCCCTGTTGGTCAACGCCTCTTGGAAATCGGGTGAACCAGTCGCCATACTGCAGAATATTCGACGGCTCTTCTCCAAGCTCCAGGCCAACCGATCCAGGGCTTTGCGCCGCCCTCGACTGCAGGTCGTACTGATCCCTCAGGTTATCCCACAGCGGGTAGAACACGCCCCAAAAGCGCGCCATCTTGGTCAGATATTTGACGCAGACTGTGAGGTTGCGCTTCGCGGTGGCCACAATCATCTGGTTCTTCGAGAAGGATCCCACAACGTGTACTGTTGCCGCTGCAAACGAGGTGTACCCCATAAACGGCGCGTAGACGCCATAGTCGCGATCCAACGCATCCGCAAAGATGTTGGCAATCGTGTTGGCGGCCCGGAAGCTCGTCTGCACGGTCGACCGGAGGAAGTCCATCGGATAGCCCGTCGCCGGCTTGGCTCCCGGCCGCAGCGGTATCGAGAACCGGTGCAGTATGAGGAAGACCTGTTGGATGGCGATATGCAAAAAGACAAACTGTCCTTCTAGCTTCTCCGCAGCGTGGGCGTTCAAGTTGCGCTCGTTATATATGAGATGTTCCGGGAGCGTGTCTTTCAGCTTGTGAGTCTGTTCGTTCAGCTTTGCAAAGTTCGACTCCGGCAGCCAGATCTTTGCCACGTCCTTCTCCTTCCCGCCCTGTAGACGCAAGCGTTAGCCGCGCAGAACAAACAAACCAGCGAACAGGTTTCAAGTGTCCGCTGGATCGGTCATGTTGTAAATATGTATATACCAGTAGAAAACGTGCTTACATGGTTCAAGTACTTCATGACACGGCCCCACAAAGTGATAACCCGTACATTGTAAGCTGCCACCCCCATATTCGCCTGGGCGTTCGCCAGATCCGTCCTCAGTCCAACATTTATCGATAATACCGTCCCGTTAACACCCTCTGTCAGGCCCGGGCGCTCCGTGATAAACATCCGCTCTTTAATCGGCAGTTGGATATGGATGTCGGCCTCGTCCAGAAACTGCGGCCGTGAAGTCCCCGAAGAATTGAACCGGTCCATGAAGAAGCATGCCCACATTAGCCGTCTGCGGATTTCACGGTCCGTGAAGGATATCGGGCTCCTGGAAGACGTAGGCTCAGGCGGCGGAAGACCCAATGGGTCGTCATCGATCTCCTTGTGCAACTGGAGCGCATACGCCATCCGCATCGCCATGCCGCCGTACGCCCAGCTTTTGCCGCCGTTGCAGGTCCCCAGCTCATGAAGGCCGAGCAGCAGCAGCACTGTCAAGTTTGTAAAGTTTGCTCGGTCAAAGTTCTCGCGGACGATCCTGCCCGCTTCGATGCCCCACTCTTCGCCGGCGAGGAACGGCATGTCCTTTCGTATGACAGGGTGGTTCGAAAACCGTGCAGACACGGCGCACAGAGCGAGTATGAGGACCGGCGGCACAGTGCCATTCCTAGTATGCCGACACGCGCCTGTTAGACCTCCACCGTCATATCATAACCGAAAAGAAATACCAAGAGCGGGAGGAAAAGCGGTATCACTCACTTGAATCGTCTCATAAACGACGGCTTATGCAACAAGAGATAAGTCTGTCCATACACGCAGTCGAAATAGACCTCGACCAGATGCTCCTGCAGCTCCCGACTCGGGAGCTTATCTTTCCCTTCCTCGAGCATCTCATCGCTGATATCCCCCTGACTTCGCTTGACCGACAGCGCCTGCATCGATTCTGCAACCTTAGGAACCAACGCTGGCTTCTTTCTCCCTTCGTCCGCGAATGCCCTATCAGCGCTTCGTTTCCGACTGTTTTGTTGGGTTTCATCATGGTTCGGTTGTTGCGAGGTCGCCAGGTTCGGCCGGACGACGGAGCGCGCGATAGGGCCCAGCGATGCAGCTTGGTCTCTGGAGACATACTTGAGCAGTCGCTCTTCCATGCGCTTCATACGCTTGTCTAGAGTGGCCATGTAGTCCGTGCGGGGGACAAACTTCCGTGCGGTTTGCTTGTACACACAGGGCGTGCGCGCGCGGACGCAGTGCTTGCACGCGGGCTTCTCTCCGGAGCAGCGTATCTTTTTGCGGCGACACGCGATGCAAGCCAACGGTAGACGTTTCCGGTCTTTGCCCGCCTATGAAACAATTCTGTCAGCGAAAGCGTCTAGCCACCTATCCGGGAGGACGTTCAAAGCTCCCAGGAGGTGCAGGTGCATATGGTGCGATGCGACGCGTATACGTACCTTCGTCTTCGTCTCGCTCCAGGTCAATGGCTCCTGTGGCACGGTCTTGTTGTCGTCCCTTTTAGCGGAAAGCTCGGGCAGCCGGTGGGCAGTCTGGGTCGGTGGGCTCCCTAGCGAAGTCGCTATCGCAAGGCTCTTGTGCCCGTCGACATCCTTTTGGTGCGATGCTTTATTCCCGGCCAGTTCCAGCGCTGTTGTCTTCCTCTTCTTCGTCACCCCCGAAGAGCTACTGTCTGCGTCCTCCATCCTGGACATCCGGCCCCTCAACACCACGCGCAGCTTGCCTATCCGCCCGCCGGTCTGCAGAGTAGACTTTCAGTGTTATTGTATCCAAGACAGCACCTGCATCCACATTCTAGCAAGTCTATTCGGTCCAAAGGGTTTCAGCAGGTCCAAGGTTTGGTTCCGGGCACTAATGGAAATATATGCACTCCAGGTAGGTAGCACGTCGAATATGTATCATGGGTTTTATACAGATGCCGGATGATACAAAACAAGAAAGGCCAGACCAAGAAGGGCCAAAGAGCGCGAAAATTTGTCGGAAACGAGCTGGTGATGTGGCCCAGGCCTAGCGGAACCCAGCGGATGGGATCCTATAACGTTTTAATCGGCTTGGTTTAGCGCGCAGGTTTGCAGTTCAAGACCTGGAGAGAGGGAAAGCTTCAAAGAAGACCGCAGGCACGGGAATATATTGAAAGTCGGGTATCTTTGGAAGCGGTCGTGTTGGAGTTCACCGTAAGCGGCTGGGGGACGGATTAATCGAGTCCGGACCTAGCTTGACAGGAATATATACTTCCGAGCAGCGTAGAAGCATGCAAGGAGCTCAGCAACACAGACCGGTGCTAGATCAAATACAATCGATTGGGGGGATGTTTCAGCCCGGTGCGCGTGGAAGAATGCTTCTTTATCGCGATCACGAGGTCTTCCAGATACCAGGTCGTAGGTTGCGTTTTACCGTTCCAGAAATTGGGCAAAACCCTTCGAGTAAGATTTCGATTGCGACAGCAGTGTTTTATATTATAACGGGTTCGGCTGTGGTTCCCCGGATTTCGAGATTACACTACTCTGTTAGGGCATTGAGCCGGCGGGTTGCTTTTTTTTCTTTCCCTCCCTACAGACACGTTCTTTTTGGCTGTTCGTTTAGGCGGCCGGCCTGACGCACGCTTGCTTGACCTGGTGACACCTCTAGCGAGGTTGATCCCTCGATTGGAGTGTAAACGGTGCAAGAAGCACCAAGCGGGACCCAGGGTTGATTCGAATCGATTCCGACGGGGAATCTGCGAGGCGAAGGTCGGGTTTTGAGAGCAGGTCAAATCAACCGGTGGATGGGATAGAGTTGGTAGGTTGCGTCTGCAGGATGTGATAACTTGAGTCTCCGGCAGGTTGTCCCTGTCTCCTTTTTTTTCGGTTTTCTATAAACAGTTTGACGTTAGGCTTTAATGTCCGCAAGCCTCGATAGTGTCATCGGCCCCCCCTGTAAACAGCGGCTTGGAACGAGCCAGAGGACCCAGCTGCTTGATAGATCGCTGGGGGGTCAGCGCCAGATTGCTGCCCAAATGGAGCAGGACAATTAAACGGAAGCTAGCCGGGCTGCAGACATGCTTCCACCTGCACGGCGTGATACGAGCATGCACTCAATGCAATGTGCGAACAATGGCAAGCCGTTCGTTCATCCGTCATGATATCATGATGGGTGCTTTCTGTATTGGCACGAGGCTGTGTCCTTCGATTGGTTATTGCGCCGGCCGGGCCATGGCATGGCCTGTGGTGACGAAGCCGGCGATCACCGGCTTTCCCAGAAGCAACCAGGATGCTCTCGCCTCCCACTCTGGATTCGGCCACGAACGTATCGGATTCGGCTCACGTCGCTGGCGATGTTGACTTTGAGCTTTGTGGCAGGGCTATTCTTGTCGCCGTCCGTGCGCCTCTTTCTCAAACAGAACTCGGTCCGAGGACAGCCCTGCGAGCGAAGCCCAGCTGGCTAGACTTGTCGCTTATTAATTCGACATCTGCCTAGGGACTTAGCCATGCGGATGAAATTAAGGCATGGGTGTTTGGTCTGTTTTGCGCACGCGTGGCGGCCGTGCGGGGCCAAGGACACCGCGCTGTCGGGACGGGGACACTCAAACTCGACCGACTGGGTCCTGATATCCCGCCAGATGCATCAGTATGGAGTCGGAGTCCCTCAAAGGGAGGTCGATGGCGGACATCAGTGGACACTGGTGGATATGGGCGTACCTTTTCTCTCCCGCTCCTGCGTTCTATCCATCTCAGTGCTCCGGAGGAGATAACCAGGCAGGTCCACATTGGCCACTCACTCTGCCTGCTTCTGCTCCACTCGTCAAAACGGCTCTGCCAAGCGAGCAAGAAATTTGGAGAGGCCTGTTGGCTGCATGAATAAGAGATGACAGATGCATGTTGCTGCATCGCTCCCGGATCCCAACACCATCCAATGCCCTTCGAGGCCAACGGTGATCCAATGCAGGACGGCAGCCCGTCCAAGGTCAAGACCCACAGAGTCCAACAACCACTTGCAGTACCCAACCAACGTTGTTCGAGTCGAACTTTGAGGGGGCCAGGTTTCCTTGTTCCCGCCGCAGGTGCTGGTGTTCTGTCTTCCTTGACAACTGAAGGCTAAATTGTCGGCGGGCCCGGTTGTACTACTACAACCTCAAATAGACCATCCTGAGGCGTCTGGTACATACGCTTGAAAGAAAGCAGGTACGCTTACACGCACTCTTCAGGTCGCAAAACGCCGCGCTGGCAAGCAGACATCCGCCGAACAATGTGCCTGGCCTCTATGCAGTGTATAACGTTAACGTTATCCAGGAGTGGCCCACATAACCCTCGTGGGAAACTGCCAAGAGGTGGCACCTGCATGAAGCGTGGTTAGATCCGGTATTCGTGCAGACGCAAACCCGGCACAGCAGAGGGACCCAGGATCACAGTGTATGGTATATTGCTACACCATCACAAAGAAATCGTCAGGGTGTTCTCTAAGAGCTGGTGATAATATAAACTTACCCAATTTCCCAACTGAGAGGCAGGCTTTTGCCCGTTTTGACGTTGAACACTCATAACTCCATGCACGGATCCAATGCTGGTGCTGTGGGGGGTTAAGTAGTTTCTTTGATCGATCAATGTATTGCTAAGTGGTTGTAACAATCGATTGTTCCGACTACCCAATGTCGAAGGAGCTCTGGTTCAAGACGGTAGTCGCATCGCGATATCGAAGGCTTCTAGAAACCGATCATGGCTGGTGTTTATTGAATTGCTTGGACGTGGTACAGCCGGTTCTGCAGGGCAAGGGCCGTCTCTATCAAGACCCAATAATGTATAGACGCAGATATCATATCCTTCGAGAGCTTGCTCCCCGTATTATATCATATTGGCATAATACTGAACGTTCACAACATTGTAGGCAGTCAACTGTACTCCCTCCAAACCCAGGCATCAATTTAGAGACGCTACACCGTCGGTTGCAATTGGAAGCATGCCATGCCTTGCTTCACAATAGCTCAAGTCTCTGGATAAACCGATTATATACCTATAGGTATACTCAACTTAAGTATATATCTCCCCCATCTGTCGAGTTCAGGGCCAAATGCATGATGGACACTCTCGACCTCAACATCGTAGTCCCATCAACCCCCCTCCCCTGGTGGATCACTTCCAATATTGCCAAATGGCGCTTCCTAATCGACATTGCCGACATCAAGAGCACCGAGCCGCAAGACCTGGCCATCTTTGACTGGAAAATACTGTTTGAAATCGCTCTCCGCGACCCATCTAGCATCTGGCGCCTCTGCCCGCCACTCACCCTCTCTGGCTTCACACAGAATCATGGTCCCCGCCCAAGCTCATACGGCCCCAGCTCCACCTCGCAAACCCTACAAAGCCACATCCACATCCTGGGCAAAATCCAAGAAGCGGACTTTGTCACCAACCGCGTCGTATTCCGCCTCCACCGCACGACCATTGATACACTTTTGTCCCTCCATGGAGCATACGTTGGTCGCATGCAGCAAGAGGACCGCATAAACCCTCTCCAGGCAGCGTGCATCAAACAGACGTTTGAACGCCGGCTGGATGTTCTACAGGTGAAGCTTAACGCAGCGGTCCTAACAGCCACGGACGGAGTGTGTGCGCGCGGTGATTTCCCGGCGTACGCAGCGCGGCCGCGGCCAAACCAGTATGTCATGCGGATGCTGGAGCTGGTACTGCGGGAGGACGGGCTACGTAGGGTGATCTTGGAGGCTTTTACGGAGCTACGAGTGCAGATGCCGCATGTTCCCTTCAACAGAAACTGGAGTCCTAGAAGCATGCTACGCAACAGCGGCGGAAGCGGTAGCCTTAGGCCGATACCGCTGGTTCCTGTCGGCTTGGGAGGAGGTTCGAATACGGCGCCGGGGTTGTCGATGGGGAGCTTCTATGTCTCGCCGAAAGATACAATGTTCCCGTTCACGAGCGAGCTGGAGGCGGTCGTCTCGCGAGGAAATGCAACCGTATCTCTGGCGGGGGGCCCATCAAACGTGGCTTCGACTTCAGCACCGAAGAGGAAGCGACCAGCGCCAGCAGGTCCATCACCGTCGGTGGCGAACAAACGGCGACGACGAGCAAATATTGCGGAGGACGGGCGTGGTGGGAAAAAAAGACGGCCGTCAGATCAGCCAGTGGAAACACCATTGCCAATTGCAACCACCATCGCGATGGAGGCCATCCCACCACCAGCAGCACCGCCGTCAAAGGACAGCCCGACCACCTGTGCTTCGTCGGACTCTGGCATCTGCATACCGTCTGATGCTCCATTGTCTTCCCTCTTGCCGGACAAGAATCCAATTGGCGCTACTACCATGGCCGCCACTTGCCCCAAGAGCAAGATGCTGGACGTATACAGAACATCCACCAAGAATCAGCCCTCGGAATCGCCGTTCTCTCTGCCCCCGCCTTCCCCTACGGATAGCGATCTCGACGAGGATGAGCTCGCGGTTTTCAACATGAACACCTCCTTCGCACCTGTCACCCGCAGCCAGGCCGCCCTAAAGAAGGCCGTTTCGTCAAAGCGTCACAGGGATCAAACTGCAGATATGCCGTTACCATGCTCGGACAAACTCGTCAAAGTGCGCCGAGTCTCCCTCGCCAAAAACCTGCAGTTGCGGTCGCGGACGTTGCCGCCAGGTGGATTTGGGGCGCCGTCGATTACCCGCATGGACGGATTCTACTATCCAGAAGATGAACCAGCTCCGCCATTTCAGGCCATCATGGATGCGTCGACGTCCGGCTCAGACTGGGCTCCGGGCTCTAGCTCGCATTCGGAGTCCGGCCCAGGTTCAGGTTCGGGTCCAGGCTCGGGCCCAGGCTCAGACCCGGGTTCAAGTTCGGGCTCGGGTTCAAGCCCAGGGTCAAGATCGGTCTCGGCTTCAGACTCAAAATCGGGCTCTACATCAAAGCCAGACAAAACCTCGAGCTCCGGTTCGGGCTCCTCTGAAGCCCCCCCTCCAAAGAGCAGGGATAAAGGAAAAATCTCCAGAGCGATTACCTCCGTCTCGGTAGATTTCCTAGCACCCACTTCAGCCTCCACTTCGGACTCCTCCCAAGGCCAATCGCTCAACGTCCACGGTCCCCTCACCCACCGCCCCTTGAAAGGTCACGCCGGAAGCCCCGGTGCTTCCCCAGCCTCGGACTCCTCGTCCCTGCTCGGACTCACGTACTGCCCTGCCTCTAACTCCAAAACCAAGTTGAACAACTCTACTTCTGCCTCCACCTCCGCATCCGCATCCGGCTCCGGGTCCACATCCCAGTACGTTGCCGACGCTGACGACAGCTCAGAATCCTGCTCTGCCGATAGATTTGGAGGCTCCTACACCGACGTCGGGACCTCCTGCACAGATATTGGGGTCCCCTACACCGACAACGTTTCAGTATCCTGTCCCACCGATATATTTGGGACCTCTTGCGCCTCCGACACCGACACTGACTCCACGCCCAGCACCGCCACCTTTGCAGCTGCGATCGCCATCCTCACCGCGGAAGCCGCCGCCGCTACCGCCGCCGCCGCCGCCCCAGCTAAGCCAGTACCTGTCGTTCCATCGGTGGTCGATGCTGCAGCAGAAGAAACCGATCTCGAAGACTACGTGCTCGACAGTGACACTCCCGATATAGAGCTTCTCTGTGACTCTGAGGACGAGGCCGACCACCGGGACCGTAAACTGCGCCGCCGCGAGCGCAAGAGACGTAAGCTGGAGAAGCTCCAGGGTGGGCAGGACGAGGATGGCGGGTATATAGGTACTGCTTGATTCGTTTTTCGGGGGGCTCCCTTGCAATAAATTTGGCGGGTCTAGTAGTGTGGTCGAGTGAAGCTCTCAGGTTGTACATGTACAGGACTTGGTCTGGGTTTACTAGTAGTAATTTATAATATGTGTGGGCAACGCGGGAGTTGGCTACAATGCAACAGTTTAGACTCCGGATTCGGTTGGATGTTGATGAGTCAGCAGAGTTATCAGAGGTGCTTTGCCAAAACGGAGATCACGGTTATAATAATAAGTACTTAAGTAAGTAATTGTAGTTAGTCGACCAGTCAAGTTTGTAACTAGCCTGGGAAAAGACGCTCAAGAAATAGTTTCGCCCCGTCTAGCCCAGGACTAGTTCAGAGCCTTTGCATGCAAGCGCTCTAAGGTTGATATGTAAAGGTTGTATAAAAATTCTTATGAGAACCGAAGATATATCCCACTACTACAAGTGTTCTAATAAGCTAAACGAGCCTAGGATTAGGAAAACAGAGAAAAAGGAAAAAATGGTTGATGGTGAAGAAGGAACCCAAAAAGCGTACATCAGCGGCTTGAGAAATGTAAATATGGACCGTCTGCAGAACCCGGTGGGAATCAATCGAATAGAACAAACCGTACCGCAATGTAGTACTACGTGCCAGGTATGAAGATGTGCGACTCAAGCAAGAGAGAAAGAGAGGGACCCAGGTGTGAGATAGCAGAACAAAGAAGGAAGAAGGAGGTAAGAAAAAGCAGACATGCAATAGTCCGTGATATCTCATCTGACAAGACGGTCATCTTATCTCGTAACCTCTCAAAGCTACCCCTCCACCCACGCCGATAGGTGATTGGGCCGTAAAGACATATAAAAAACACAGTGCACACCCCCAAAAATCAACAGGCACACCCGTCCTTGCCGGCCTCGCCCGCAGCTGATAGGTTCACACCACCAGCTCCACCAAAGGTATCCCCTGATGCGGCACCGGCGCCCGCCCGCCCACTGCCCGGCCCGGCCCGCGTCTTCAATGTAGTTTCCGGTATCGCATTCGCAATCGCGGCGAAAACTTCCTGCACATTGTGGCCGCTCTTCGCGCTCGTTTCAAAGAACAACAGGCCTTCTGCCTGAGCGTATCCCTGCGCCTCGGCGGTGGTGATCTGTCGCGCGTCTTCGTCTTCGTCGTCGTCAGCGTCACCGCCTGTACCGGTGCTGCCTGCGGAGGATAACGAGAGGGTGCCCATGGTACCCTCGAGGCCTGTAGCCTGGCTTGTCAGGTCGAGCTTGTTTCCGACGAGGGCGATGACGATGCCGGGAGAGGCTTGGCGCTGGAGCTCTGCAACCCAGTGCTTAGCTTTGGCGAGGGAGGAGGCCTTGGTGAGGTCGTAGACGACGAGGGCGGACTGCGCGTTCCGGTAGTACATTGGGGCGAGGGAGGCGAAGCGTTCCTGACCAGCAGTGTCCCTGGGGGTCATGAGCGGGATTAGCGTTGGTTAGTTTGGGGGGCGAGGGGGAGAGTGAAGGATGCGTACCAAATCTCAAACTTGATTGTCCGACTTGGGAGGCTGCATTTCTGTGTCAAAAAGGCAGCTGTGGGGGCACACCGCGGGTTAGCTGGGAGCTAGGGAGCGGGGAGGGGGATAGCTCTGCGTGGGCTGGGGGAGCAGTACCTCCGATGGTTGGCTCTCTGTTCTCCTGGAAGTCATCGTTCACGAATCTGAGAACCAGGGAGGACTATGCGGGACGGCGACCAGGCGAGTTAGCAAGTGTAAATGGCAGATGGGAGGGGAGTGGGACATCGCGCGACGTGGATGGGCGCAGAGGAGACAGATGGACAGTACCTTCCCGACAGCGGCCTCGCCCAGTAGGACCAGCTTGACGCTGGAGCTCGGCTTCGGACCGCCTTCAGACATGATTCTCGCAGCCTAGGTTCTGGCCAGGATGCGATGAGGGACGAGCTCGGAAGAGGCGAGCGATGGAGATGCAGGCGACTGGCGGTCGTGCTTGGACGGGGACGCAAAAGTCGGGCGCCAAAGACGTGGAAGGACGGAAAGAAGGAAAGAAGGATCAGAGCAGACTCTAGTATGAACCCGGCGTCGAGATGCAGGGCGGAGACAGTGCTGAAGGAGGGGAGGAAGGAAGGAAGGATGGAGATGAAGGCTGAGCGGGTTCGCAGACTGGGTTTCGGAATCGAGAGATAGCTGTCGTCACCGGGTTGCAGATGGCAGCAGCAGCCGTCGAACCGCCTTTGGCTGCCTGTTTGCCAGTCGCTGCCGAGCGAGCAGCCTGCTGGTGCTGCAATCTGCGCTGTGTTGCCCGGTAGCCCTGGGCACAAACACCGTCTGGCTGGGCACCGTGAACAACCCGCTGACGCCGAGCTCGAGCTTCGTCACGACATCAGCAGCTTCCAATCAGCCCATCCACCATCACATCGCACTCGCGCTCGCCCGCTCGCCCTCCTGCAACCTCCTTCGCCATGGCAGCCAGCCAGAACTGGCGTCTCATCGACGTCGACGCCCTGGACGACGAGCTACAGTACCCCGCAGAGCTGCTCTCCCCGCCCTTCGACCCGGTCCCCACATCCGCCATCCAGCAGCTCAGCCAGCAGTGCCGCGGCCTGTTGCAGCGCGGCGAGAACTCGGAGGCCCTGCGGATAGCGTTGGAGAACGTCCCGTACGGCGCCGACGACGCTGGCAAGGTACACCCCGCCGTGCTACAGCTACATTGGGTTTTGTGCTCGACGAGGCGAACGGCTGTTGACGGCATTCCTATATAGGATCTACATTGTACTACCGTCGTCGAAATCCTCGGCTCCATCAAGCAGGCCGAAATGTCAACCACCCTAAACACGATATACTCTTCTTCAGAAGTCGGCAGCGAGCTACTGGACACCCTGATGAAGTACCTGTATGCTTCCCTGGGAGACTGCCCCCGCCATCTTCAATGGGCAGTTGGCTGACGGGTCCCGGTGTTGTGATAGGTACAAGGGAATGGCGCGGAAAGATGCGCCGCAAGTCGGTGCTGGAGGCTCCAGCGGCGCGATGAGCGTGCTCTTGTCGTGGCATGAGAAGGTTTGTCTACTGAGCTTTCTACCGATGGAGTTTTATGTTCTAATGCTGATGGGATGCCCGCGTGGATAGGTTGTCGAGATAGCCGGACTAGGCTCGATAGTGCGCGTCATGACAGATCGGAGGACGGTGTGATGGTCTCTGTGGCTGTAGTATAATGAATGGATATCTTCAAAGTACACCCTAACGGGAGGACTAAATCGGTACCATGGTATCTCGTGAAATCGAGTTGGGGCGGGTGACATGGTGTTGTCTTTGAAGTGCGGTTAGACGTCCACAAAGATGCCACCAGCCATATATTGGTATATAAGTATATATCTGTCTCGGGTAGCAGGCGTTCCGTCAGGCGAGATGATGTCGCGAACAAACCAGAGCTGTCCCAGGTCACAAAAGTTCCATTTAACATTTCGAGCTCGCGGAATAAAACGCATAACTCTACAATGTCAACTTTCATGCAACCAACTGATCAAACCTTGAAAGTGTGTTTTGCACATGCGGCGGGCGGCGGCTGAGATTGGATAAGCGCAATCTAACTGCATGGCTGCCGGAACCTGGCTGGATGAGGCTTGCCGACCTTCGGGGAAGATCGGGTACTTTCTCGGTTGAAGGGACAGAGAAAAGGGCCTAGTCGTTTTCCAGCTGCCGAAACTGATCGTTGAATTTAACAGTGCAGTGCCACGATGGAGAAAATTTTGAAAAAAGAGGCCGCCGCCAGGAGAGCCTCTGGACGAACACGCCTTGTCCTAGCAGTAAGACTGGGTAGCCCTTGGTTGTAATAATTACCAATATTACGTTGTAGAAGCTAGGTACTTGGTTTACATTTACTCGAATACTTTGTAAAGCCGCATCTTCAGATCTCGTAGGCATATGCTCGCCGGCCTTGGAGCTCGTCGCCTTGATTAGTTTGAGGTCCGGCACGAGACCGCGGCGGCAATACGGGTCTATCTGGACGTGCGGGAAATCGAGGCCATCCGGCCAGTGATTTAGCCCGGCTGGCCGTGGGGTGTCCAGGACTAATGTATATATCTCGGGATGAGAAATTTTCGAGATGGCCTCTTGGATATGGGCAGGCTTATCGGCCCTGGCAGCACCCGACTGCCTGGCCTGCATTGCCATCTTTCGGGCTAGCTGGCTTCTTTCCGGCAGGGCTCTCGACAGCCGGTGCGATCCCTTTTTTCCCTCTGGTCTGGCCGAGTTTTTTTGGTGTCTGCGGTGGTTGGCCTGGCGGTGGTTGTGTGGGAGTTGTGCTGTGTGGTGGTCCCCTTTTTAGCAGCAGAGGCCCGGCAAACAAGCTAGCCCGATCTTTTGTGTGTGCAGGAAATTTTTCACTCATAAAACACAAATTCTTCTTTCCTCTCCCTTCTCGCTTCTCTTCCTCCCTTCACAGTCTTTCTCCCGTAGACTCTCTGTTCTCCCTCTCTCTCCACTCAGAGACACACGTGCTGCGGGCTCGTCGTGTCGGTTTCTTTCCTTCGCCCTTTGCTTCTTGCCATTCTCCGAGTCTCAGTTCGCTGAGCTTCCGTCATCATGGTCCAACAGGTATGTTCGCTGACTGCAGTCGAGTCCCCTCTGTCCTCTATTCACTTTGGCCGATGGTCGGCCCTCCGTGCCAATGGCTTCGTTTGTGGTCTTCTAGACCTCCCTCGAACGTGTCGATTGAGAATGTCAACCAATGCTAACTTGTCCACCAATGCAGGGTTTCCTCGTTGATTTCCTCAGTATGTAGCATCTTGAGCCCATTCACTGTCCTAGAGCACGTGGTGGTGATATCGAGCCATTTCTCCTTCGTACTGGCTATCGCGCATTTCCCGTGTTATCGTGGGGGGAGGGATGCGCGATCAGACCCACGGATAAGAATGGCGCGATGTATCAGATTTTTCTGTATCAATATCTAACACGTCTTGATATATTATAGTGGGAGGTATCTCGGCCGCCGTCTCGAAGACTGCCGCCGCCCCCATCGAGCGTATCAAGCTCCTCGTCCAGAACCAGGTTGGTGGACCCCTTGCATTAGTTAATAGGTACACAATGAACAGATTACCGTGGACTATCTGCTCAAATGACTACCCTGCTTCAATCCAACCGCGGCCACAGCCTTATGACGAAATATCATGAGATAAGCTGCTGGGGGTTGCTGATTTTAGCTAGCGGTAGTGGTTTCAGCCGACAGGCGGTTCTCATTGGTCAAACGAATTACGCAAAGGATAAAGTGGCTAACCGCGTCTGCAACACCAATAGGATGAGATGATCAAGGCTGGCCGTCTTGACCGACGGTACACCGGTATCATTGATTGTTTCCGGAGAACCACCGCTGATGAGGGTAAGCTATTGTTTTCACGATAGAGATCCCTTTCAGATGTTAACACGCTTTCTAGGTATTGTTGCCTTGTGGCGTGGCAACACCGCCAACGTCATCCGTTACTTCCCTACCCAGGCCTTGAACTTTGCCTTCCGTGACAGGTTCAAGAAGATGTTCGGCTACAAGAAGGAGCGTGATGGCTACGGCATGTGGATGTTTGGCAACTTGGCATCTGGTGGTGCTGCTGGTGCCACTTCGCTGCTCTTTGTCTACTCCCTTGACTACGCCCGTACCCGTCTTGCCAACGACGCCAAGTCGGCGAAGACTGGTGGCGGCCGTCAGTTCAACGGCTTGGTCGATGTCTACAGAAAGACCCTCGCCTCCGACGGTATCGGTGGTCTTTACCGTGGTTTCGGTCCTTCCGTTCTTGGTATTGTTGTTTACCGTGGTCTGTACTTCGGTATGTACGACTCGTTCAAGCCAGTTGTCCTGGTCGGACCTCTCGAGGGATCCTTCCTCGCCTCTTTCGCCCTTGGTTGGTGCGTCACGTAAGTAGCTCCACTCCCAGGTTTCAGGTGCAGCTAGGGGAAACAGGATCTGACAATGATATAGAACCGGTGCTGGTATCGCTTCCTACCCATTGGATACCGTTCGTCGTCGTATGATGATGACATCAGGTGAGGCCGTCAAGTACAAGTCGTCCTTCGACGCCTTCAGCCAGATCGTCAAGAAGGAGGGTGTCAGCTCTCTCTTCAAGGGTGCTGGTGCCAACATTCTCCGTGGTGTCGCCGGTGCCGGTGTCTTGTCCATCTACGATCAAGTCCAACTTCTCCTCTTCGGAAAGGCCTTCAAGGGTGGTTCCGGTTAAGCGATCCAAAGTCGACCTATACATACCGTCATCCCAAGCGACAACTAGCCGTGATGGTATATGGCGATAATGGAGCGCGGATGGGTGTGATGTGGCCGTGATGTAATAGGATACGAAGATTCTGGGGGACGTTTTGTTAATCACGACTTGGGAAGAAAGAAAGAAGAAATGATAGAGAACGGAGAGAAGGGGAAGAAAAACGGAGGACGACGAGAAGGAAGAAAAAACAAATTAAAGTACATCTCTCGGAACGAACAGGTCACGCTTTTGATTTGGTGTTTTAGATGGGATATGTACTTTTTTTTCACTGCGCTAGAAAAAGTATTGCTACTTTCTTTTCTTTTCTTTTCAAAGATCCTCCTCTTCCTTTGCTTTCTTACAATTTTATTTTCGTATCGCTTTCTTCTATATTGTGTTTAAACCGAACCAACTCCTTTTCTCTTGTGTATATTTTTCCCTAAAAGAGACTCTTTCTCTAGTCTTAATTGACTATTCGTGCATCGTATGATAGGGTGAGGCTGCCTCTGCCTTGATTCCTGCTAGTACACATGTTGGTTGATTGACAACCAGCAAATGAGAGAACCCTTCAACCGCTGCCCCAATCTGCTGACACCATGAACACCTATATCAGGGCAAAGGCACATTGTGCAACACACGGCGTGTTGCATTATTAAGGTTGTGCGATTTGCTCGTTGGTGTTAAAGTACAACTACGGGACTAGTTCTATGCCCGTACTAGCGCTAGCTGTTAATTAATCAGTATTATTAAGTAACTTATCTATCCAGTTCGCGAATAGAGGACGGTTTAGATCCACCGCCTAGTGTCGCAGCCGAACGCGAATGTGCGACTGGCTAATCGCACGGTTACTAATAGGGCACTTGTATCCGGATATCCGGTATCCGAAGTTAGACAATACAACATGTTGGGTTTTGGAAGTCCTATTGTATTTTTCTGATCAGTTTAGTTTAACCGGAGGTGTGAGTTTGGACTATCACTAGACTTTGTTGATTGCTCTTGGCATATTATTTCGGATACAATCGAGCAGTCATAGCAGTCCGAGGGCCCGTCAAACCCCCCCTACAGGACTAGTTTGAAGCGAGCTTATCATCGCCGCGTTGAGTGTAGTATATACCGGCAGGTTCGAGGCACCAATTACTTTCCGGGCCGTTTGCGTGTAGGGCGGAATAGGGATCACATTTTGATCGAATGCCCTGAATCAACGCGTGTACGATTGATCATTGCGATTGGCACATGCGAAAACTAAGATTGGGTTTCTAATGATTGATTTGTGTGGTAAATTCAGAATCGATTTCAATGCAGTCTATATAATTTGCACGCTTCATATATATGTATACAATAAACCAAATCCATCTATGTTTGAGCTTGGACCTAGTGATTGATCGAATAAGGGTCTCTGATGTATCTGGTTTTTGTAACCATGGTGCTCTATATTTTTTGGTTGGCTCACACGCTCGGTATACTGTATCGCCATGACCGAATTTCTTCAATCTGGATCCCCCAGTGGTTATCGCTAGGCAAGCGGTGGCCAAGGCCGGGTTCGGCTTCTAAAGTCAGCATACGCTTAGAAGTAGCCACCTGGTCCACCGGCAGTGCCAGACTCCTCCTCCTCCTCATCATCGTCCTTTCCATTCTTCTTTGGGGCTGGCTTGGTTGTCTTCTTGTTTCCACCCTTCTTGTCATCGTCGTCGTCGTCGCCGCCCTTTCCATTCTTCTTTGGGGCTGGCTTGGTTGTCTTCTTCTTGTCATCATCATCGTCGTCGTCGCCGCCCTTTCCATTCTTCTTTGGGGCTGGCTTGGTTGTCTTCTTCTTGTCATCATCATCATCGTCGTCGCCGCCCTTTCCATTCTTCTTTGTGGATGGCTTGGTTGTCTTCTTCTTGTCATCATCGTCGTCATCATCGTCGTCGTTGTTGTTGTTGCCTCCCTTCTTCTTGCCTGATTTGCTGCCAGCTGTGACTGTCTCGACGACATTCTTGACCTTGGTTACTTTCTTGGTGACCTTAGTTGGGGTATCGTCGTCGTCATCTCCTTCCATGTCTCCGTCTTTGCCATTATCGTTCTCATCATCATCATCGTCGTCGTCGTTGTTGTTGCCTCCCTTGGCTACGGCGGTGACGGTGACGGTGGCGACCTTGGTCTGAGTCTCGACTTCGGTAACTAGCATCTTCTTACCCTTCTTTTCACCACCTCCTACAGTGATAGTCTTGACATGCGTAACGATCTGAGTCTGGATCTTGGTGACTTTTTTGACGGCTGGCTTGGGGGGACTTGGCTTCTTGGTCGGCTTTGGAGCGGGATTCCAGCCTCCATTGTGCTTAGGGACTTTGCTGCAGGGAGATCGGCTGTTCAAGTTCGGGTTGTAGAAAAGACGTCCGGCCCAAGCACCGCCGCATTTCTGGTTGGGTGCACCAGTGCATGCATTGTTGTTGCAGACACCTTGGTTCTTAGCATAAACTGCGTTCGATCGGAGGGCGCCTCCACACTGTCAAGTCAATTATGTTAGCATGTCCCGAGTCAATCTACCATAGTAATGTAAAAGAGAGGGTGTTTTACAAAGCCTATATTCGCGTGCAAATATTAGTTTCGGGATTCGGCTGATAGGTAGCAGTTTGAAACGGGATAACTCACATTGGTTGCCGTGTTCAACGAGGGCATAGGGAGTGCCCCTGTCACCACAGAGCTTTTTGCATTTGTGGATGGACATGTTGCCAGTTGCGACAAAGCCCTTGACGATGCGGGCGCTGTCGTCGATATAGCAGCCCATATCTCTGTATCCATTCGCGGCATCCTTTGGATCCCACTTGTCGACGATGGTGTTATCCTTCCAGATTGACGCAAGGTGACCTTTGCCACCGCAAGTCAGGACCTTGCTGCCACGACATCTGACATTGCACCTCTTAGGGTCGACGCGGGTGCCGCCTAGGTTATGGTAACATGTGCACTGCAATCAGGCGTGCAATGTTAGACTTCCGCCACCAATGTATACATATTGGATTTGGTTGAGGGTGGAATGTGAATACTCGCCTTCTCGCCGTTAGTGAGGGCAGCATATCGCAGACCCACACCTTTGCATGCCCTTAGGCAGCCTCGCACCCAGAACTGGTGTGGGAGGATCTTGAGCTTGTCGGTGCCTCCACTCGCGATCTTGACCTCCACGCGGCCGGGATTAGTTGAGAGGTCATAACATCCGAAATGCTTAAAGTGATTCTTATAGTTCTCGTGGCACATAGCCCAGCCGTTTGCTGGCGTCCTCTTGACGAACGGGGACATCCCCATGCCATCGGCATCTTGGGGAGCCGCCTGGACGACATACGGGAGCGCCATCGCCGCCGCGAGAACCTGCATAGACACGCGCATGGTGAATCAGGTAAGAGCACGTGCAGTGCTTGGTATAAAACTGTGGGTTTTGGTTAATAGAAAAGCCTGTACGGCAAAATGAAAGTCGTGGGCTGTCAACTAGATGTTAACAGGGCCCAAAAATCCTAGCGGATTCGAACAGAAGATACAAAGGGCAAATGAAGGTGGGGGTTGCAAACAAAAGAGTGTAACAAGATAGTCAGGCAGAGGCCTAAGGATGGGATGATGACGGAACGAGAATAACTGAGGGGGGGTAAATACAGTTTATATAGTCACCGACAACCGCCTGGTTGCGCCAACCAATGGCCATATGGCTATACTGTCGCTACAAAGCTAAAGCAGCCTACGCATGGAAACAGGAATATATCGAGCCGGTTCGACCGAGTAACCCGAGTGCCGAATGGCAAAGGTTAAGCGACGATACTTCTCTCTTTGCTTTTTTCTTTGTCTTATTCAGGAAACGTGAGAAACAAAGACCGTGATGCTGCCAAAAGCGATGCACCGCACTTGTAACCCCCATCATGATGCTGTCTATATCCAGCTAACGACAATCCTATACATACAAGCGTACAGCATAAAGGGTCGTAGGCGAAGTGATCTGAACCTCGCTTCTCAACGCCAACATGCGTGAAAGTGGTGTTGTCACTCTTTGAACAGGGCATTCTGAAGCACATCATGGCTAGCCGTGTGAAATACCAAGACCACTGATCGGTGAATCGGATGTCTCCACGAGGCCCGTGCGAGTGGCATGCCCATGGCCGGGACCAGGCGATGCGGTGATCTAACTTCGTGAAGCCTAGTATCACCGGCATACATGCTTTTTGCCCATTTGCGCTGCATAAAACGGTGGATATAATATGGGAAGTATATAAATCTCTATTCCGGAATTCCGACAGCGCATAGTTTTAATGCACTAAGAATATACAGCAATTTTGTAAGTGATATGTGTAAACCCCTGGCCTCCCCAGCTGATATTTATATCCTGTGCGACTTCGCATGTCCGAATCGGGCAATCAACTATTAATTAGAAGGCTTCCTGCCGAGTTGCGAAATGCCAAACGTGGATACATCGGATCCAGCAGTATTGTGGGAAATATTGCCTTTTGTGGTAAGGCTGGTGTTGTTTTCCGGAATGCTCCGTGTTGGCGCTCGGTAGGCGCCATGTAAAGCCCACATTCGCTTAAGTTCTTGTGACAAGGCCCACGCCGGCATGCATATAATTGCCGAAAACCGCCTGAACGCTGCTAGATTTATCCAGTCATCACCTGGTTGAGGGCTACCAGGTAGGGAATATACTTTGTTGGAAAACCAAGGGTCGGTTCAAGACCTTGGCTGTAGTTTACTGGTCGGTGGCTTCAAGAATAGATGTATGACTTTAGGAGGATTTAGACAATGCAATGTCAGATATATGTGTAAAGTAGAATATGGCTCCTTGGACATGTCCCTCACACGGTTTCGTACGCGTACGCAGGTGTCAAGTGGGTAGATCGTCCTACGAAAACATCATATGTATGATGAAAACGACAACGGAAAAATTTGCGACTGCATGTGAGGAGACATGTACTGATACTCGCGTTGAAGGGCATTGGGGTGCTAGTAGAAATCAGGATTCAAAATATTTAGTTATCATCAAATGTTTCCATCCCACTGCCAGTCCGGCTGGTTTGCTAGCTTAAAAGCAAAAGGCTCCGCTCCAAAATTGAACGCGCATTCTGGATCACAATCTACATGATAATATACGGGAAAGTATCGTCGGGGTGGAATACTCAATCGATAGGGTAAGAGGTGCCCATCAACTGTGAAAAAGATCAGATTTTGCGAAGGATTATAGCCGCACCCCACTGAAGCTTTACTGGTGATTGTAAACGTATGGATATTGATGTTAACGTGAGGTTCGGAGTCTGTAGATGTGATTTCATGCCCATCTATTGTTAGTTCCCCTGTGCTCGCGAAAAGTACCTCCCTTGTCCATGGAGTTTGTCTATTGGGCGGGTCAAGTATCGATTGAAGACCAATTTTGAAGTTCCTAATTTCCCCCTCTACTGTTAGTAGACAGCTCTTTACAGGAAGACCCCACAGCCAACGAGTGAATAATTGTTGTGTATACCAGCCAGTCATTCATTGCTTGGAGTAATCGGTTTAAAAGGTGGATATAGCGTTTCCGCTTTAACGGGATTTGGCCAATAAGATGTGAACCTACTGCATGCGTAGCCTTCCTACCGAATTGACTTCGAAGTAAAACGTTCTCTCGGTGGGGGGTACCGGATGATCTGAGATTACTCTCTTCCCGTATATACCACCTGACAATATTCTTTCCGACCACGGACTTAATTCTTTCTCAACTTCATGGCCTAGGTATGATAGGATAACGGTGAATTAATATGGGAATGGCAGAAATCTAGAGAGAGGAGCTAGTTTGGTATATATCTTACCATCATCTGCACTTTTTTTTATATATTTTGCGAGCAGTTTGCGCATTTTCTCTTTGCCTGACCTCCCTTCCCCTGATGGCCTCTTAAACTGTTCGGGTGGGGATATAATTTGCTGCGACAAGTACTGTGCTAAATGGGGTCTTTTATACGTAACAAGCAAATCGAACAAAGTCCAACCATGTTCATCCACCAAAGTATCATGAAATTTGACGATTTTGGCTATGTCGAGTATGCCATCTCGCACTTGTTCATATGCTTCCGCCTCGAAGAAGAATGTTTCGAAAAGTGAGAGAGATGATGGCGGTATCTTTTCCAAAACTGAGTAAAACATTTCTTTATCAGTCGATAGCCGCTTTTCGGAAACGGTTGGATTCTTCGATAGGCCCAGGGCGACTGCGTCGACGGCAACCTGTTCAGTAATGGCGTCAAGTGGAGTGTATCCGTTGACATTCCGGCAGCTGTTCCCTGAGTTTATATTCAGGATTAGATTCATAGCGCCGATGCGGCGGTATCGGATCGCAATATGAAGTGGCGTTTCTCCCATGCGATTAGGCTGGGCCACAAACGTGCTGATGTCTCCGTGAACTGACACAAGATCCAGGCCCTGTTGGAAGAGCTTTGTAAAGAATTGGTCGTCCAGGTCTGGGCCAGAGTGTTGCTCCAATAGCACGTGGAGCAAGGTGGATCCGTTGCGAGTATTGGCCTTCAGAAAGGCGTCGCTTGCTGAACGGTCTTGCTCCGTTTCTTTAGACTTCTCGAAAAGAAACTGGACGAGACCCCACTTGGCGCGCTTTACGGCCAGAGCCAATGGTGTTTCTCCAGCAAAGTTTGATTTTGTGCAATCTAATCCTGCCTTGAACAACATCGCAGCAATAGCGACTGCGTCTTCATCGTTTGTAAGTTCCCCGAGTGCAAGACCGTGGAAATGTGTGTTACCGTCGACGTTTTCGTCGCGAACATCAGCCCCTAATCGGATGAGAAGTTCAACACCTTCCTTGAACCCTCTTTCAACGGCACGTGCGAGAGCCATCTCACTGCGGTCATCCTCGGCGTCTATAAGGTTCCCTCCATTTACCTTTGCCTTTGCCTTTGCCATGTTCATGACCATCTGGCAAATGTCCAATATCTCCTGGACTTGGCCCGGACTTTCTGGTGCCGGGCCCCTAAATAACCAATGGAGGATCGTTTTTTTAGAATTATCAGTTGCATAGATATCCCACTGCGACGAAACAACGAGTAGCTTGAAGAACTTGGCGTCTCTGATGCAGGCACCAAAGGAGAGTATTGATGTCCCATCCGCAGTTGTAACATCCAGTTTTGCGCCCTCTGCTATTAATATCTTCGCTGAAGTAAGCATGGTCTGCCTATCGACGCCGACAGGTATAGGTCCCATCGAAACGTCCTTAAGGATTGCCAACAGTGCTGTGTGGCTGGCACTACGCCCCTGGGTATATTCGACGTCCTGAGAGTCATTGACATCTGCCTTATGTCTTATAAGGGTTTTGACAGTATCAGGATAGGATGCAGCGGTATAAAGAGGTAGGTAGCCAAACGGATCCGGTTTTCTGCATATTGACTTCTCCCATTTCTTCAGAGGCTGGTCGGAATCTAATAGCAAATCCTGTAGCTGTTTGAGAACGCGGGCTTTATCGTAGCCATTCTGCGATAGAAATTCGCCAATCTCAGCTTCAGATACTGTGTCATTAAGGGGAGGCAGTACATCGCAAAGGGGATATGCCTGCGTCAATGCCCCTTTTTTGATCGGATAACCGTCCGGTGGGTATTTTGCTAGTTCGAGTGCCTTGCTAGCTAGCCAAGCTATTCGGATAGATGGCTCCATCGCTCGGATAACTGGGTGTGCCTGCATAAAAGGGCCTAGATATTTAAAGTCATTGAGCTCGAGGCAGGTTTCTGCTGGGAATGCCTTTTCTGTGAGGGGCGTAGGACCTTCCATTCCGAGTAAAACATTCAAGAGTGGGACCAATTCGCCGTGGCTTAAACTCTCGAGAATTCTCGTATAAAGGAGTTTGACGATGTTGGAACTTTGATCCTTATCTCCGACCCGGAGGGAGGATCTGAGATTCTCGCCGGCAAGCCACTCCAATGAGACTGAAAAGGCCTTGAGTTTCGTGAGCTTGAGATCTTGGATGTCGGCCTGCCGGCGAGGGTAATTATCGTCCAGGGAAGACGGATCTTGCTGTTGCTGCATTAGGTGATCAATCATCATGTGCAACCCGAACTCGCATGCTACATGGATAGGCTCCTCTGAAAGCCTAGCAACGAATAAATGTGGAGTCCTCGGCCGTAAGACTCCTCCGTAGTAGTCCCGCTGTATGTTCCAGCGGTACCAATTTTCGGGTCGGGTAAAGATCGATAATTGCGTTAAAAGCTCGGCCCACCAAGTGTCGTACCGGCTTCCCTCGTTCCACCAGGCCTGAAGAGCTCGGATATGATCTTGCCAGTGACAAATCTCATATCTCAACCTCTTTTCGTACGTTCCTTTAGGGTCATCTCCCCGTTTAAGTTTGGCGAACTCAATTTCGTTGCGAGGGAGACCTATCAGATTCCTCTTATAATTAAGTTCCGTGCAGAATTCTTCGTGGCGCTCTTGCTCTTCTTCAACCCCTCCCACCCAAAGGGGGAACCAAGGCATATGGCGTTTTTGGAAAGACTCGCTATTCAGAGCGCGTACTAGGAAGGTCGTAACATTAGATAAAGGAGATGATAATTGGGATGTTACAGTGTTAGAGGTCGGAAATCTTACATATGCTTATCGCTATTGACATGTGTGCATCCTTTTTGCTAAACAACTCTGACAGACTGTCGCCGTATCTGACAAATGATGCTAATCCCGTAATGTGAGTGCTGACTAACCAATTTCCATCAAGGCAGGTTGACTTACGGGTGAAGGTAAATTGGAGAATAGTATTCCCTTTCGTGTTACGATACTTCTGATAGCCCCTGGACTCTTGTGTTACCAACTCTGCAGCCGGTGTATTATCCTGGATCCATTCCCTGACGGATATATCAACATTGACGAGACCGGTATTTCTATCAAGCCTGAAGAAGTCTCTCCCAGCATTTTCCAAGTGGTATATGATATCCTTAACTTCTGGGTCGTTGAAAGGGTCGTCGCGAATCAGCTTGGCTATCTCATCTTCGGAGGGGCTCTCGGGGGCCTGGCCTGGTTCCTCGTAGTTAGCATCATTTTGTTTGAAGATGCCTCGATAGTGGTCCGAAACTTCGATAAAAGTAAGGGCCCTAAAGCTCCATACCACCCATTTAAGGGTTGAGACGGTAAGTTCTTGTTCGTCCGGAGTCAGCGATTCGATACCCTGCATATAGATTTCCCCAATAGCAGCTGGTAGTCGCTGGATCCGTTTTTCTAAACTATCCTTGGATGGCTGCTGGAGAGTATTAACAACCATTCGCGCAAGTGTAAAGTCTCCTTTGGCCTTCTGATGCATGATCTCGGCAATCCGGGTAAGTTCCAGGTCGAACAATCGGCCCAGCGTTTTCTTGTTTATTCTGCGTTCGAGAACCTCGCCAACTTCATGCCGCAAGAATACTTTAAGGTCGTCAGCATTCTTTTTGGGCGTGATTTCAAGGACACACATATGTGAGGTGGTCTCTTTGCTAGTTTCAAGGCTGCCATGAGCTTCCAAAACTGGCCCATCCGGGTCGTCATCCAGCTCATCCATGATATTGAAGTTATCTCTCGCCGAGATAATAACCCTAACGTTGTTGGAGCTCTCTTTGGTAATTTTACGGAGATGTTTGGCCAGACCCTGTTCTCGTCTATCTATACACTCGTCGAGTGCATCAATCATGAGATAAACACGAACCGGAACAACATCCGCGACTTTCCGAATAGTCTCACAGAGGGTGCCAACACTGTTCAGAAAGTCGACCGGGTTACGATCGGTACCCGGGTTATGATCGGTATCTGGGTCATGATCGGTATCCGGGTCATGATCGGTATCCGGGTCATGATCGGGATCCGGGTTTCCGAAGGCCGGATTCAATACTTCAACCGCGGTAGTTAGCGCCGGGGTCGAATTGCGCAGGTTTTTACTGCCCAAAAGTTGATATAGTATCACTTCGAGGCCGGTACGCGAGGTCTGGATGTCCAGCTCACCCTTCTTATAGAAGAAATGGCACAATTGGACTGGCTTCACGTCTTTGATGCTCGGGCTGCCCTCGGGTATATCCCCGGTAATTTCCCTGCGGACGCTTGCCATTGCAACTGATTTTCCGTGACCACGAGGGGCCCTGAGGCAAAGGAGCTTTGTCGGAGTATTGCCCTTCCATTTCAGATATGTGTCATCCTTGTAGAGCCAGCTTGCGGGTAGTTGGTTATCGCGATCACTTATGATTTTGGTTAAGCGGTCATTGAGTGACGAGAAGTGGAGTTTATAGGGCTCTGGGTAGGAAAGCCTGTTTTGTTGGCGTTCTAGCTCGTGTAAAAGCTCTTGCCTCTGAATAGCATCCATGATATCTGACCCAAAAGAGGCATATTCTAGATGTATATTCTTGCTAATTAGTAACACTAGTTGGCATGCTCGCGGACTAAATTAGTACGTACGCTTCAAATTTCTTGATATCTGATCAATTTTCTGTCCCGTCTCTGAAAAGACCGAAGATTAGACCATGAAAGTTCTGTGTCGGGCGGTGACATAACGTGCAAGGACGTACTGAGGCTTTCATGTAGCACCGAATCTTCAAAATGCGCTTGTGCGATCTTCACGACAGCTTCGTATTTGCGTATGAGGGACTCCACCTTTTGTTTTACTTCTTTCGAAAACAGTTCTTTGAAGGTGCTTCCCATTCCTGCCCGATTATACGTATAAGTGTCAGCTTGACATCCCGTCATCGTAACCTCGGATTTAAAAACGTACTCTTCACTCTGCTCTGATCGAGATGAGGCCGCGCATTCCAAAGGAAGTCCAAAATCGCAAAAACAAGTTCTGGGATATCAGAATCCCACATGTCAATCTTGGAAGCGGCACTCTCGATCTGGAACATCCTTGCTTCCCATCTGATACAATCTGCAACAATATTGGTAATACTGTCACAGGTATCGTATATCAGCAGCCTAGTTTGAACTTGCGCGCTGCCAATCTTGGGAGACCGTTAGATGCCATTTGTATATATTATATGGATAAAATGCAATATATTCACGGCATACAGCGATCAGTGAACTGATTCCGAACCAAACGATCGATACAGTCTCCGGCGCAAAATCGACAAAAGTATCTCCCAAATGTTTCACATGGTCCAAGGTGGTTAGTAACTTGGCGAGGTTGTCGTTCTTCCCTTCTGCCTCCTTATTCAGCTTCTTACACGTCTCTAGTAATGTGTCTATTTTTGCGCCGTTCAAAAACTGGTCTATCGCAGTGGATCGGTCGTGATCTTTTTTGGTTGTCGACTCTGTTATCCGAGATTGAAAAAGGTTGCGCGCCTCTTCAAAGCAAGCCTTTAGCGTCTTGCGCGGGGCTGAACCTCCGGCCTCCATTGCCATCGTGTCGTACCTATATACTTCTATGTTGGTCGCGAACTTGCCAATGCGTGGGCCTTTCCTGGAAAAGCGGGGTTGATATTCCCAGGTAGAAATGCCAAGGCCCCACACGACTGGCCAAATTTGTGCGTTCAAACGTTTTGAAGGTAGCACTAGTTCAAAGACCCATTAACTTGGCCCAAGTTGCAAAATTGATCAGTCATGGACAATTTATAGGTTAAGCCGGCAGTATATAGTATGCATGCGCTGCCCCATCCTATAAAGTTCCCTATATGGTAAGCCCTCTAGCCCTTTTAGATGACCCAGCTACTACTTAAGTACTTACAACAGCGTCAACACAACCTAAATATCTCTCGGACAAGGCAGTAGAATACAACATTATGAACATCCAGAGTCTTGTGTTGTATCGGCTACGCATGCACTACCTCATACGCCAATGTCACTACAATATACTCTAATATCCACCGTTTTTGCCACCATCCTGGGATGGCCCATGGCCCATCTACCCAGTTTGAACTTTCCTCGGGACCAACTCTTCGTCAACCACCCTAGCCTCAACTTCCTCAGGATCCGACCCCTCAGCTGTCGTCTGCTCCACATTCGGCGCAAACTCAAACTCTTCAACAGCCTCGCCAGGAACATCGAAATTAAACCCTCCCTCGCTGTAATACCTCTGCATCCACGTATCCCCATCCAGCCCCAACTCGGCCGCAGCTGCAGCCTGATTCCCAAGATCAGCGTAACTGTAGAAGCGCTGCACCCGGTTAACAGGCTGGACGTCCGGCCCACCCTGCTCCAGTTCCCTCTCCCGTTCTAGCGCTAGCGCTACCTGCCGGGCTTCGAATTCCGCCGCCGCCTTTTCCTGTGCTTGGATGGCTGTTTCGAGTACTAGGCGGACAGGGATGCAGCGGATGATGCCCTCGTTGATGCCTGGGTATTTCGTCTGTGACCAGACAGCGCGCTGCACGGGCATGATTTGCCAGTTGATTGGTGGGTCGGTGAGTGGATTGAAGTTCGGGTTGTCCGGGCTGGGCTCAAAGCCGCAGGCTGTGTAGAATGGAATGTGGGAATCAGTTATCTACATTCGAATATGCATCTGGAATGCTATGGGATCTGTCTGGCTCAGGAACGGAGGACAAGTACTCACCAAAGATATCCCATCCCGGCGTGGAAACCGCAACGGTGTTATCCGCCTGCTGCTCAAATCTACCCCACGCGGGAAAATATCCTGTTAGCCTATCATTCCTCTCCACAGCCATACATATCCACACAGTGCACGCGCAGAGAAACTCTAGAACCACCCCCCCAGGAAAATAACTTACATCAGTGGCCCGCCCATCGACTGAACAAGCCCGGGATTCCCCGCCATCCACAACCCCGGCAACCCATTCTCAATCGGCGTAGTCGCCCGATGCCCACTGGTAAACTCAATACCCCGCAGCGTAACATCGTTTCGATTCCGAGGATCCTCAACCCTACGGAATCCATAATAGTCATTCGAAACCGGCTCCTGGTCAGTAACTCTAGGCAGCTCCAGTTCATCGGCGAAAATTTCATCCAAGGTCTCCAAATCCTGCTCGTTGTCAGCCTGCTCGACGCCCCAATCAAAACTGGCGCTCATCCTGTCCGGCAGCCGCTCTTCTGCGTAGACGTTCCTGTTTGGGGGTAGCGGCCCCATCTCGAGGTCCCCGATGGGGTGATTATCGTTCCACACGCGCTCCTTTACTATACCCAATATGCGTTCGTAGGCACGCACGTCCGTTAGCTATACTTGATCCTCTCCATCAATACGTCGCGGTGTAAGACTACACATCAAAGTAAAGGCGAGCACAAAATGATAGCTTACGGTAAATCCCAGCATTTCCACTTCCCATCCTAAAGTCCTCCAGCAGCTGTGCCGGCCGCGCCGTCAAGTACGGAATAATCAGGGGATCTAACCGCATAACAAACAATTCACTATCCTCAGTGCCCTGCGCTACTGCCAGCTGAGCCCTGCCCTGCAGCAGCAGCAGTGCCAGCAGCGGTAATCGAGTTCGCGTAAACATGGCGAAGGTCCACAGCTCAAACTTGACCTGCTGGGTATCCTGATGTGCACGTTTCTATCGTGGGTGGCTTGCACTCCGGGGTTACTTGTGGAAGCAGGTGTAAGGCAAATGCAAATAGAAGATCGGTCCCACCCACGCTTACCATATGGTTGCATGCCCTCGTGTGCCTTGAGCATGCGGTAGCGGGTTTGAGGCGATATGCTCTCCAATACTCCTCCGCATATCTGAGAAGTGTGTTGGCTTATCGAGCCAGTTTACGTGTGATTTGCGATAGTTATATATATACACTTTCTACTGGGTTTCCATTGCCTATTGCACAAGAATAGCAACTGTATCACAAACAGACGAATCCGAGGAGATGCGAATTTAGCGCTAACAGAATCGAACCAAAAAAAGGACCACAGATGCCGCGACGCTGTTAAGCGTCCAATACAAGACTCGTAAAACCCCATATCACCACAAATGCCAAAACCACAAACCCCATCTCAGAAATAAGCATGCATATACACATGCGCGATGCAACCGCAGAAAACACATCAGCTAGATGTACACTAAATAGCAGAATAAAAAATAAACAAAGAAGCCACAACCGTAACCGTAACTGTAACAGTCATCATTTGAACTCAACTCTACTACGCCGCTGCTGTGCCTGTCATCGTAAGCACGCTCTTCGCCTCCCCGCCCTGCATCCCACTCACCACCATATGCCTCACCTGCGGACTATTCCGCAACTTCATCAGTCCATTTGGCACCTTCCACCCCTCATCCTCCGCGAATACGTATACTACCTTCCTATCGTCGTTATCCCCTAGATTCGCGCGTATGAAATGGTTCCCGTTGCCGGTGACCGTGCCATCCTCCGCACCACCGGTGCGCAAGCGGTTCGCGCAATGCGCACGACACACATCCCCCAAGTTATCCAAGTACTTTTCCTGCTCTGAAGCGGAGGGTCCGTGTGATGACAGCGAGCCGGAAAGCAGCTGCTTCATTGTCTGTTTTGCCGCCGCGCGGGCCCCGGTGGGCGTGGGCGTGGGCGGGATGCACCGCGGACAGTAGACTTCAATCATTTTGATCGCCCAGGCCTTCTGATCCCACTCGCGCTGCGCAGCGTGGGTGAGTTCGTCGTCAATGAAGAGGCCGGCAGTGGAGATGTTGAGGACCAGGCCCTCGCTATTGCCCCCTACGCCGGCGATGAGGGAAGCCTGCGGCTTCTTAGGGTGCTCGTTGGTGAAAATGTAGACTGCCTTGAGCACAATCTTGTCGGGGTCCGAAGTTGTATACTTTTGCGTCGTAGTGATACCGGCGTCGTTGCTGATGCTGCCAATAACACTAGACTTGTTGGATATTCTGGACTTGCCTGTCATTCCAGAGATTTGACTGCGGCTGTCGAGCGCTATATCGTGTGCTGGGTGTTCTGACTCGTTATCATCCTCGTCTGCTGCTGCTTCGCTAACAGATTTGTTCTCCCGTCCATGTTCCGAGGCGGCAACTTTGGAGGCGCGCTTCGTCTTTGATCGGTGAGTGGACGGCGCAGAAATGACAGACTCAGGAGCCTGGCTCTTGGCTGGCGACCTAGGCCGCCTAGCGGAGACGCTGGACCTATTATCATCCCCATCATTGGTAGCCTCTGGGTTATGCCGGTGATGATGTTTCTTGTGACGATGCTGTTTAGCCGGTAAGCTCTTTCGAGACCGTGTTTCCTCAACATCGCCTGCTTTCTGCACCTCCTCCACAAAGGTATCGCCCGCACCCAGGTCAGGCACATTGGCGGTCTGGGCAGGTCCCTCCCAAGCATCGACTTTGATAGGCACTACCTCTTTCTCGATCTCCCTCTTCTCCCAGTTGCGCTCGCGCTCGCTGCCGCTCCCGCTCTTCCTCCTCTGCTTGCTCCCTCTTCTCTCGCTCTTCCTTCTCCTTCGCAGCAGCCTCTGCAATCTGCTGTTCAAGCGCCTCTCTTGCCTTACGCTCACGCTCGCGATCCCGTTCGAGAGATGCAAGTATCGCCTGGCGGTCCCGCTCCTCCCGCTCCTTGATCTGTTGCAGCCGCACTTTCTCCTTCTCGACGAGCTCACGTTCGAGTCTCGCCGCCTCCTCGGCCTCGAGTCTCTGCCTCTCCTTCTCCTTCTCAGCATCTGCGCGGCGCCGTTCACGCTCCCTCTCCGCTTCGAGTGCCAATCTGAGCTTCTCATTCTCAACCCTCAGCCGTTCCTTCTCCTCCTCTTCCTTACGTATTGCATCCAACCGCCGTTTCTCTGCGGCGGCTTCGGCAGCGACCTTCTCACGCGCACGCTCTGCTTCTGCCAGTCGTTCGAGCATTGCAACGCGCAACCGTTCGCGGTCAGCTGCATCCGCCTTCTCGATGCGCTCGAGTTCCTCTTGATCTCGTCGCTTCTGTTCGGCCTGCTCGCGCTCTAACCGCTCCCGTGCCTTCTGCTCCATCTCTGCTTGTTGCCGTTCGCGGACCTTGCGCTCGCGCTCAGCAGCCTCTCGCGCTTTCGTCTCTCGCGCGCGACGGGCTTCGAACTCTTCAGCTTCTTTGTTCTGGGCTTCCTGCTTTTGGCGCGTATGCTCAGCGTCCCGTGCAATCTTCTCACGGATCAATCGTTCCCGCTCTTTTCGCATAGATTCTTCGAGGGCCTTGCGCGAGGCTTCAGCTTCAGCCGCAGCTTTGCGTTCTGCTTCACGCCGCGCCTTCTCGTCACGGATTTCCTGTTGCTGGATGCGCTTGTCAAGCACTTCGGCTTTCTTTTGCAGTTCCTCTTGTAGCTGGCGAAGGTCCTCTTCGACCTTCTTGCGGCGCTCCTGTTCTTGCCGGCGGGCGGCCTCGGTAGCCTGACGCTGGGCGGCCTCCTCGGCCTCCTTCTTAGCCTTCTCTTTGGCAAGTCGCTGCTGCCGTTCCTCTTCCTCCTTAGCCGCTGCAGCGGCAAGCTTGCGTCTATGTGATTCTTCCTCCTCTTTAAGTTTCTTCTGTCGCTCCTCCTCCTCTTTCAGCTTCTTCTGTCTCTCCTCCTCCTCCTTAGCAGCGGCAGCTACAAGTTTGCGCTTATGCAATTCCTCTTCCTCCTTCAGTTTCTTCCGCCGGCTTTCCTCTTCCTGCAGCCGCTTTTTTCGATTTTCATCCTCCTCCTGTAGGCGTTTCTTACGTTCCTCTGCCGTCCGCGCATTCTCTTCCGCCAGCCGGCGTTTATGCAGCTCCTCCTCCTCCTGCAGCTTCCGCAGCCCTTCTTCTTCCGTCTTTGCCAATTCATCCGCCAGGCGAAGTTTATGCGACAGCTCTTCTTCTCGGAGTCGCCGCCGGCGAGCCTCCTCTTCACTCTTGAGCCGCTGACGGGTGGCCTCCTCCTCCTCGCGCAGCTTCCTCCGTCGTTCTTTCTCTTCCCGCTTGAGCCGTAGTGAGCGTGCTTCTTCTTCAGCTGCTTTCCGCCGCTCCTCTTTCTCTCGCTCCTCTACAGCCTCCTTACGCTTGCGCTCCGCCAGCTCGTCTATTTCTCGTTTCTTCCGCTCAGCGAGGTCGTCTGCCTCCCGCTTCTTCCGCTCAGCGGCTTCCTCGGCCTCCTTGCGTTTCAGCGCAGCAGACTCCTCAGCCTGCTTCTTGATGCGTTCGGCTTCTTCCTTCTCCTTCTTAACCTCGTCACGCTTCCGCGCGGCTTCGTCCTCCGCTTGCCTGCGCACCCGATCGGTCTCAAGCTTCTCTCTACGAAGCTCGTCACGGCGGCGCACAACATCCTCCGCAGCCTGTCCGTTTCGAGTTTCTGCGCCCTAATCTCCTCACGTTCACGACGGATCTCCTCACGCGCCAGTCGCAGCTCCTCCTCTTCTTTGGCGTGGCGGTACTCTGCTTCCGCAGCCTCGAACGGATTTTCGGTGTCAAATTCACCAGCATCCTCGGGGTAGTCATCAGGCGATGGAGTTTCAGGGGCGC
>KI966384.1:0-12048 GCA_000525045.1 Drechslerella stenobrocha 248 | reverse complement strand
GCGCACACCAGCATGGAGCCACCGCGGGCTCAGCCCGGACCCGGACCTGTTTACCCCGCGCACGGCGCAGCCCAAGAGTAAGCGGCGGCGGTCGTTCGATCTAGATGAAATTGACGAGGCATTGCTGTCAGGCAAACCTAGGGTATTAGGCCCGTCGTCTAGCGGGTGGAAACACCCCGGCGGCGGCGCGGGTGAGGTGTTTGCGGCGACGCCCACGCCTGCAGCTAGACGGGCGCGGATGCCCGGGGGGCTGATGAAGCGGGCGGAGCGTCACCGCCGCCGAATCCGGAGCTGAGCTTTGGGGACACTCAGGAGGATGTGCAGGATGATGGGGACAGCGAGGGCGAGAGTGCACGGAGGAGGAGAAAGAAGGCGAGGGCTGCGACGGATGGGAGGGGGGTGTTTGATGATATCGAGTCTATTGCCTCTAGTCTTCCTAGTAGAGGTGGGGAGGGAGACGGCGAAGGGGAGGAGCAAGACGAGGAGGAGGAGGAGGGGGAGGGGGCCGGCTCGAAAGGGAGGGAGAACGTCAGGCCGCGTAAGTCGATGCCGCCATTGACCCCACCTCGGGGCCGCGCGAATCCCTTTGCGGGGGGTGCGACTGCAACCAGCACTGCCGCGACAGGAGCGGATGGAAAGCGGTGGATCGCGGTGCCGAATCAACCACAGCTGCATCTACCGCGGCGGCAGGGGTCGCCTGACGCGAAGAAGCTGGACCAGGCGATATGCGCGATGGCGTGGTCGCCGTCGCACCGGCGGCGGAGGAATGCGAATGCGCGGTACCTGACGGGCGGGATGGCGGCGACAGTGCTTGGGTGGGCGTACGATGCGCAGGATGCGGTGCTGAGGAGCAATGCGGTGATTGAGCAGGGCGGGAGTCTACAGGGGGGGTACACGATGGTGGTCGGGGCGGTGTGCGGGGAGGAGGAGAATTACGTGGCCGTGGAGGGCGATGCGCGAGACCTGTCTCATAAAGCGGATGGTCGACGCCCAGAAGACCTGCCTGATGGGCCGAACGGACGATGCGCGGAACGGGTGATGCTTATCGGGGATGCGAACAGCGCGATGAGGAGAGGACTTGGGGAAGGGTCCCGGGTGGAGGTTCGGGCGCCGACGTGGGAGGTTGCGGTCGGCGGGGAGCGGTGGACGGTTGTGGTGAACTGGAAGGCGTCTGATCGGGCGGCGTGACTGGCCGTAGATGCTTAGATAATACCGTAGACGATAGTGTGCTATTTTTAGGGCCAAAGGCGAAGCAGGCTGATTTGATTTGATTTGGCCTCGCTGGGCGGCCAGGCTGATCCCGAGGCGCTGGGCGTGGAGCCGGATGCTGATAGGCTGCACGCCGGCTCTCGGATCAACTGACGGCGTCCCTTCCCTGGGCAGGCAGACCGTTATTGGAGTCGCCCTCGTGCATGGATTCGGAGACTTGGATGTAGATATTGGCGTCGGGTTCTCGAGACGAATGCGGGCGGTGAGATTGTAACGGCGGTGACGACGCTCGGCGCAGGGGCTGCTGTCGTAACTCGGCGGTGTGTGCGTGCGTGCAATTTGAATAAGACGGCTCTTGAAACAGCCCCTCGTCTTTTTCTTTCTCTCTCTCTTTCTCCGTGCGAAGCCTGGGAAGCAGGATGTTGTATGTATATTGATTACTCCCCTGATAGTTGCGGTTGCTACTCGGACGTTAGCAGCCTCAAACTTGGCCCAACGACACCCACAACCGCAATCACAACTACAACAACAACAACCACAACACCAACACCGATACCAACAACATCGCCGTTTTTCCGCATCGTCGACCGGACGCCCTCGAACGCCCTCATTCTCGCTCGCTCGCCCGCGTCCGGCCACTCGCCATGGCCCACCGCAATAACAATGACCCGTATTCCCGCCTTGACTTTGACGGCGCCGGCTCCTACGATCCTCCCTCGCCCGTCCGACCTGCTCCTCACATGGACCCCTACAACAGGACGCCGTCGCCCGGCCGCCCGCTTCAATCCCAATCTCCCTTCCGCGATCCCTATCCGCATCAGCCGCCGCCGCCGCCAAACCCTTTCGATGGCTACGGCCCTCCGGCGCCGCAGAGGCTGCACACGCCCGGTCTCGGTCCGGCGCACGGGAACTATCACGAAGACGATATGCTCACTCAGCCAACGGTATGCTACTTCCCCCCCCTCTCTATCTCTCGCCTGGTAGTACAGGCCACATCGCTACGCCCTATCTCGTTCGTCTATTGACGCTATCCACCGCGCGGAACAGTACTCCGTCCAGAATCTCGCGCACTCGTACCACCAGCACGGGCAGCAGCCCAGTCTGACCCCCGGCCGCGACCCCAACGACCCGTACGGACAGAACCCTGCGTACAACGCCCACGACGAATTCGACGACCCGTACCAGCCCTCGCCGCTGCAGGAGAGCTATCCGATGCACCAATACAATGACCCAAACTACGATAAGGACTACGATGACAGCCAGCCCATCCTCAACCCCGGCCTGACCAGCTACCCGGAGGGTCAGCAGGACCCCGGCAATTTCGCGCCGTCACCGAGTCCGGCCCCTACTGGCATCAAGCGGTGGAAGACGGTCAAGAAGGTTGAGCTGTACGAGGGTAACTTGGTGCTCGATTGCCCGGTCCCCAAGCAGTTGCTGTCTCAGATGCCGAGGCAGAACGCCCGAGAGTTCACCCATATGAGGTACACGGCTGCGACCTGCGATCCCTCGGAATTTTTGCAGAACCGGTTCACGTTGCGCCAGAAGCTGTTTTCCAAGCCGCGCCACACCGAGCTGTTTATCGTGGTGACGATGTACAATGAGGACGAGATTTTGTTCGCGCGGACGATGCGCGGCGTCATCAAGAATATCCAGTACATGTGCGGTCGGACGCGGTCTGCGACCTGGGGTGACGAGGGCTGGAAGAAGATTGTGGTGTGTATCGTCAGCGACGGCCGTATGAAGATCAACCCGCGCACGAGGAGCTGTCTGGCGGCGATGGGATGCTACCAGGACGGTATCGCGAAGAATCTTGTCGACGACAAGCCGGTTACGGCGCATATCTACGAATACACTACCCAGGTCAACCTTGCGATCAAGGGGGATTTGGTGGACGTCCAGCCGGGCGGCAAAGACAGTGTGCCCATGCAGGTTATCTTTTGTTTGAAGGAGAAGAACCAGAAGAAGATCAATTCCCATCGATGGTTCTTCCAGGCGTTTGGAGAGGCGTTGAACCCGAGCATTTGCGTGCTGATCGATGCCGGCACCAAACCTGGAGGCCAGAGTATCTATCATCTGTGGAAGGCGTTCGAACTTAACCCTGCGTGCGGTGGGGCCTGCGGAGAGATCAAGGCCATGTTGGGTACCGGGTGGAAGCACCTCCGGAATCCCCTTGTTGCCACTCAAAATTTCGAATACAAGGTATGTCGCTCCAATCCGCTTTTGTGAAGAAAAGATAAATCGGGGAATTTTTCGGGCTAACGCTGGCTAGATGTCCAACATTCTCGACAAGCCACTTGAGAGCGCGTTTGGGTTCATCTCCGTGCTTCCCGGTGCCTTTTCAGCGTACCGTTTTGCCGCCTTGCAGAGCAGGAAGGGCCTGCCCGGGAGCGTCAAGGACAAGGACGTCCCTGAGGGGCCGCTCGAAAAGTACTTCAAGGGCGAGTCGATGCACGGCGCCAACTCTGGCTTCTTTGACGCGAACATGTACCTCGCCGAGGATCGTATTCTGTGTTTCGAGCTGGTGACGAAGCGCAACTGCGACTGGGTGTTGACGTATGTCAAGTCGTCGTACGCCGAGACGGACGTGCCGGACCGGATGCCCGAGCTGATATTACAGCGCAGGCGGTGGCTGAACGGCTCGTTCTTCGCGGCGGTGTACGCGCTGGTGCATGCGTTTGATATCTGGCGGAGCAAGCATTCGTTTTTGCGAAAGCTCATGTTCCATGTCGAGTTCTTCTACCAGTTTGTGTTTATGCTCTTCTCGTGGTTTGCGCTGAGCAATTTCTTCCTGGTGTTTAAAATCCTGACGGCGAGTTTGGGCGACCCGAGCGTCGCGTTTACGCCAGGGAAGGTTTTGAGCGTGGTGTTTGAATGGCTCTATCTTGGGATCTTGTTGACATGCTTCATCCTGTCGCTGGGCAACCGGCCGCAGGGGTCGAACAAGCTTTACATGACGATGGTTGTGTTTTGGGCGATCATCATGGTGTAAGTTCCCGCGTGGTTTGTTCTGGCGTGGCGGTCCACGTTGCTGACCTTTGTTCAGGTATCTCCTCTTTGCAGCGATCTTTGTCTCTGTCCGGGCGGTGCAATCGGTGATTAACAATACCGAGGGCCCTATTACGGTCAACGTCTTGTTCCAGAACCGGATTTTCCGCGACCTGCTCATCTCGTTGTGCTCGACCTATGTCATCTACTTTGTGGCCTCGTTCCTGTTCTGGGAGCCATGGCACATGTTTACCAGCGCAAGTTACCCCGGCCCAACTCCTCCGAACCACCTCGAGAACTAACGTTTTTGCTTCCTCTAGTTCCTGCAATATCTGCTGCTGTCGCCCAGCTACGTCAATGTGCTCAACGTGTACGCGTTCTGCAACACGCACGACATCTCGTGGGGTACCAAGGGTGACGACAAGGTTGCGACAGATTTGGGAGTGGTCAAGGTGCAGGAGGGCGGGAAAGTCGACGTCAACATCCCCTCTGACGACGGCGATCTGGACGCAGAGTACATGAAGCAGGTGAATGTTCTGCGGCAAAAGTTCGTACCGCCACCGAGGGAGCCCAAGCCGGAGGAGGTGCAGGAGGATTATTACAAGGGTGTGCGGTCGTCGGTTGTGCTGTTGTGGATGTTTACGAACTTTGGGCTGGCGGCGGTGGTTCTGAACTCTGCGGGGCTGGACCGGCTTGGGGTCGGCCCGGGATCGGACGAGCGGGCAGCAATCTACCTTTCTGTTGTACTGTGGTCCGTGGCCGCGCTGTCAGCGTTTCGGTTTGCAGGATCTTGTTGGTTCTTGATTATAAGGATGGTGAGTGCTGCAATCGTGATTTTTCTACTGGACGGATGCTGACTTTGTGGTTCTAGTTCCGCGGTGTCTGAGCGACGGCGGGGTATTTCCGACTGACGAATTACGAATTTGCATGTTTCTTTACGAGAAGGGCAGGTGGGGTGTGGTGATATCGATACGACATGGCATGATGTGCTTGGTATTTGCGCTTTGATGTTTTGTATATTGTGGGGGGGGAGGGTGTGCTTTATTTTGTTTCTCTTGTAAACTACCAATGTTGTGTAGCTGGAAGGATCTTATCCGGCGTCTTAGCTGTTAGTCTCGAATTTGGACGCCCTGCTGTTAGTGGGGTTGGTTGTATTTGCCATTTTGATAATTGCACTTGGTCGACGTCGGTGAGTTCCGTATTGACGCGCGTGTTTTTGACCGTCAAGATGACTCTGCGTTAGGTAGACACCAGTCAACGTTGGATTACGCGGCGTCAGTAAGCAACGCGGACCACCCACCGACTGCAACATTAGTTCAAAAGGCCCACAAACAGCATCGAGTCGCAGCCCCCCATCTACAGCATTCCCTTACAACCACCGACACCATGGCCTCCGATTCCAAAATCTCCGTACTAATGGTGGGTCTTCTTCACTCGTACTCTATAGATATAACCCTCTCAACTCAACCAACTAACCTTATCGTCCCCCCCCCCACCCCCGCAGGTCTGCCTGGGCAACATTTGCCGGTAAGTACCAAACCGGCCGCGAATGCGCGCCAACGAACGAACAGAGTGATAACCCGGCACCCCGCATATAGCTCGCCGATGGCAGAAGCGGTATTCCGTCAGATAGCGCAAGAAAACAACCTCCTAGACCGATTCTCAATCATCGACAGCGCAGGCACGGCAGCCTACCACGCCGGCGACAACGCGGACGCGCGAAGCCGCAGCGTGTGTCGCGAGCGCGGGGTGGAAGTAAACCATATATCGCGGCAGGTGACGCGAGCAGATCTACGACAATTCGATTACGTGCTGGCGATGGATGGTGCCAATTTACGGGACTTGCAGAGGATGCGGGCGGCGGATGCGGCGGCGGATGTGCGTCTGTTCGGAGAGTTTGCCAGTAGCGTCCTCGCTGCGAAAGCGAAGGGGGAGAAGATGGCGGCGCCGGAGGTTGAGGATCCGTATTACGGTGGCCGGGAGGGGTATGAAGTGAATTTTGGGCAGTGTTGGGAGTACAGTGCCGGGTTTATGAAGGAGGTGCTCGGGGTGGAGGTGGACACAAAGCAGGTGGGAAAGACGAGCAGTTGAGTTGAGCGCTGCGCTGATGGTGCGATGTTTTTTTTTGTTTTGTTTTGTTTTTTTTCGGGGAGGTAGATGCCAATCGCGACGGCGGCGGGCTAGGTCTAAGGGGAGGGAGACGAGGCTTTAGGGTAGTAGTAAACAGTGGGGTTTATAGCTCTACGGGCGTGGGTTTTGGGGGCGATGCACTTTGTGTGTGATGTGCGAGGCAAAGTTGGCGAAAATGGATTGATTATGTTACAACTAGAGGGTATGGTATGTACAGATGGCGGGCAGCTACCACATGTAGTACTGGTGCTGGCCGTAGATGGGCCGGTTAGGCAGCGGCACCCACACCTTCTGGCGCTTTCGCTTCTCCTCCTTCTCGCGCGCCAGCCGTTCGAGGGTGTTTGTCTCCTTCAGGACGACGCTGATGCTCGTGTACGGCCGCACGAGGAGATCGATGCGCGCGCGCGCACGCTTCATGGGCTCTCGGTCGGGGGTGCCACGACCGACCCAGGCCTGTGCGATGTACGTCTTCTCGGGGTCAAAGTTCTTGGAGTAGACGGCCTCGTTCCGGGCGTGGATGAGGTGTCTGAGGATATCCTTTGAAGCCTTTTTCGGGGAGAAGCGCATCTGGACGAGCGCGCTCTGCAGCGACTTGCCTGCGATCTGGCGGGCGAGCGGGCCGAGTTTCTTCAGCGAGGTTTTGAAGTTATGAGACCGGCTGATGTGCTCCTTTTCCGTGCGCATGATCTGTTCGGTGCGGCTCAGGCGGCCGCGACGCTTGATCATGCGGATGCGGTAGCTGCGCATGAAGGATGCCTCGGAGGGGTAGAGTCCGCCTTCTCTGAGGATGCCTTCACGGCTGGTCGCGCGCTCAATGATCGGGGAGCTGGTCTGCGAGCCGCCTTCGGCGGCGGCATCGTCGGCGGGCGTGGCGCCGCCAAAGACGGAGGAGGAGGCGAGCTTGCCGCGTTGAATGGTGGTGCGTGGGACGGGGCTTTCTTCCTCGGTGGGCTTTTTGGACAGCAGTTCACTGATCGAGAGGGGCATGCCCTGCTCGTTCTCGAGCTTGCGGCGGCTGCGGAAGAAGCCGAAGACCGTGCGGACCTGAGAGGGAGAGAATGGCGGGAATACTGTCGATGGGAGCGTTGGATGGTGATGTCGAGGGAGGATGCATTGCGAGAGGACTATGCGGGATTGTTAGTGCGTGAGGTGTGTCCGAGGGAGAGGCAGTGGGCGTACCTGGCCGGCTCCTCGAGAGCGAGGAAAGCCTGGTGTACGCCTTCATGGCATTTGGCGAGCGGTGTCTGTCGGCCTGGGAGCGGAGCGTCGATGGAAGACGGGGATAAAAGTCGTGGGAATTTACTGCTCGTGGTTTGTTGGCGGGCGGCCGAAATTTGGGGTGGGTTGTTAGCCGCCGGTTAGCCGCCGGGTGACGGATGCGCGCTAGCCGCCGGAGTACGGCAGAATATCAACAAACCCAGGCAGGTTCCCACAGCACAGCCTCAACGCTCCGAGGTCTCAGCCGCATCCGCAGAGCTTAGCTCCGGATTTTGCCCTGCGCTTGTCAGGCACGGTGACGTACAAGTTCATCCAAAGTTTGAATCTTAAATCCCTTTCGGCGTGCATATGCACGAGCGAGCTGAAATTGAATTAATATTATCAATCACTGGCAATCAATCAGGGTAGCCTTGAAGCTAGGAATGGATTGAAGAACGCCCTATATTGTACAGCCTCGTATTGAATGCTGCTCACGCCACAGGGGAGAGGCCTGTCGCTTCTCAGGCACCGTCGGCGAACCTCCTGATGCTGACATGGTCGTTTCTTCCACATCCAGCAGGCTTCTAGAAGGACGGGGTCGCCGGATTTCCCAAATGAGACAGCCACCCCTATCCGTCCATCACGGAATGGGGGGTGATGTGGTATTATCAGTGGGGGCGCAGCGGAAAGGTCCACTGGCAGACGCGTCCGTGCCTCTCACGGGCTTTGGCGGAAGAGAAAGCGCCGCAGCCCCTTCACCTCGATGCACGCGATACGTGCATGCAGGTGGTGTGGTGTACCTGTGCATGTACCTGTATACCATATCATACCATATCCACCTGTGCATGTGCATGTGCCATGGAGAGATGGTTACATCATAGGGGTGTTTTGACTTCCTGCGAGCTGAGCGCTGAGGCCACCTCCTTCCTCCCCTTAGATCGATCGGAGTTCGGTGAATCGACTCCAGCGGAGGCGCTCCCGCTACCTGTGCTGGAGATACGGTGCATGCAGAGCTGCAGCTAGCTAGCTAGATGTCGATGTCGTGCGATCAGATCTGATCACGAGCGCCCGAGTTCGATTGCGGCTGCGAATGCTGAATGGGCGGATTTGCCGCCCGGCCTCGCAGCTTTTGCAATTTGGTTGATAAAGGGTATTATCAAATTGATCGAGGATATCGCACGCGCATGAAGATTGAGGATGGCACCCTGTCGCCGGAGGGAGCAGTAATTGGGTGGCTCTGGAGAGTGGGAAGCCGGGAATTGCAGGTCAGCTGAAATGGGCCGGTGGAGAGAGAAAGCGTCGAGACATGCCTCCAAGCGAGGAGAAACAGAAAACGGCGGGGAGTGTCGACGGGGCAAGAAGAAAACATGATGACAAGCTGTCCGGACAATCTGCGATGGTCTCGCTAATGCGTTTCAGAGGCCGGTGTTGGCGCCAGTCGCCCACGGATATAAGCCCACCGCTTGGTCATCCATCAGACCAGCGGTGCTTTCGCCCTCCGCATTTCCTGCCTCGCAACCACCGAAAACGGCATCATCTGGGAGAAAAAATCGGCCTTGGGAAGATGGAAGCGACGAGCCTGAAGCTGATCTCTAGCGTCGTTTCGAGAGGGAGGATCTCGGTCGTTGGTGAGCGTTTGTTGATGTTTTTTTTTTTTCCTCCTCCAAAGGACGCTGTTGGAAAGCCGCTCACATCCAGCTGACTGGAGCCGCAGAGTCCGGAGCTACTCTGATCTGCTTGTCTAGCGCATGGTGCAGCTCGATGCTGCGTCAGTGACAGAACTGCATCCACCAAGGGAGCCAATCAAGGCAGCTAAGACGGTCCTGACAGTTGTTCTCCCAGGGATGCTGAATTTAAAGTTTCCCATCCTCCACCGCCAGGTACCAGACATGTACCACCGGAAGCCGACGAGCACCTGCGGAGGGTTTCCTTTGGAGGGGACGGATGAGCTATTCTGATTTGAGGATGGCTTTTGGCCATGCATGGTGGCGTCCCGGGTCCATCGCCGTCGGTACTTGTATACATGTATGGTTCGGCGAACGAGGCTTGTCAAGCAGTGGTCTGCAAGGTACTGCCACTGGCTGGAGCACAACTGTCCTGTCGGTCTAGAACTACCCAGGTCGGTTTAGTCCCGCAGCCTGCATGTGTGCTTTTTTGTGCAACAAGCGTGGGAACATGCGACGCACGCTCGGGCTATTCTAAGATACCACACCGGTACTTGGCCGCGCCCGAGTTGCCGTATAAAAAAAAACCCCGTGGTATGCTTGACCTTGATATTAAAACCGGTGCTCCTCCACCATCTCCACGCATAAATCGTTATATCACGGTACCTGAATTCTTGGCTTTTCTCTAGTTTGCAGTGAGCCCTTGCAGGGTAGCCACCTCAGACATTGTCTCACCTAGCCCAAAGCTGGGGAGAGAGAGACTGCTCTGCATCTGGCGTTCTGGCTGCAGGCGTTCTGGCTAGCGTTTGGCCTGGCGCCAGCGTGTATCATCTACGGGTATATCAGCAGGCGTGAATCGGCATATCGACCTGCAATCAGGGATTGCCTTGTGGCCCAGATTGGCGCTGGGAGCAGAGATCAGGGACGCTGGAGTGGAGCACATCTCTCGGGTAGATGCAAGATGGGATGCTTGGCCAGCTCCGAGCTTGCACCAAGTTTCCAATTTATGGGACGTGCTCCATAAAATTCACCGATCTGATGCCATTGTGGGATACGTCTACGCTACAGCTGCACATCATGTGTCATTGTCGATTCCGATTTGACTCAGAGCTGCCGACGCCATGTGTATCACCCCGACGAATGCTGGCTGCGGTTTCATTTTATTATTATTATAAAAACCGTCGGTCCGGCCCTGGTCGATATTGATACCTGCATATCTTGCTGCTGCGGTCATGATTACAATCCCTGCGTCTGTGGCCAAGATTAGAGGTTGACTGTATCCCCAAATATCATTGGCCTGTCGACGGCTGGTATTTCGTACTATTCCCTGTTCTGGCACGCACGCATTTCTGTCGCCTATATCACCACTTGTATTGCAATCACAAGCCCTGTAGGAAATACCAACCTCTCCTGCTGCGTTTGTCTCGTCGTCTCCGGCAGGATTCCGTTCTCCCACGCCGAACATCTCTCCGCGAAAAGACGCCCTGGCAGCTTTTCTGGCCAAACAGCATAGGCTTGTCCGACAGATACGATATCCCTCCCCCCTCGCTCATCCAATCGGTACGTGCAAGACATGCATCCCATCGTGCTTCATCATTTTGCGTGCGCTTGCACATACGTCTGGGCTGGGCCAAGATGCAGAACGTCCGCATCAAGACATATCCATGCTCGCGCATTTCGATCAGCCGCTTTGCGGCCTTGACGGCTGGACCTTGTTGGATCATCATATGACGGGTAGCTAAGTTTCGAATGCGACGCAGAGCAAATAATACGACAGGTAGCCAAGAGGTCCTTCGGGCTCCGTTTGATATCTCCGCAGGTAATACCTACACTCTGTACGGTTTAATTAATCAGAGCCCGCCGAGAAGACCCCCCCTGCTGCAGGAGGCCGGTATATTGATTAGCTGGCTCGTCACGTCAACCACTTTAACGACAATCGCTTCCCGTCCAACCGGCTGATGGGGCAGGGCTGGGACTAAGCCGCTTGCAAGTTTGCCAGATCTTTAAAGGTATATATATATATTCTCTATCCTCATACCCTCCTGGGCATACCATCCTGGGCACTATCCCTAAACACGCACGCAGGCCTGTCCCAGTACAGTGCCGTCTTGTTACATTATAATCTTCGACCCCGGGTCTCTGCAGCTCCGTAGGTTAGATTAGCAGCAGCTCGTCACGGACCGCTGCGTCCGTTGCCGCTGATATACAGAGCAGCGGCCGGCCAGGCATATTATATTATCCTCTCTGGGCTGTTCATGGTGCGGTCGAGTCTGCCTTTCGACAACTGCATTGATTCACAGGGACGAAGACGGAGAAGGCCTGTTCCGGAAGTATTTTTTTTGGCCAGTTGGCCGGAACTGGACTGGGAAGCCGTTGTTCGAATCGACCCCCTCTTTCGTTTTCTGCCTCTCTCTCTTTCACATTCTCTTCTGCCTGCCCGAACAGAAATAATCCAACATCAGCTGCGTCATACCCGTTCGCCTGCTCAACCCGGATGATGCTTGCATNTGGAGCGAACCCTGCTGCTGTTTTTAAGTGCAGTCCAGCGACGGAGGGCAGACAACGGCGCGCCGGGCAGTGAATTGCGTCCGTTCGGATGCATCGTCTGTTCTCGGAGCACCGGAATTCGAACCAACAGCACTTCGGAAGACAGGCTGGTCGGCATCTCTACCACGGTCGGACCGGTAAGCCCATATTCCTTGCGCATTGTGTCTCAGGGAGGCCATGCGGCCAAAGTGACCCAACTTTTGATCCCTGTGGGCCGCGTGTTGCGGGTGCCCTTTGTGGCCAGTCACGCTTGCGGAATCGCAGACTCCGCTCGGCAGGGTGGTTGTGGTGTCTTTATTTCTATTTGTTTATTTTA
>KI966374.1:0-20321 GCA_000525045.1 Drechslerella stenobrocha 248 | reverse complement strand
CCACGACGGCCACGACGACCTCAACCTCACCCACGGCCACGACGACGGCGACGCTCACGACCACGCTCACGACCACGCCCACGACTACGCTCACGACCACGCCCACAACCACGCCCACGCCGCTGTTTCGCGATACGGACAGTATCGCTTGGATCCAAGTCGGTATCGATATCGATAGCCCACCCGTGCTGCACCACTACCACCACCACCACCACCACCGCCAGGTAAGCTGCTTCCAATCACCTACCTCCCTTGCCCCAGAAGCCCTTTGACGCCAGACTCCCTGCCGGCCTCCTCTTTGCGTCCAGCAGCTGGCCCGCCGAGCCTTGCCTCAGTATAGAATAAAACATCCGGCGAGAAGACCATCGAGGCGGACGGCGAGGTATTTTTTTTATATAGAGCCCAGCTTCCGAATTCGATTGCCCGTCTTGACCTTCGATTCCTTTCGCACTTGCCCGCTCAACTACCTACCTACCTCCGTGCATGCCGTCCCCTCCTATCCGTCGTAATCATTCTCTCCCCCATCGCCTTTCGGTTCATCCCGTCCTGTTCGCGAGCCAAGTGCTTCCCGGCCCTGAATCGCAATGGGCAACATCAACCAGTCCTCCCCCAAACCGCACCCCGTTTTCTCCCCAACCGCCGCCGCCGCGTCGGAGTCGGGGTGCCTGTCTGGCAGCAATCGTACCAAGCCCTCGCTGACAACATCTCCTCCCTGTAGACCCCCATTCTTCAGGGTAAATCTCGCAGGAACTGAGACGAAATCGGCCCAGAAGGAACCCCCCCTTGACACCAGGTGCATCTCAAGATGCCAACACCATTCAAGAACGCCTTGCCTACCTCTTCGCAACAAGTAAACGGGGATCAAATCCTATTCCCAAGCGAGCAACCTCGGCTCAATTCGGTCACCCCGCAAGGCTCCATTGTCGCACAGCCCAACCTCACCAATGAGGTCTTCCAATCCCTATCCCCCGCCGATGCTGTCGACAATGGCCTGGGCTTGCAAGGGCTACACACCCCCGCACTGGGCATAGCCAAACCTGGAGCGGATACCGATGGCTCGTTGACCTTTCACCCGTACCCCGGTACCCTCCAGAGTCATATGGCCTATGGCGTCCCCGGGCTAGAATACAACGCCGCTGTCCTCTCGCCCTCCTATGAATCAACGGCTGCAAACGATATCTCCAACAATATTCTTGCCTTCTATCCTAGTGAAGATAACAGCTCAAAAACGGAGTCTCGGGTCAATGCTCTTTACGGTGGCGGCGGCGGCGGCGGCGGCGGCGGCGAGTCTCACATACCCCCCCACACAATGCTCGCCAGTTCCTCAACCCCCGGTCAAGCCAACATCAAAGAGGAACAAGTTATCGGCGGCGCCTCCCGGAGAGGCTCCCAAACGGCCCTGGCCATGCACTCAAGCAAAGCAGCGACAATCTCCGGTTTCAATTTGAAAACCGCCCCGCCTCCAATCAATACAGACACGCTATCTAGTGGGGCCAAAAGTCAGCACGGCACTTGGAGGAGGGGAAACAAAGGTCGAACTCCCTTATCAGTAAAACGATCTCAATCCACACCTAATGTTCAGCTTGCTGCTCAGCTGGCGGCAGCGAGTGCGGCATCTGCACCTCCAATCCCGTCGGCCAGCACAACTGACGATATTTCCCCTGTTACTCTGGCATATCAACTGGACAAAAAACGGAATAAACTTGGTTACCACCGAACTTCGGTCGCATGTGGTATGTTTTCTTTCACGTCACTCCTTTGTCGCTCTTTTATCAAAGCACAGACTCCTAGTTATATGGCTTGCCAAATCGCCATTCGCGCCCAAAAGCCTCTTGCCCATCGATTTCATAAGTCCTGCAACGACTCATATCTCTTTATTACCCACTTGCTTTGTCTCGCTCGCCTGGGCCTCGAAAGATAATCTAACTTGGAACTGCAACGCTCTTAGGTCATTGTAGGAGACGAAAAATTAGGTGTATTTTGGCAAAGGATGAGAGCGGCCGTTGTTCTAACTGCATACGGCTCAAGAAAGAGTGCAGCTTCTACCCTGTTGAATCAGCTGATCGTAGGCCCCGCTCGGCTTCCAAACCTGAGATTTCTCAAATCTTCCAGGACAACTGCTCGTCCCCATCTTCTCCCACCCGCTCCCCCAGATTAAGCGTGGATCAGATCAACATGAATTCCGCTTATGATGGAAATCTGTATCCGTCTTCATTGCCAATTACGCCTAACCATGAGTGTGAAACGCCGATTTCCACTTTTGACGATGGATACAGAAACAGAAGCCTCTCCTCCAGCAGCCGAGTATCGCTAGCATTCTCCAACTCAGGCTCGCGTAGACCGAGCCTTGCCCAGATGTTCACTGTACCACTCCCTTCTCGAGAATTCCGATCACTCTCAGATGCTTCTCCCACATATGTGGATACATTTTCAACCTTTGCATCGCGGTTTGGCAATGCTACAAAATCAGTTGGAATCGGGATAGAAGACCCAACATCTTCATTCTGGAGATTGGAAAACGCTTCGAATAACTTTTCACCACTTTCGCAACACGTAAACTTTGGGGGAATGCCTCTACTACAGGAAGATGCTATTAAGCACGAACGACTGAACTCAGTGGACAACGGCGTTGGACCGATGGCCCAAGCCTACACTGACTCAGGACTATTCGCCATTGGTTCTGACCCACCCGTTGAGGGTGTACTAAATAACGGGAAACCGTTGGTGGACGTTCAGACCGGGGCGCCGACGTATATGGGGGAAGGGACCGATACATTTCCGGTAAACGGTAGCTACGACCTGTCGTGGAGTGCGCCGCCGAGGAACCCTCCGAGCGTTCCACATAACCAAGGATTGACAGAAAATTGGTTTTTGCCCCAGCAGGCCCCGACCGATATGCTTTGTGATCCTGACCTGCCGGTCCATCGTTTAAATCAAACTGTTATTGGCCTAAAGCACGAATAGGTTATCATTCCTTCATAGTATCTTCTCTTTGTTTTATATACTTATATACAGAATGTTTATGGTACACCCGGCAATCTGCTCCGTACTCCTCCCCGTCGGACTTTCTCGGCTGCCACTCTCTCCAAGCAGACACCCAAGCTACCCTACTCCCAGCTCGCGATAGCTCTTTTGCTCTTTTGCTCTGTTTCTTCCGTTTCTTTGCTAGCCCCTCCCTATATTCCTTTCGCCTACAAATTCTTCTGGTTGGGTGTCCGGAGAGCGATCAGTTTCTGGTTTTGCTTCTTAATTGGTAATTGCAATTCGGGATCAAGGCAGTAATCGTGGCGGTTCCGAGTTGCGCGGTAGCTTGGGCAAGCTGCGAGTCTATATACTGCGGCAAAGCATGATGTTCTGCTTCCAGGCTTTCATTCTGCCATTGGTACATATATACTTCTCCGTTCCATATTCCACGAACAAAATTTCTTTATTGTCAACATAGCTAGGTACCTTCCTTTGGCCTTGATTCACCATTACGATGCTATTACAGGAGTCGCCGCTGGCATGGGGCCGGTGCATTGTCCGGCAGTTCCCATGTATCATTATATTAGACGCCCAGACCTCAAGCGGCTGACAAATCGTCAGAAGGATTCCTGTGTATTAATGTTTTCGACCGTAATTTATCCTTTCGGTGGCTGGCCCTGGCTCCAAGGATTACACCAGATTCGACGATATCACACTCTGCAGTCGGCGATATAAAGGCGTGCCGTGACGGATTATATAGCGTTTCCGGACCGTTGTCACTGCTGAAAGGCGCCTTAAATGGGCACTTAAGATAGTTTACTGGTTCCTTTGGTCCGCATCTCCAATCAAAGTAGTCTTAAAAGCATGATAGCCCCCGTATATACCTACTTAAGTACCTAGGTATATTACCGCATATCCCAAAAAATTGGAGCCAAAAATGCCGGGCGCACGTTTTTTTATTCTTACCCGTGGTTGATGGCATGTGCATTCAAGATGGCGAGCCCTGGTAACCTAGCGCTCATGCACCAATTGTTATCAGGAACATAGAGAACGTGACAAGTTGAACATGTGAATAACAGGATCTGGACATGAATAGAAAATTTGCGACACCAGCTGGCGCCTGGCTGAGCACCACGTCGTCATATCCTGTCGATGTCAACATCAGAAGTTTCGTCATCTTCGCCTTCGATCCCAAAGTCCACACCGCCGTCGTCCGCTCCTTCGATATCGAATGTTCCTTCGTTAATTTTGGCAGACTCAGGCAGCTCGCCGTACGCTTTCAGGTTGCGAGCTTCGTCGGCAGTATACTTCAGGATAACATCGCCCTTCTCATCCTGATAATCGCGGAGAGATAGCAGGATAATATCACCTTGGTTGATCCAAACCTACTGACAGAATAGGATGCAGTCAGCTAGACGTTTCCGACGAGGGCATCGGATGGGGTGGAGTTTGTTTAAGAGACCTTTTTCCTCAGCTTTCCCCTGATGTGTGCCAGCCTCTTTTCCCCGTCGAAGCACATTGCCTCGAGCCTCCCGTTACCAAGCATTTTTGTAACCTGGGCATACTCTGTGGTGGAGCGGATGGTGAGCGGGGGAATCCTGGCAGCTGGGAAAGTACCAGGAGTCTAGAAAGCGAGGTTGCGCTGGCCACATACCCTGACCATCTTCTTTGAATGTAAGCTCTCGCTTTTCGTTGTCGTTTTCATTTTTTCCTCGGCGACGATTCTTGCCGCCCTGTGGAGTCAGAAGGACAGAGGTAAGCTTTTGTGTGCTGCAACGTCAGAAGGGCTGGGATGTATGATTTGCTGACCTTTCCCTTGTTCTTCGGCATCTCGGATCAGGTAGGCCAGCAAAGGGTTGAAAACTGTCGTTCGAATTGGTCGGCAGGCCCAGGCGAATAAGTAGATAGGATTGGCAGAGGATGGTAGTGGGGGTTGACTGGAAGTCCCTCCTCGTTTGGCTTTGCCTCCTCTGTGTCGGCGCGACTAGCCCTTGGTAAGTATCTGTCATGGTATGTCTTCTATCTGGCCTCTTGGTTGCCTGCTTACCGGGATTTTGTTTCTTTGTTCCGAGATGCAAGTTGGAGTCGACCAGAATTTATCTGCTACTGGTTTATCTGCTGTTGGTTTATCTACTGCTGGGGAACGAAACCTAACCGCGAACCCAGTCACGTGGATCAAAAAACTACATGACTAAGCGCATACCGGCTTTGGGCTGGCCAATCTCATCCCCGCCAGATCAATCATCACCGCCCCTCCGTCGGTAAAAGTAGCAGACAGCCAGTTGTTCTGAACGGGCCTCCGACAGGAAAGACTGCGAATGGCGTCCCACGATGAAAGACGCCAATCGTCCCGAAACTCCATCTCTTCCAGCGACGCGGAACTGATAAGGCACCACTCGCGACGGCTTGGTTTGGCCTCTCCGTCCGCCTCTTCCTCATCCAGTCATCTGCTCGACCCGTCCACTGTCGGCGCCCTTTCCTCCCATTTCGACCAATTGCTAGGTGCAATCGCAGGGAGGATCGAGAGTGTTTGTACTATATTTTCATTTGACGCTACAACTCGCTGATGTTGCTGTCCTAATACATTCTAACACGACTGTTTGTTCCCTCTGCTGTAGCTTTCGGAGCAGACTCGGGTTTCGACCCAGCAGAGTCATCGCCAGCACATGTCATCTGTTGACAAAGCGGCTTTGGAAATCGAGAGATTCAAGGAGATACTATACCAAATCGACGAGCTCGAATTGGAATTCGACCGGATCCGTCGAATCCAGGAAATCGTATCGAACTTTAAGACCCGCGTCGCGACGCTCGAAAGAAGACTCCTCCGATGAAGCAAGGCCTCTCCTATGAGCCCTTGGGCTAGATTCCTCTTACCCCCGTTTGAGCTCACCTGCTTCTCAGAACTCTGTTTCACCCAGTGGCTTAGCCACTGGCCTAAAACCTGCAGTGCTCGCGAGGTCATGAACAGCCACCAGCCTAAGTTATTCTACCGGAGCATACAGCCACAAATGTTCGCTGCCAGCTGTAGCCTATTGCGATACGTTTGGTGATAGCTCTCCGATCCAAAACGACATCATTTATCCGACTTGGTGTTATCGCATCCACCTCTGGACAACCTCTCCGTTTATTTAAATTCGACGTTGCCCATTAGCGTTCAACAGTGTGTAAGTATGTAACCACCGAGGCAAATCGGGGTGTCAAGGTCACCAGGCGAAGCAAAATACACGTATATAGATGCTTGCTACCAACCGGCAAGACGGACTGAACGGTACGGGTAAACAAGTCTAATTGGTAAGTAGCATATTGGTCCCCATTTTACAGTTGGCCCCGGCTGGAACTAACCACAATCAAGATTCCGGTACTCCTTACTTCATTCCCTACCATTTCCATATCGGTCAACTAAGAAACTTAGCACGAGGCAATGAGGTTCTCTTTGATAGAGAATTATAATGCAGAGGGGCAATGCTCCAGCTTTTGGACCTTTGTCTGATTGCAGTTTGCGACGCAAGAACTGGTCGCCGCTCCAGAGTTTATAAGATAGTAACTCGTCTGGAGTTGAGGGAGAACGTTCCTTCAATTTAGGGAAGGGTTTCTAGTTCCTAAAGAACATCATGTACTGATAATAAAAGACAAGAACAAAAGAATTTCCGAACAGTAATCGAATCCTTTCCAAATACAACTTAAAACTGATGCGGAGTAGGTGACAAGCAAGCTTGGAAAGTCAACATTGTGATACCGCGGCCGTCTGCTTTAGGTGTTCATATAGCTGTTCGTTCATTAGTAAAGGACAAAGGGACTAAAGCGACAAAGAGGTTACTTACGAACTGGCATCTATGCCTTCTTCTGGGAACTTTTCGAGTTGAACCTCAAATCTTTCCATAATTTTGTCTAACACCTCCGCGTCCTCTTTGCTGCTGACAAAGCTGATGCTCAGCCCTTTCGTCCCGAATCGACCAGCACGACCTACTCTGTGGAGGTAAGAGTCCGGCTCTGCTGGGAGGTCATAATTGATGGCAAGGTTGATCCGCTCAATATCAATTCCTCGCCCAAACACATCGGTAGCAACGCAAATTCGCTTGTTGAATTCCTTGAACAACTGGTAGCGTTTGATGCGCTCCTCCTGCGAGATACCAGAGTGCACTGCAATTGAAGGGAAATTGCACTCCACCAGCAGCCGGTTCAACTCGTTGGCTCGTACGGTCGACTTGACAAAGATGATGACTTGGTTGAACTCAAGTTGATCCAAAAGCTCGTTGAGCCTCCGGTTCTTCTCCTTCTCCTCCAATTTGATATAATACTGTTGTAGACCGTGAAGGGTGAGCTTTGTTTCGTCGTCCACGAAAATTTCCAGCGGCGATTGCATGAACTTCTTGCAGATAGGACGGATTTCTTGCGACAGGGTTGCTGAAAACATCATGACCTGCTTGCTTTGCGGCGTGGCACGGAATATTTCTTGGACGTCACGCCGCATATCTAGGAAATAGCATGGTCAGCTTGGGGTCGCGGGAGTCCTACGAACACATTCGTATAGCATCCACCCAGTCTCGTAAACAAGGAGAGATGTCAACACTACTCACCAATCTGGTCTAACATTTTATCACATTCATCTAAAACGAATGCTTTAACGCTTCCCAAGCGCAAATGTTTATCGCGTACGAGCGCGTTGAGTCGCCCCGGTGTTGCAACGATGATATGGGGGTGCGTATCCTTATTTTTCAGGATCTCAATGTCCTTTTGCATGGGAGTACCACCATAAAACACGCTGCATTTGACCTCCGGCATGTACTTAGAGAAGCGAGAGTATTCATTCCGTATTTGATAGGCAAGCTCACGCGTGTGGCACATGACAAGGACTGAAGTCTCCCCGGCGACAGGATCGAGTTGTTGTAGGGTGGTTAATACGAATACAGCAGTCTTCCCTAAGCCGGATTTCGCTTGGCAAAGAACATCTGTACCCAATATTGCCTGTGGAATACAGACTTGCTGGACTGTGACAAATAAATACCGAGTTAGATGCAATCACCATCAAAGTGTACTCGGACGGCGCCAAAGCATAAACAGTCGAGAATAAGAATCGGTGTAAGCAATTGTGATAACAGGGGATGTCTGCAGGTTTGTGTAAAAGAAACTGGTAAGATGGTCTGAAGCCCTGGTGTTGATGGATGTCGAATCGGGAGCAACCCTTTTATCAATAGGTTCCCCGTCTTTCTTCGTCCCACGTTAGTACATGGGGTGATTAACCTTGACCCAATGCCGTTGCAGATTGTCAGACGTGTACCTGTGGGCAGACGCGTCTGGAAATATCAAGGTTTTGGCCTATCTGCAGAAACATCTACCGACTAGTAGGCGTCCCTTCTTTGTCCCATCCAAGAATTCGTTCTCTGACGAGATGTGAATTGACAGGGCCTAGACAGAGCGTGGGGCGGCCATTACCGGCACCACGGGCAATTTTTTACCGGTATGCTCTCTGTCCATTCCATTGCCTGTCTCGTTTTTCTGCTACTGTGGTGATTGGTGGATCCAGATATGCATTACCCAAGATAAGGCCGCTTCATCGCTATTTCCAGATGACGGTCCAGTTATGGGATACCCGCAGCATTCTGAAGAAAGCAGACAGTCGTCTATATTCCGATTTTTCAAACATGACAAGGAATATTTGGCTACGCAGGAAGCCGTACGACGAAGCTATGATCGCGCAGGGAATACGGGGGGGCGTGGATAGCAGAATGTGTGGACTGACCCTCGGAAGGATGCTCGAAACCGCAGTCGACTATCGCTCTCAGAAGTTCAGGTTTGAGAAGAAAATCGCGAAAACCAGTGCTGTGTATCCCAACGTAAGATCCTTTCTTGTCGGCTTGGTTGGAGGACGCGATGGTATTTTTCTTCGTATCACCATTCCCTGTCGGATCAGTTGCCTCAGTAGGTGCATTGGCGTCGTTCCCAATCTCGTCATCAGAGTAATCAATAAGGTCTTCTTCGTGGTCCGTCATCGTATCCAAAGGCGTACTACAATCCGCCGCGAAATATCAACAACTGCTCCTTGACGCCAACCCGCTGATGGAAACGTATGCCATACCTAGTTCGACGAGCGACGGCTTCGGTATACCCGTTAGAATAAAATTTGGTGAAGTTGGCTGACCCCTCGAAGAACTACGGCGGGTTTGCAGATGTTATTGAACGAGAAGCGCCGCCGTCGATGTTGAAAACTTTGTTAGACTTGGGGATGGGTGATAAGGACGCGAGATGTTGGAGGTGCCAAGTGTAATTTGTGAAAGAGTCCAATATCTCAACAGAAACCAGAAAAAGAATATTTCGCAACACAACGCCGCCAAACTCCCAGTCTTACGCCTCCGATAGTAACGGGAAAAATCTACAACACCAACACACTTTTGCAGGTTCAAGTATCAACCTCTCAACGACATGGTTGAGGTTGATTCACGGAAACCCGTCGGATAGTATGGCAGCATGGGGCCTACAGGTTGCGTGCATTTACGACGAACGGACTTCCCGCTAGGGGCCAAATCTCCGGCGTTCCACCAGGGTTTTATCAACTCAGGGTGCTACTATGGCCAGACACCAATGTCTCCAGGAAAACTGAGCTGGCCAATACGAACCCCATTGAAGACATACGTTTAATAATAACGAATAACTACTTTTACCTTGGCCGAATTCACTATTATGCAAACACGCAAGATTCTCAACGGTTAGCTTAACGTAATCCCAATTGATAAGGTATTTGGAAGCTAGGTCATGTTACTATCTCTCAAGGGCTGACCATCTCCTACTGCTGCCGACTTTCTTTCTTTTCAATTTACTCCTAAACCCTCTTGGGCCAGATAGCCAGGAGGATAGCAAAACGTTCAGCAGGCTAGGAAACCTGAGCAAGTACAAAATCCATTATACTACTAACAGCAGGTGCGACAATAAGCAATCACATAATAGGCACCTGACAGTATCCAATAGTGAGATTAAAAAGTTGGTGTATTTTTCACCAAGGATGGCATTACAGCCAGCTTCAAAACTCGTAGTAGATATGCTTAGTTGCGCCGATTGTACTATAATATCACCCTGAAAATAACCGCAAAGCCTATACTTTATTTGTATTTTTATTAATGATAAACACACGCCATTGTTATGTGTGTTTTCTGATTTTGTGCATCCATACAGGCACCTTTGGTTTAAATTAAAGTTGTTGCATTCTGAGCAAGTTGATATTACCGGAATGGTAGTTTAAATAGCTTGTGCCAATTTAGAAACATATCTCTTAGAATACTTTAGAAAAAATTTGTTAACAAAGGTCGCTTAGCTCAGCTGGTTAGAGCGTGGTGCTAATAACGCCAAGGTCGCGAGTTCGATCCTCGTAGTGACCATGTTATAAGAAAGTTTTACTTCTTTCCCTATTTTTTTTGTTCCCCTGTCCCTGAATTCTGTAGGATGAGGGTATGTGGTGATGGGTACAGCTCAGTTATACGTCTGATTTTTTTTTTTTCCCTTTTTTCAAACAAAAAAAGTTCCAAGTTCTGACGATTTAGTGACCTTGTATAAATTTATAAAGCTGCACGCTGCTTAATTGCCTAAACTATATGGAATATATTTTAAACATACAGTGCACACTAGCAAGATGAAGTATGGACCAAGGATATATTTACAGAGTTAAGCGAGAATCTACATGGGTTAACGATAATAATAAGAAAAGATACCACGATAGTATAACAATATGGTATTATATGATGCTTTCTACCGAAGAGTGGTGCGACGATAGCCGTTGGGGGCTTTCACATGCATGCAAGAATTCCCCCGAATGTCTCGGATGGTGAAGCTGGTATCAAGGCACTCACGGCCAAACTTGCCCTGATTAGGAGGGTCCCGAATTTAGGGTATTGCGTCTACTCGCGACAGCTCTTCATCGCCCTTTGTTCGCTGAGAGCCTTGAAAGTAGATTTGTTCTTACTATGGTACACCCGTATTATATATTGAACAGAATTTATTATATGATACTTAAAGAATAAAAATAACTACCTATGATGACCACTGGTACAAAACTTACCTTTGTTTTCAGCTGAATTTAGAGAGTAGATGAGGCAACGGACTGCATTGGTAGATATATAAACAGATTATATTGATAACTGTGTTACCAGACTGGTTCCGGTGGAATACTTGTATTCTCGCCGCCCCAGAGCCAAACCCAGCTTGGCTACCAGTCTACTCGTTTGACTATATTTCGCTTAGAGGTTCTGTTACCAGGATACCAGTATAGCAGTAGCGGGAAGGCCATTCATTTAGCTTAAGCTAAATGCTAAATCGTTGATGGTTACATAATGAAATGAGTGAATATTTATCTGAGCCCGGTGCAGTCTCGGTGCTAGACAGGGTGCCGCTGACGCCAGTTTATACAACTGTATTATATATTGCGTAGTATAGGGCTTGTCGGGAGCCCGGGAGAAAATAACTACCCCCCCCCGCGTTTCGAGTCATTGCCACCCGGGTACCAGCGGGCCGTAGTTCTCTACTCCTGATAAGCCTTATACTACGTCTTAAGTATTGCAGTGCTATCATACAGAAGCCATTTCCGCCTAGAATTGAAAGGGGAGGGAGGCCAAGAGAGAATCGGCGATGTATTCGTGACTTTGTAATTTAGGCTGCTCTGAAATATAAATTTCAGGGTAAATTTGTGGCCATAACGGGAAGGTCGTCCCTTGCGGCTCTTTAAGATCAGGTTCGCGATTGGTACTAGCACATGCGCACGGCAGGGCACGGCAAGTTGTCCAGTGTCCCGAATACCGCCACTTCCGTATGTAGTAGCTTACTAAGTGCCTAGTAGGTAAGTAGTAATGACAACATTTATACCCAGAAAAGACTCTACGGCTACATCTAGGTGCACACACGTATACAAGGAGAGCTCGTAGGTATCTAGTAATCACCTAGGTAAGTAATAAGGGCAACGAAGCAATCTGCGTATTATGTCAAACAGTGTAACTAAGCCCGATACACCTATTACGAAAGAAAATTCCGGGGTGTTCCTGGAAGGGCCAGCGCCGGCGAATATGTTTCCGGTATCCCATATACTTATGCAGGGGCACCGAGGGAAGTAGCGCCATTCTACGCGAGGGGGGAGACAGGTGCATTACTAGCTCGACTACACAGTATCGTTAGCCTTCTGTCACTCGCTCCCCTGATGTTTCCGAAGAGCTACTACCTTCATAATCAATGTCACGGGGGTCCAAAGCTTACGCCATCGAACATGACCTCCCCCTCCTCCTCCCTGAATGGGCAAACTTGAGTATCCTTACTGGTATATGTTCGCTCCGTCATTCCTAAGAGAGGTGGCGATACAATAGGAGCTTTGGCTGATCGACGGTACACAGGTGCAAAGGGGAAAATCTTCGGAAGAGCTCATAGGAAGGCCAGGTTTTCAAATTACTCCTTACTCAATATACTCTATAGCTCTATACGGCGAGGACCGTGTTAGAAATAGGGAAATGTGGGGCATCGCCGAGGCCCGAGGTGTATAAGAGCTCCCCGAAGTCTCCATCCGAATATTATCTCTCTTCTCTTCATCACCATCAAAACCCAATAGACTAGTCATACTGCAGAGAAAAAAGGTTTGTGTGCCTTGAATATCCAGTTCTTCCCAAACAGCCTTGGCTGATACTATTTAGCTCTTTTTACTCTTCAGTCAGACCAAAATTTCTAGAAGTCTGACGATATTATCATTGCCGAAATGCAGTTGGCCAAACTAGCCTGTTTACTCTTTCTTTCCACCGCGGCTTTGGCTGCTGCCGTGCCAGAGACCAACCCTAAAGCTGAAATCGAAAGCTTCGGCTCCAACCTTTTCGACAAGCGTGCCTGTGTGTACAATGGTTGTAGATGCAAGGCCAATATTAGGGCAGACACCTACTGTGGGAGCCACCGCTTCGTTCTAGAGCTAGGTAAAAATGGGAAAAAATCCGACATTTATCAATGTGGTGGGGGTAACGGTCTTAATTGCTGCCGATATGGCCCACGTGCGGGCTGTTAACTCTTCCCAGTATGGCTAAATCAAGCACTAGGGATACGCAGCGCTGCGGAGAGCATATATGCATGGGGGGAATGAGTAAATGTAGAGTGTGAGAGAAGGCAAAAGAGGGGAATGGCAAAGGCAGGGGGTGTGGTAAATCTGGGTTTTGCATTTGCCATTTCTATACTTCTATGCTTTTGTCGATTTTCACGACGTGGTTTGAACAGATGTGCGGTATTTTCGATACCTATCAACAGTCCTAGCCTAATGGCTAGTCTGCACAAAAAATATTTGTATTTAATTTACTGCATATCAAAGTGCTCTTTTACATGGACACTGGGCAATTCGTATCGGCTGCGACATATATAGTGATAACTAAAAGGCCCAAAATTGGCAGCATTGGTAAATCGACAAGTTAGCTTGATCTACAGCTTTTTATAGTTTGTAAACAGATTAAAAGGAGCATACCGGATTTTACGAGTTGACACCAAATACAAGTGCCACCTCTCCCAATAGGCGAATTCTTCTCCCCTCCTACAGTACCAATATGATAAACTCAATTCGCACCATCCGTTAATCTTTTAGTCTCTACTTAGGCTCGTAAGGCTTACTTATGGCTCTGGGCCATATAGGTAGCTTTCAGAAGAACAAACCATGGTTGCATTGATTACCATTAGTGGGTCAATATTTGTATTTATACGTTCTACCTAAAGACAGGGTCTTAAACCATCCATCCATCTCAACGATCATCGAATTTATTTATTTTGCCCCTTCTGACGTTGCCTTCTAGGGGGGCATATTCCTCGGGTGGGAAGCGACCTTTTCTTCCCCTTCATCGAGTAGGTAAACCAGGCCTCTATTACTTTCTATTCTCTCCACAGGTGGAAGAAAAAATTCTTCAACAATCAGATAGCTGCTTCCAAACTTTTACCATGCACCAGCGCGAGCAGCTGTAGGTTCCGGGCCTATGAACACTGTGCAATATAGGACTCCTTCTGTTGCTCCCTGTATTGTGTGTGTTGTTGCGAGAATCTGTTCAGGTCCCTGCTCGTCCACCCTGAAATACAGAGGGCTATGCGTGACTAGGAAGGAAGGTAAATGTGGCTCTCGATAGATGTAAGTGGATTGAGAGTATTTCTGAGGCAGTAGCAGGGATAACCAGATCTGAGGGGAAAGGTTTCCCTTTTGATAGTGCCGACTATTTCCAACCCAGCATTGCATGTGTTGCATAGTATAAAATGACACACCTTACGAGCTTCTTATATATCAAAAGTAAAGGATGTAGATAATTCTTAGGAGGTGCAACATTTAGTAGCATCTTTAACGGTATGGAAATGACTATATTTGCCCATACCCAAAATCCAGGCCAAAGCAATCAGAAACACTAAAGTTTATATACCATCTTGCGGGAATGTATACTATATAAAGTGCGTATTTCTTTTCCGTGGTAAAAGAGTCACTTAGGCCTGCGTCAGTCGTGTAGCAGATCTGGGCCTAGAACCTATCGAGTAAGTAACGGAAATATTGTGGGCTAGCTTGTCGCCTGCACTGTATGGCGTTCCAAAACGCTCCAAAGCCCCCTAGACTTTTTGCACTACTAGTATATACAAAAAACAATATATATCCACTATATACTTACTCATTAAATACCCAGGACCCACCCGCCAGAGTACTCAAACGTGTGAATTTCACGCTTAAGAGTATTTTAGATACAACATCAGCAAAAAAGGAAACGGCCTGGGACGAAATTTATATGGTGCTGGATGATTCATCAGTAAAAAAGGAAACGGCCTCGGACGAAATTTATAAGGTGTCGGATGGTTTATGTTATTTAGATAATAGGATATTAGGACAATTTTTTACTAAAACACCCTATTAAAATATATTTCCTATAGTTTCTAAAGAACTTGTAATAGATATATAAAGTTTACTAAGTTTTAAAAACTTTTTAANGGGCGGGGGGGAACACCGAAGCAGGAGCGTGCGTTGGTGGTGCTACAGGACGAGGGGATATTTCTAAAGCACCCGGGGCTGTTGGACCGGGTGCGGGAGGGAGTGTACGGGTATCTGTTCCAGAGCACGGCGCGGTACGACGAGGAGGGCAATTATGTGCGGGGGAGCGGAGGGGTGCTGCTGGACCTGTGGCACCTGTTGACGGGCTGATTTCTGTCGTCGTTTGTTTGTTCGTAGTGGTTTTTACGGGGTCGTTTGCGGTCTTTACGAGGTTATTCGCAGTCTTTACGGGGATGATTGTAGTCTGCACGGGAATATTCGTTGCTTGTGATTTAGTGCATTAGGTTGGTTGCTACAGGCAGGCGGGCACAGACGGGCGAATATATTTTATACATTCAGCGTGGATAACGGTTGGTGTTGTGGGTGTTGGATTTTGGTAGTGTTCGTAGAAGTCGTCGTTTTAGTCGCTACAGTGCTACTAGTAGTAATATTGTCGATTATATGGATGACTAAGCCGTGTAACCTGCACGATACGCTACCGCCACCACTACTACCATTACGAAATATTACCACTACCGCTACCACAATGTATACGGAACGACAAACTACGACGAGATACGACGAAACGACGAAATGCTACGAGATGCTACGAAACGATAAAGTACGGCAAAGGGTTGAGTTGCCAGGGTGGTCAATGCCAGATCGGCGGGCGTGGAAAGAGCGTGAAAACAGCGTGAAAACAGCAGGCGCAGCCGGAAGCAGCTGCAGGGCGCCCAATGCGGCGCCATTCGTGGCCGCTCGCCTGCACTGCACAAACGGAGCTCAGCCGTCGCCTCTCCGCCGTCGCCCGCCGTATTCCATCGTAGCAGCCATCCGTTGTGGTCTGTCTGGCACGGCATCGGGAGCACTATCGTGGCCTTATTTGTCGTAGTCTCGTAGTCTCGTAGTATACTACTATTAGCAGTCTACCAGCACGATATACCACCACTACTACCACTGCTACTGTCATTATTATTATTGCTTCCATTACCACAACACGACAAACGACAAACGACCACACCGCGCCAACACAGCAACACAACCCGGCGCCGCTTTCTTTTTCCTCGCGAACGAAAATAAAAACACGCCCAGCAGAAACCAGCCTTCCTCCTCCTCCTCCTTCGTCCATCCCCGTTTGATCCTATCACCGTCCTCGACGCCCGCCGCCCTTATATCCGTCCTCGCCATCTCCTCCGTCTGCGAGCCTCCGTCGCCGCCGCCGCTGCTGCTGCTGCTGCTGCTGCTGCTGCTCTCTCCGTCGTCCGCACGGTGTCCTGTTTTGTTTTATTTATTTTCCCCAATTTTTTCCTGTTCCTCCCCTTCTCCTCCGGGCTTTTTTCCCCAAACAAACGCAAACCGGCTGCTCTGCGTTGAAAAAAAAAACCCCCCCAAAACTCAAAAACCCCAAACTCGAGCCGGCCCCGTCCAACCGTAGCCAGCCTGGGACAAGTCAAAGTACCACCAAAAACCCTCACTCATCTCGTCTTCGTTTAAAAAACAATACCCAATCTTTTTTCGTTAAACACCTCGTCTGCTTTCGGTAAGTACCTCTCCCTCTCTCGCTCTCTTCCTCCTTCGGGCTCCGACCCGTCATCGTCATCATCATCATCATCATCATCATCATCATCGTCGTCGTCGTCGTCGTCGTTGTTGTCGTCCCGTCCGGCTTCAACATCCTGTCGTCGACGGCCGTCCCTCGCCAATTGCCTCCCCTTTCCCTCCCCCGTCCTCCCCGTCCTCCCCCGTCTCTTCATTCCCTTCACGCTCACTCCCACTCTCACGCTCACTCTTACTCTCACTCTCGCTCCATCACTCAATCACTCAAATGCTAACCATCCACCGCCCCCCGTTCGAGCAGCCCTCCCAGTCGTCTTCTCCTTCGTCGTCTTCTTCTTCGTCCCCATCAATCAAGCCAGCAATCCTGCCGAGTCGGCACCATGTCGGACAACGATGGACAAGGCTCTCCTGGTGCCCACGATGACCTGGTCGGTGCCTCCGCACTGGGAAACGGAAACATACCGCAGGGCCCCGGCAGCGTATCAAACGAGTCCAGAGGCATGAAGCGCATGCGTCCCTCGCAGGACGAAGACGACGATGATGACGATTCCAAGCCCGGTCGCGAACGACGCAAGATCGAAATCAAATTCATACAGGACAAATCGCGCCGGCACATCACCTTCTCCAAGCGAAAGGCCGGCATCATGAAGAAGGTACTTTTTTCTTCCTCCCCCCTCTTCATCTCTCCCTCTCTATCGTCTCTCCCGCTGACTTGTCCCTAGGCCTACGAGCTGTCCGTCCTCACTGGCACCCAGGTCCTTCTGCTCGTCGTATCCGAGACCGGCCTCGTCTACACCTTCACAACCCCAAAGCTCCAACCCCTTGTGACCAGAGCAGAAGGCAAGAACCTCATCCAGGCATGCCTTAACGCCCCAGAACCAAATATCCCAGGAATGCAGGACAATGCCGAACAGGACGACGCGTATGTTCTCCCTCCCTCTCCCTTTTCCTTCCCCAGCCCTTGCTAACAAGACCCACCCGGTCATCCCAGCCCGGAATCTCCCGAGGAACATCCCCATATGCAAATCCCGCCTCAGTCCCGCCCCATGCCCGCCCAGGTCCCCGTTGCTGGTGGCTACATACCCCCCGAGCACTACCAATACCTTGCTCAGCAACAGCAAGCCCATCGGAACCAGTACGGAATGCCCCCTGGGCACATGCCACAGCCCCATCCTGCACAATCGTCCTAACAAACGGTCGTGGCGTCGCTTTGTTTTCGTTGCAAATTGACTGCCACAATCCTCCCTCCTCCTTTCCTTTTTGTTTCTCCTTTCCTTGTCAGGGATACTAGGGCCAGAGTTAGCACAAGAGTCAATCAAATTGACAATCAGACCCAACGCTTATATTTTTTGAGTCCCATGGTTACTATTTTTTTTTTTTTTTTTTTGCTCTGGGCGGTCAAAACGTAATTTCATGACTTGTGTATGTGGACGTATCGACAAGAGCGGTAGCTCGATCCTGCGGAATCCTACTGGAATGACGCGGATTCTATTCATCTATAAACGAACAACTAGAATCTTACAACAATCCCTGAAAATGTACATGCATCCCTGAGGACGGCCTCAGCCGTCGCAATGGTGTTTTGGTGGTGATAGTAATAGCTGCCGCAATGGCGTTTCGTGGTAATAGAAATAGTAGCTGTCGCAATAGGATTTCGTAATAGTAGCGGTATTGCTGTAATTGGACAAGAACGATATCGACGCTTCCGGCCTAGACACAGGACCACCCTCGAGCCTCACCAAGCGAGCGCCAGCTGTGGGTCCGAGCCGGGGGACTGCTGCTCGGCTGCTCCACTCAGCAAGTGACGGCCGATACATCTCCGCCCGTCGGCACCCTACGTGTTCTGGTTTGCGCCTGGCGAGCCCTTCGACAAAAACACCTCCGAAATGGGTCTTGATGGCAGCCATGGCGGCCTTGCAGCCCTGATGAACGCAATCCGAATCGGCGACATCCGGTCCGTCCAGCGGCATCTCGTCCTCTCCAAGCCCGATATCGATCTCAATGCGGTTGATGAATTTGACTATTCACCCCTGGTCCTCGTACGTGATTGCCCAACAGGGAACCCCCACAGCGTGCCCGTTCTCACGTCGTAAATCCCATCCTTGTTTGGCGACACCCAGGCAAGCCTCTGTGGCCATTTTGAGATCGTGAAATTCCTCCTGGAGTCCGGTGCCCGCTGCGACAGAGATACGTTTCAGGGAGAAAGGTACTGTACTGCGCCGTCCTGTCGCCCGGACGCTCACATGCTGTCGAGCTGACGGACCCTGCCAGAGCCGTTTATAGCGCCCTGACCGACCGCATTCGCAACCTGCTGCTCAAATACGATGTGAGTGAGGGGGTCCACCGAGGGGGTCTTGCTCGTATCAGCTAACTGTCGTAGTACTCCGTGTCAGTGGACACCCGCCAGCCGTTCGCGGCTTTGATATCTTCGTTGTTTGGAGGGAACCTTGGCCGTACCGTGCCGACAGGAACTTTCCTACCTCGCCCCAGCGGTGACCTCTGCCTTCGTCTCGCAGGGGACCCAGAAAGCGAATACCTCGCCCATACGTTTGTCCTGGCCGCCCGCTCCATGTTCTTCAGGCAGATAGTGGCGTCGCGGATGGCTTCGCCGCCAACCGAGCTAACATTGCCAAGCGACGTCGACAGAGCCACAGCGACGGCGATGTTGAGAAATATATATCTCGTGGATCCGGACGAGCAAGTGGGATTGGCCGCTCACGTCGACACCGAGCAACTGTGTCGCGTCTTCCACCTCCGCAACCTTGGCGACGGCCCAGCTGGCCCAGGACCGGCCGTCAAGAAGCCGGGGGGACAGAAAGGAGCCGCAGCAATTGAATACGCTCAGCAGGATTTTCTCGAATTCTGGGGCGGATATCTTCGCCTTCCGTTGCTGCTGGCGGCGGACGACCCGTTTTCCTTTGATAGATTGGACGAGGCGGTCAAGGCTTCGAATCCAGATGTGATTTTACAGGTCGAGTCCCAAAAGGAAGGCTGTCTGTGCTACTATGCTGCGCACCGGGCAGTGATCCAAAGCGACTTCATCAACACCGCAATTCGGTTCAAGGAGCGTTCGCGAAGTTTAAATTTTACAGCGGTCCCGACAGTGATATCGGTTGATGTGTCCCCGCCGATAATGGAAGCCATCCTGAGGTGGTTCTACACCGATACGTTGGATATCAAGCCGGAGCTTGCTCTCGAGTTGCTGCTCGCGACGGACATGCTACTGGTAGAGAGACTGAAGCCAAAGACCTGCCTATTGATCACTACGCAGGACAGAGACGATTTGCTCACCGGCGAGCTGGGCTATTCGATATTCGATGTAGCAAGGGCCGGATGGCTGACTGGAACTTTCCCCAGGCTGGACCCGTTCTGCGCCAAGTTTCTGGCAAGCCGCTTGGAACGGTGTCTGGAGCGTGGCAGTGCCTTACGGGCTCGATTCGGAGAGCTTGTCACGGAATCTGCGGCCAGAATCCGGGGGCGCGAAGAGACGGACACCGTCGAACTCGTTGATGACATCCGCTACTACCTTGATGGTGAGATGCAGAAAGGCTCGGTCTCGGTGGTTCGTGTGTTCTGACCGCGCGCGTTTCCAGAACGGTTTCGGATGCGTTTCGACGGCCTTCCCGCGGAAATGTTTGTGGAGGAGCGCCCAAAGGCAACCAGAGACCACGACCACGACCACGAGCCAGACCCGTCAGGATGCGCACCGAACCTTCAGCCCGAAGGGTCGAGAACGAACAGTGAGGGATACCTCAAGTTAATGGCCAGCCTCGACGAACTCCTTCGTAAACCCCCCCCCTCCATTTTTTAA
>KI966372.1:544294-600743 GCA_000525045.1 Drechslerella stenobrocha 248 | reverse complement strand
GCGGGGAGATTGGCCTGTTGTCACCAGCAACCTGGCTGGCGGCGGGCAGCAATGGCGAGATTGCAGGAGACGCCTGTGGCCGCAGCGGAGCTGTAAAAGGCAGCTGGGTCGACGTTACGGGCTTCGGCGGCTGGTAGGCAGTATACGGCCCGTGGGGCTGGCTCGGGATCACGGAGTCGGTCGAGTACGCCTGTTGGACAGGCGGCCGGTATGCCTGTTGGAGCATGCATATTAGCACCATCGTGCGGGCGCCTGTCAAGATGGAACGCCAGCGCGGGCGCGCGCGGGCGCGGACGGGCGCTTACTTTGTAGCTGCCTTTGTCGCCGGCGCTCGGCGACGGAGGGCCCTGCTTGGTGTTCACGGGCGACGTTGAAGCCGGCGAGGCGGTGGCACTGACGGTGAGGCCTGCTCCAGGCTTCGCTCCGGGGAGCTGGAGGGTCGACTGCAGAACGGTCAGCATGTTCTCTCCAGCGGCATCGGATCGAGGCCGCGGTCTCTTACTCCGGACTTGCTTCTGCCCCGAGTCTGCACAGGATCCGGCGAGTTATCTCGCGAGTAGGGCGGGGACGACTTGGTGTCGGGCCGGTAGTCCGGGTTGTAGTTGGACATTGCTTGCACGTCCGTCTGGTGTACGAGGCAACTGGAGGCTGCGAGAGCGACAGCGTGCGCGGGGCTCGGTCGTCTGCGCGATGGGATGAAGCTACAAAGATGAAGCTACAAAGACGAAGTGAAGATGGTGTTTCTGCGGGGCCGTCCGAACTGACGGCCCCGCCACAACAAACGCTCGATGACGACAACACGTTGAGGCCGAAGCCCGTGGCATTCTGAGAGCACAGCTAGTGGAGCTAAGTTTATAAATATACACCACCGGCATGCATGATATCATCCGCAGCACCCATTTGCCCCGCCTCTGGGATATCTCGTGGCCCCTGCATTGCACGCTTCTGCTCTCACTCCTGCTTTGGGAGAATGTCTGGAAGCGGCCCAACCGGCGTGATGGACTGGACAAGGGCACCGTGTTAGTCCTGACGATGCAAAATCTGGGCTCCGCACGGGCTATCGGGCTTACCAGCGGGTTGATCTGAACGTGGCTCTTGGTGTAGTGCTTTTTGATGTGCTCAAAGTTGCAGGTGTCCTTGAAGGCGGGAATGTCCCAGTAGAGGTGCTGCATCCACTTGTGAATGGCAGGGTAGCTAGGTAGACGCGCCGCATCAGCACTCGTCCGATATATATATATTCAAACAGCCGCGAATAGCTCTTACTCATGACGTATCATCCCAATGTTGCACTTGAAGTGCTGGACATACACAGGATCGAAGCGGATAATGGTCGGGAACAGTCGGATGTCTGCCTCCGTCAGAGTCTTGCCGAGCAGGTACGGCCCGTCCGACTTGTTCAGAATGCCCTCGACGCGGTCAAGGCCTTCAAACACCCGGTGCACGTTTCTCTCGTACGCCTCCTGCGTCGTGGCGAATCCGGACTTGTACACGCCATTGTTGATTGTGTCCTGCGCGCACCCCTCACGTTATTTATTGCGCGTCCAAATAAACCTAGAGTGCTGCTACATACGTAAATCCACTCGTTCATCTCGTCAATCTGCTGGGCGTACTCGGCCGGGTAGTAGCTCACACCCTTATACTTGTCATCGAGCAGGCCGTCAAACTCGGTGTAGAGCATGCGGATGATCTCGCTGCTCTCGTTGTTCACAATCGTCTTGAGCTTCTTGTCCCACAACAGGGGCACCGTGAACCGGCCGGCGTATTCCGGATTCACGCCAAAGTAGATCTCTCGCAAGAAACCCGCGCCATTAAGAGTGTCCGGGCCGGCGTCCGGGACGTTCTCCTCAGTTGTCGCGAAGCGCCATCCCTCTGGCACAACCTGTTAGCAACGTTTTCCTACCCCCTACATATATATATACTTACTTTGCTCCATGTGCCAGTGGACCACGCTCTGGCAAGTTGACACAAGGCAGCTTCGTCAGTCGCCCATCACTTCCCAAATACCAAGTTGCCAACTACTTACGACCGAAATGAAGTCCTCCAAGCCTTTAAGCTTACGAACGATCAGGGTCCTGGTGGCTGCAAAATGGCAACAAAGCGTCGGTTAGATGCAAATTCCAACAAGCAAAATCTCGACCAGAGAAACCCCCCCGTTAGTCTTGCACGTACCCCAAGGACAGGCATAGCTGACATAGAGATGATATCTGCCCTTCTCTGGCTGGAATTTTGCATCTATAGCAAGTATACTCATTGTAATCAGCACCCATGGGAATAATTGAGATACATATGGATGGATATATATACCCGGTGCCGACGAGATGCTCTCTCTAAAGGACGACTATTCGAAATTTCAGGCAAGTTAACCCCGTAAAATACTCCAAGACTTCGATGAGGGGCGCAACATACAACTTGGCGTCTGAACTCGCCATCCTTTGATGCCCATTGCGTAATTTTGGATTCGGTCTATCTTTGAAATCAGCAAATATGCACACGCGAAACACACTCTCCTCTGGACCGACACGCTTGGACTTACCGACATAGTTTGAATCCGTGGGTGTGTTTGCTGATGATAACTTGCAAATCTGCCGACTCGAATGTGGTTTGTAGCACTCTTGCGGAGGGGCGTTGCGTTTGTCACAAATGACGTCGATGGAGGGGTGTGACAAAGAGGGGCAATTGAAACCTTCAGAACGCTCAGACGAGATGCCACCGACCTTGACACCCGCATGGCTTCAATATATATACGCTGGCCCCAGAAAGCATTTTCTGCCTCGAGTTTATAATCGTGCCGTCATGTTCTGTTCGCAGGCCCAGAGTCGGGTCGGTTTAGTCAGAAGCCGCTGGCGTGACAAACAGCTCGCCAGTGGATTGGTAACGCTCTCCAATGCTGACTGCGCTGACTAACGCTCAACAAACCCTGCATGCTGTTTATAGCAATTCTATGCTCTTACAAAACACTTTCTTGGTTCTAGAATCTCAATGCCTCATCGGTGCCATGTCCAATTATACTACTAGTGTTTCGGCATAATCGCGCTGCCTCATTATATCATGATAAACGCAAAAGGTGACAAAAGGAGACAAAAAATCTTCCTGCTGTAATCAAGCGTCCTTGGTCTTCACGCAGACGAACGGGACCTCGACGTCTTCGCCGCTCTTGTCGTCCGCACAGATCTCAAATATCATGTTTCGGCGGCCTGCAGGCACCGGCTTCTTACTTACAACCTCGATGAGCTCAGTCATCCTGGTAAACCATGTTAGCATAATATGCACAAGAAATACCAATTCATCGGAGCTCGAAGAAAACTTACTTGAGCGGGTACCTGTCCTTTAACTTCGCTGGTGGGAAGAACGAGGCATACAACAGCGCGTTACCATGACTCAACATCGTGACTTCTAGCCCCTTGCCCTCAAATTCATCGATGAGCTCTCGGAGGGTGACATTGTGGCCAAACTCGAATCTGTCCCAGAGCTTGTCAACCTCCGTGTCGTTATATTTGCCCTTCGGAGATGCAATGGGTTCAGAGAAGCCAAAGAAGGGCAACGCCAAATTGATAAACCCGTTTCTGTAATCTTCAAGCTTGTTCTTTCCATCGATGAGCTTGTAAAGTTCGAGACAGACGATACCAGTCACAAGTGCTGTCGTCGTCGCAATGGCTGGGATGATCTTGCCAGCAATGAGCTGCAGGGGGCGCCAGCTGTCAGAACGCTTCCTGTCAATGTACGATAGAGGGGCCATACCTTAGTTTGGTGCCTGTCGGCAGGTGAGATGCCGTAGTTCATCGCCCTCAAGTTGGATGCCGCGGTGATCAAGGCAATGTGGTGATTGGTGTCATCATCTTTCTCAAATTCAACTGGAGTCAACCGATATCCGGCAAGAGTGGCCGGGGCAGGCAAGCTTTCCGCAATCTCCTTCAGCTCATCCTGGTCTGCAAACCCAGTGTTGGCATTCGGGTCTGGGTCGCTATCGTTGGCTTGGATCTTCACGCCGCTCTGAGGCTTGAAGTCCGGAATCATCATCGCGTCCAGGACCTTGCGGTACAAGCCCAAATCAGTTGAGCCCTTAAGCCCATAAATAAAAGCATGAAGGTTGGCTGCTGCAACGATGAAATCTCGATGCTCCTTGTTCTCAAGATCGAAGGCCAGCGGATCAGGAGCTCGCTTTGGGCCAGACCAGAACGGTGTGCCGGAGCTAGTTACAGAATCCTTGGGGAACACATGAACTAGTTGCTGAATATCGTTATTGAAAAGCTTTTCAAACTTAAGCCTTGCCCATTCAATGCTCTCTTCAAACTTGAGGGGTTTGGCGGCGACGAGGTAGTCGCGGATCGTCTCCAGAATCTCTTTTTGGTTCCCAGATTGCTTGAGAGTGCTCTCGATGAAGTTTGGCTGCGAGAGGTACAGGTTCACGCTTTGAGCCGGGTTGACAAACGAGGAATCAAAGATCTCGCGGCCCCAGGCGATGGTATGTTCAATCTTGTTTGGGAACGACTTGACAGTGCACATTGGGAAGGATTTCTCCGGCGGATCCTGCGAAGACGAGTATGATTCCGAGAGATTCGGTAGAACCACCTGCGTATTGCCTTTGGTTCCAAGGGTGCCGCTCTCGAGGAGTGGCTTGCGGAAGAAAACGCATCTTCGGTCAACGTAGACACGGGCTTCAACGTTGTCTAGCGCGTTGGTAACACCGTCTAACGCTTCCCAAAAGTCCTCATTGAAGATATCTTCAGTATCTTCGCCAACCCGGTCTCTCAAGGAAGTAACTTTGCCTTCCAATTCTGGGTTCATAACCGCGGCGGCGGCGGCGGCACACTCGCTCTTGAGCTTCCCAACATCCGGGGCCCTGAAAAGAAACTGTCTGTTGAGGTTGCTTCTTTCAATCGAGTCCATGTCGGTTACGTGGATGCTCCCGTTGGGGCCTGTAGCAAGTCCCATCAGGGCCCAGTTCTTGAGCATTTCACAACCGATGGCACCGGCGCCAACCAAAAATTCCTTGGTGTTGCCAATTTTATCCTGGAAGTCTTTCCCAAATACTGCAATTTGAGCATCGTATCGGGAACCAGTTGGCGCACAGGTTTCCTCTGTCCGGGATGTCGAGCTTGGCAAGCTTTCCAACGAGTCGAAATACATAAACTGAACGACGGGTGTGAACTTTCCAGACAGCGCTTTGAGAACTTGTTGTGCAGTTAGCCCGCCGAAGAAAGCTGCCATTGGCGAAAGATAGCCCTGGGCTTGGTAAGACAGCTCGGTGAGCAGCTTTTCGTCAAGCTCTTCGGGAGCACCCTCTTCAATCGTCTTTGCAATCTCCCCAGCGAGCTGGAGAACCGCCTTTGCATCTTGGTCATTCATCGGTCTAGGCAGCTTCCCACCATTGTTCGAGGCAAATTTGGAAAGTGCTTGAAAACCGATGTGCAGCTGGACTGGACGGTCCCACTTGGCGAAGTCCGAGATCAAAAATTCCGGTTTCCTCAATTGTTCCTCAAGCGACTTGAAATTTATAATTTTAGGCATCTTAACCTGCTGGAAGAGCCCTCCTCGAGAATACTTGCCCAGACCCTCGACGGAGCCGATGGAGAAGGTGTATGGTCCCTTGACCTCGACCTTTCTCGGGGTCCCATCGTTGATTTTTTCCATACCTTCAACCTCTGAGAAGGTGACATGATCGCCATCCTCAAGCCCGTGTCTCGTCTCGTCCAGGGCAGTTACGAGCCCATCTTCGCTTATATCAGAGATGATTCCACTAACAGGGTTCTCGCCCGTTGCATCGGCAACCGAGAACTCGTCTCCGAAATCACAGAAGACATTGCCGAACAATCCGCGAACGTCTGCACTGACAAAGTAGATGCCGTTGGCGCGGCAGAATTTGTTGATTTGGAGCTGGTTGTCGAGCGAGGTTTCTGTGAGGACAACCACTTGGTATTTCGAAAGTGACTCTGGGTTCTCGAAAGGGTTCTCGGTATGGACGCTGACAGGGACATAGGCGTTGAGCTCAGCGAGTCTCGGCTGAGTGACTTCAGCTCGGGGCCTGCCAATCTCTTCCTTTCGCAAGAAGAACTGAGCCGACAGGTCGGCTATCTCAACAGGCGCGGGGTCATATATCGCCATTGCCTTGACACCAGCTAAGGCGATATTCTTGGCTATGGGGGCCAGTCAGCACTTGCATCCAGCGCATCGGGGAATCCCAAAGAGCATACCGATTTCAACACCTAGCCCTTTGACACCAACGACGAGAACATTGGACTTGGCCATCCGGCGCATCGCCTCGTGGCCGAGAACGTAACTAGAAGCACCAAAGGCCCCGCATCAGCACCAACAATTCCAACTGGCGCGCCAAGAGAGGGACTATCATCGTACAGCTGTCGTGAGTACAAGCCTTCGTCGATATTCTGCTCGCCATCCTTATCGACTTTCATTGTATCCTAAATTGCGGGGCAGCAACACGTAAAAACACGTTAGTTCCGTGAAGCCCGAAGAGTCACAGGGTCCCAGAGGGTAGGCGGTGAGGTGATGCATACGGCCATGGCGATAACCTTCTTTAGAGCCGGAAGGGTGGCAGGAGTAGAAGTACTGTCTGCCTTGCGTTTGGGCGATAGACTGGGGACTTTGACGATGGCGAGAGTGCTGTCGAAAGACAGGGCTGACGTGTGGGGTCCTGTGGGGTCTAACGGAGCTGCGCTGCTCAGCACAGAATACAACAAACCTGGAGGGGTACCAGGGAGGGGCGAGGTGACGATACCTAGACGGATACTGAAGCGGAATAGAGTTTGGAAAGCCGGTGATTCTGATGGCGATGGGAGCGATGACGAGGGTGGTTGGAGGGGGAGAGAAGGAAGTGGGATGGGAATTGAGGTTCTTAATAATGGGAGCTTAGCAAGCGGGCAGGCCAACGTGACAGCGCAGGTGGACCAGAACACAAGGCAGCGTCACAACACAGCTGGATCCTTAACTCGATCTCTAAAAACATGTCGTCGCCTAGAAGGTTCGAAGAGAACACCGATGGAGGCTGCTAATTTGTAACGCGGTCGTATTCGCTTTTGGCCCTGCGGAAGGGATCCGATATATAATACAGTCTAGGGAAAACAGAACTGCAGCCGCCATACCAGATCGGAAGTAGGATCAAGCGTTATATACGGTAGTGCGGTCCTACAAGGCGCCATGCAGGTACACCCAAGGCGCCATGACTCGGATTTCAACAGCGCTGTTCTCCCTGAGAAAGAAACAGGTCAGGTAGGAAAATAGAGTGCGCCGGGCGAGCGAGCCAGGAAAGATATCAGATGATGGCTGCACTTCATGCTGTGAAAACGATAGCGGAGAATGCTGCCGCTTCGGAATCAAAGGCCTTGACTATCATGCAGCCAAAGGCATAACAAAATGCTGAGAATTGACGAATGATACCTAACCAGTCCGTACGAGAGCGAGACAACAGATATATCATGATGCTGGCATTTCGCCAATACAGGTGCGGGAAAATGAAATCCCTACGAACATGGAGTGCAATGTCCAGGACAGAAGACCCAGGATACCAGTCAATATAAAAAGAAGAAAAATGCAGAGTAGCAAGGTGGGCGGGAAACCTTTTGATAAAGTCTATACAAAATGGTAAAGGCCGAAAAATCAAGATCGCTAAAACGTGGCCGATGCTGAAGGGAAGAGGCCGAGACAAAGGATATCCAAAAACGCGTAAGGTGCTGTGCAACCCAAGAGAGGGGCTAAGCAGACATTGGAAGGCTGCAATAAAAAAAAAATGAGGGAAAAGAAGGAATGGAAATGGGTGAAGGGAGGAGGGAGAGCGAAGCCCGCCAATGCTATTTCGTAATACGGTATTTATGCACTTGTCTGTTGAACACGATTACTGTGCTGTTTCCAGCGTAGATGTTGCGGATGAGAACCCAACGATGTAGCCGAGACTACCAAGCCAAAGTCTCTGCTCCTACTTGGGTCCATCGTCGCTGTCCCCCTCGTCATCGTCATCTTCATCATAACTATCCGAGTCTTCGTCATCGTTGGCCGCCATGCTCCACCCGCTTTTCTGAAACTCAACGACCTCGGCTCGCGACGCCTTCAAGTCGGCGCAAAGAGCTTCGACCTGACTTAGATCCGATCTGCCCTTCAGGAACAAAAAGCTAGCGACCTCGATGACTCGTAACGACTTTTGCAGCATATTGTCAATGTTGACCAACACGTTCCTACAAGTCGGATCCTTCGCAAACATGACTATCCGTGCCTCCCGTTTCACCGATTGGATCTGATGTGACATTTCGAAAACGATGTCGTGGAAGAGTTTCTGGACGGTGCCGTCGTACCAGATCGGATTAGCCGCCTTCTTCTCCATCAGACTCTCCAGTATGGTTTTTGACGACAATCTACGCTTCTTAGTCGACGAGGTTGGTAGCGCATCGGTCAACTTGACGCCCGCGTCTATTTTAAGGTAAGGTTCGGAGGCTGATGTTGGTGCGGTGACCGCTGGGGAGCCGAGAGCCGAGACCGGCTGGTTCGTTGAGGGGGTAATGTCACCTGCCGGTGTGATTGGAGAGATCGATGGTGGGGGTAGAGGCTGGACGCTTGCAGTTGATGTGTTAGCTGTAGTCTGCGTTGTAGCTGCGACGGCTGGCACGATTTCCTTGACCGAGATTTCGGGCAACGGGAGCACCGTTTGAGGAAATGCGGGATCCGTCTCCATCGCGTCAGCTATGTTGGGAATGTATTCCGGCGGCGACTGTATATCCATTTCGTCAAACTTCCGCGCGGGAGGCGAGGCAGGATAGATTGGAGTATGGCCCTGGGCTGACGATTCTCGGGGTTCGCTGGGTTCGCTAAGTTTGGGCAACTTTGTGGGCGTGGTGGGTCTGATTCTATCGTTCGAGCTCACTGATTTTCCGGAATCGCCGTCTTTATGAGGGCCGCCCTTCATCACGACGTCTTCAGCTTGTGTCTTCCTTGCAGCGATTTTGTGAAATGGCGTTTTATGTACCCTTTCGTGACTTGAAGCCGGGTCACAGGCCCTCCCCCGTTTCTGGTGTTTTAGGGCGACTTCTCTTAGGTGTTCAATATCCACCAGCCATTTGTCGGCTGCGGTGGTAAACTTTTCGAGCGCGATGAGATACGTTGGTTGGGCAGGTTCGGAACTGGAGCTTGCCGTGGTGGATGATCTGGGCAGCTTCATGCCAGCCATCTTCGCCCTCATGACGGCAGCTCGGGCGGCGGCGCTCATCGGCCGGGCTTGCGATGGTCTGTCCATTTTGTCGAACTAGATGGAGGAGAAAGAGCCGTGGATTTCGAAGCTGGTAAGCGGGTTTGCAGTGTACAGAGTAAACGAAGCGGTGACGAGAGAGGGCCAGATATCGGATGGACGTGACGATGTCCGGAGAAAAGGGCTGTGATCATGCAGCGTCCGCCGTCTGGCTCGGAGGGGCCAGCGGCGCAGCACGTGCGGGACGAAAGGGATGTCCGGCGCTACCGAGACAGGGCAGGCGAGTTTGCCATGGGCCGATTATGTGCGCAGTTTTATGTCCAGCGGCCAGCTTGCGAGGCAATGCGCAGGCGGTCGAGAGAGCAGTCTGCGCGAGGGGAGGGGAGGGAGGGAGGCTGATGTGAGAGAACGACGGCGGATATGGAGATGGCAGATGAGGGGGGACGGAGATGGATGAGGTTGCAGATTGAAAACGGAGTGGACGACGGCAGCAGCGGTTCAACCTCGACGACAGCAAGCAACACAAACGGAGGACCAGGCAGACAAGGAAAACAAACGCAGAAGCAGCATACACGCACCACAGAGGAAGAAGCTAGAGGGCTTCGGGCTGAGCAGGAGCGGCGGTTATGAGGAAGTAACGGTCACGGCAACAGCGGCAGTTCTGGAATTGAGGGGGAAGAAGCAAGAGAAAGCGAAATGGCGAGAGGTGCAAAGCCCAGGTGGAGAATGTCCGGCTGGCGGGAGATGAGGGATAATGGCCAACTGGGACAACTGCAAGTCGCAAAATCCTGCTCCTCCAGAGAAATCAGCTAGCTTGAACGGAGCTAGCAGCCCTTGACCGACCGAAGAAAGCTGATGATGATGGTTGTGAGACGCCAGACTTCTGTGCAGGGCATTGATGGCGATAGTGTTTGCCTGACGGAAATGCCCCAGAGCCCACCCCGCAGTGAAAGAAAAGAACCCGGTTGTTGTCCCTCGATCAATTGATTGCGTCTTCAAATCACGGTCAATGCTATTTCTGGCCTGCCGATATACCCATCGCTCCTGGCGCACATGCACGCGCAATATATTCCATGTCGTCCGTCAGATGACCGCCCGACGGTTTCACGTTCAATCGGGGCATCTCGATTGTGCAGGTGCAAATCCTGTTGATGGGACCCATCTCCAGGCAGACGAGTGCAGCCAATCAATCGGACTGGCAGTCCAGCCACGTTGTTCCGGCTCGGCTGGTCAAATAGCCGTCGACGAAGGAAAAAAAAGCGTGGCCGCGGAACGAGGTGGAGTCCAAACCCCTTGAGCGGGCAATTTCCGGGACGGACCAAATCTAAGAGTGAGAATTGCCTCGTCCGAGAGCACTTGAAGCCAAAACCAGATCTTCCATACGGGCTGTCACGATATCGATGGGGATTCACCGGCGAGAGGCTCTTCGCCTACTGGCATAGTTTGAGAAACGGCAATTGTTATCATATTATCACCCTCGTTTCGCCTTTTTTTTAAAACCCCCAAAAAACCAACATCTGCCAAAGCAAACAAGCGAGTGTCGGTTTTTTGCATGAAAAGCGCTGTTGTCCATATGCGGTGCCAACAGCCCTCGCTTGCCAAGTGGTCAGAGCACCAGCAATCCCGGTCCCAGAAGATTCACTTTATGCCATCTCACTTTACTTATTTCACTTGCAATTGCAACCCTACAGACGCAATCGATATACAAGTCGTACTTGTAGATCGCAACAATCGATTGGGGACACACGGACAATCCCCATATCGCGATTGTCTGCCGTGCGTAAGAGCGCTACCCGAACATTGATGGTGGGGGCAATAGGTTAGGCCCGCGTCTCACTTCTGTAAATATGCGCCGGAGGATGATGAGAGAAGGGGCTTCTCGATCGTATGCTCAAAACGTATATAGTTAGCCAAGGGGAAGGAGGGTGCCCCAAGTTGACTACGACCTTCTTGGTAAACCCCCAGCCTTGAACCAGAGTGAAAGAGCTCACCTGTCAGAATACTCTCAGAAAGAACCCTGAAGCAAGGTTCCCGAATTCGCAAAAGCGCGGGTCGTGCGCCTCGAATCCGTTCACGAGACATGCAGCAGCATTGTCAATCCATGCGGGCACGTCCACCTCCTTTGCAGCCTTGCCTGGCAATGGCATTGTTCGGAATTGCGAACTTGGCTCTTGTCCGCACTCGAGTTATAGAAACCGGGGATCCCTTCTTCGCCAGGCGCCAGGCGGCCACTTACAACAACAACAACAACCCTCAATTGATCAAGATGCCTCCTTTCTCACCATCAAAGTGCGTTTCATGAATGATCGCCGCCAATCTTACGGCCATTCCACCGCCAGCTACAGCTAGCTAGCACCCGCCTATCGAGCTATCAAACGGTTGGGCGTTGAGGCCACATCCGCATACACGCAGCGAATCCTCCCCAGTCTCGCGCCATAGGACTCGTGCATGTGCATATGTCGATGCACAGTTGTGATCTCTCCGCAGCTGTCTGCAGCATCATCCGCGAGCACGCAGGCAACCACCCCTGCTCTAACGCCAATAAAACTGCCTCACGGCGACTAGCAAAATCTGCGTGCATCCTGGTTCACAGAGTGCCATGCTATCTCTTATTGCAGCGCCCATCGTTTGTGTCTTCCCGGATCCGGCAAGATCCTGTCTGCGCCTTTGCCGCATCGGCAATGGTTAACGTGAGAACGGCCTGCAACATCCAGCCGAAGCCCACCCCGACACAAAGCTGCCCTGATTGGACTGATTGGGGGCTACCTGTGCATATGGATGACGAGTTGAGAAGATTTGCAGGGTTATCCCCATGCAAATGAGACTGCAGCTTCCCTGCTCTGATATATGATAGCAGACCTTGGCCAGGTGCAGGTTTGAGAGAATTATAACCTTCAAATGTATATGAGGGATACCACTAGAGTTATACCAGTGCCCAAATATAGACCGATCAATCTTCTTGATATAATCCTGCCGAAAAAGTGACTTGATTAACTCAGGCGAGAGCTTGGCTGAATATGCTTGTGCTCTCGTCACTTACGAAGCACTGGTCGGCAAAAAAAAAAAACGCCCTGTAAGAGTCGCTTACGAGCAAACCTACTAGAAGAGGAAATATAGACGTCGGATCCCTCACCACGAAAAAAAAATTGATATTGAAGAAAGATGCCGGCACTCAGAATCGAACTGAGGTTATATCGGATATGCTTTATATACCTTTCGGTATCCACAACGATATGTAATGACCACTATACTATGCCGGCATTTGTTGATGACACAGCCCAAAAGGCCAGTCATAAGGCGCGTAAAAATTCCTAAAGCAACGGACAACCCGCCCGCTGTTGCATTTTGTCAATCAACACGTCCCAATCGGCTCATCTTGAAAGGAGCTGCTTAACACGAGGGCTGGGAAATAAATACACGCTGTAAACGTATTATATATATTAAAGAATCTGGCCACCAAGCTATAGTTTGCCCTTCTAAAGCCAGGGATTATAAAGCATTTTGGGCGCTAAAGGCACGTACTAGGCTGACCACTCTCTCCCTATATTCGCTCACGATGCGAAACAAGGTCCCGCGATTCGCTACTCCAAAAGCATAGGGATTGGAAGTGCCGCAAGCATGAACCGATTCGCTGCTAGTTTTTTCCCTTGTAATAGCTGCTGGCGGATACGCGGTACTGTTAGTGTGGATGCCACAACACCTACCTCCATCACGCCTGAATGCTTTTGATCGGATGTGGCTCCATGGAGAGCTGCCCTGGTATGTGGAATGATGAGAACGACCCAGTATATCAGCGGATATGGTCGCCTTGATTAGATTGGGTGAATGTGTTACAATATCGCGCGGCACGATCTTTAAGGGTGACTCCGGAATCAACGAGTAGTATCCGAGATTCGCTTGCACCTCCGAATGGTTGTAAACATGTGATATCAATAGTATATATATCTATATGCTTGTACCATGCCCGTAGATGAAGAAACCACTTTAGGAAACAGAGCAGGTCGCTGAGTGTTTACATTCGAACGCCACAGTATGCACCGAAATAGAGACGAGAATACACGACAAACGACCAATAGCAATATAGCCTTGCACCCATCATTCAATTCCTGAGCTCTTCATCAGTTGGCCCGAATGCAAGGTTTTTTCCATAAATCAACCAGCCGAAAAACTCAAAGCCGGCACGGACAAGATATGGCATTGGTGGCCATATCTCCTTCTCTCCCGCACTCCAGTGCCTTAGCTGGAACGCCGTCCCCCAAACCAACCCGACCTTTTTCAGCTCGTCCATGACCATCTTTTCTATCTTTTTCTCAAACTCCTCGTACACCGCTAGCGGCACCCGGCGTGCATATAGACAAGCTAGCGTCTCCTCCTTGGCCAGATGCGGGACTAGCAGCTCGAGCAGCCGCTCGGTGGTCGCGGATATCTCCTCGCCGGGCCACGCGGGCGCATCAGCTCCACCTTTCACATGAGCCTCCGCGGTCTTGAAGTGCTCAAGGTTCTGGTGCAGCAGACTCTCAATCTCCTCGTGTTCCTGGCTGGACTCGGCAAAGTCGACGTAGGGTTTCATCGCGGGGAACCACAGGTCTTCCTCGTGGTGATGGTGGCTGTCGAGCGTGGCGAACGCGAATTTGAGGTAAGGGAGGAAGGCGGCGCGCCTGGCGGGCTCCATGCTGCGCGCCTGTCGCGCGACAGAGCGCAGGCTGCGGCGGACAAGAGCGTGGACGGTGAAGAGGCCTATCGTAGAAGCGACTGCATGTGCATCGTGCGTGTTAGGAGTAGATTGCCGTGTGCGCACAGACACGCAATACGATGGGAGTGTTAAAAGACGGCGTGTGATTGATTGGACATACCAACGGGGTCCTTCATATCGACAGTCGCGGCGCTGAGATTGAACTTGTCAATACTGAGGGGCTCGACAGGCTCTGGGAACTTTTCGGCATTGTAGTCCGTGTACTGGAGCGGGGCGTCCTGCTCAGCAGCCATCATGTTGGAGTTGGCAAATGCCTGGAATGAGCTTTATCTCGTGTATATCGAATTCGAGCCGAAAGCTTGATGCTGAAACAAGACTGCCTGCAGATATGCGAACCCGGGCCGCAAACGCTCTTGTAATTTATATGCAGTTCAGCTGGTGCATAGTCTGCAGGCCTGTCTGGCGGATGCTTTTTTGTTATAGCTATATATAGCTCTTGCTTGCAATCGCTGGTGTATGCCCGAATGGGAGTAACAGAGCGGGCGTGCAGCCCCGCTCTGCACACTCGACAGCGCCCAGCGGTGATGTTTTCCGTTTCCGTGTGCCCTTGGTGGTCGTGGCATCAAATCCGCGTGGGATCGGACGTCCTGTTCGGGCGACAAAACCCGGGGTGCATTTCGGCTGACATAAGCGGGCTAGACCAGATTAGGTAATCCGCCATGAACACCTGACGGCGCCATCGCCAACGGCCAAACGGCGCGTTTGGCTGGCTGACTTGTGCTTCCTCGTCCGGCGCGGTGCCCAGTTGGCATTCCACCGGCCACCGCTTGTTTGTCCGGGCCTCCATTTGTCGCGAAAAGGCCTCCTTCTGCTGCGAATAAACCCCGCTTGGGCCACAAAGGCCCGCATCCGCCGCCGTTTGCTGCATTTCACGCCCGCTGTCAGGCGTGCAATGCCGTCGTGGGCGGTTGCGCCCTGCTTTCTGCGATATAACCTTATTTCGATGTCCGCCGGCGCGGCGGCGCGCCGTGTGTCTTTTTGGTCCCGGCAACGCGCATATATCTCGACTTGGACTTCGACTTGGGCTTCGACTTCTTCGACTTGGGGGCTTCGACTTGGGCTTCGACTTGGGCTTCGACTTGGGCTTCGACTTGGACCCCGGCTTTGACTTGGACTCAGACTCGCGGCGGTCGGATTTGTGGAGCCAACCAGACCGCGCATTCGGGACTGCAGACGAGGCTCGCGATGGCATCCGATATCCAGGACGCCCGTCGCCACAGCCAAGACCCGCAACCTGGTGCAGCGCGGCGATTCAAAATGACATCTGTCTCGTCGCGCCCTTCCAAACCATCTGCATGCAGCGCCGCCATTATCCCCGGGCGTCCCCCCCGTCCCTGCGGCCCAAGGCGACTCCCCGGGCTCCGGTCTCGAGACGTAGAGACATTCCAGCGCCGCACGATGGGCGATCGATCACCGAAGCTCCATTCGTAAAGCAATCAACAGGACGAGATTGAACCAACAGTTGCAAAGCAAAGGCTGCCGTGTCCGCCTCTAGCGTTTCAAGAGAAAGGAAAAACAAAGCAGGACGAATATCAGGAGATCCGATCCGATCCAACCTGGGCGTTTTTTTTGGTCAGGAGGACGCACGCGGGACAGCCTTTGAGGCCTCAAAAACCTCCCAACTGAGCCGTTGGCCTCCGAACGCTTTGATAGCATGCATAGAGCAATCGACGGGCGAAGGAGCAAAAACGACGGCTCCCAGGATCCGCTTCTTTCTCTTCGAAAGAATGCCAGCCCGGATGCACCCACAGAAATGCATGCATGCGTCGATGAGACATTTTACACCTCTCATTTCAGCGTTAGCATGCACATTGTCCAGTGCGCATTGATACAGGCGCCCCGGACAGACGAACGAGCAAGGAGGGATTGGTAGCTGATGTTGCACAGAGACCCGCCAACATACGTGCGTGCGTGCGTGCGTGCGTACATGGATGGATGGTGTTTTGAAGGACGTGGACATACCACAATGCGATTGCATATTTCCTTTCTTGATATTCAACCTTCTCCCTGCATGCCCTTTTCAAAAGCTGGAATCCGAACATCAATGACACGAGCTCGTATCGAGGATGGTGGGAAAAGGCCGTCGAGCGTACGTAATCACAAGCAGCCCAAAATGTAAACTCCCTAGTTGGCGGGCATCCAGCCAATGGCAGCGCTTCGATCCCTCTGTCCGCGCTCTGCACTTTTAAAATCCCAAGGCCTCGTTTCCGGCAAGGTCCGCCAGATTATAAAACTTTGTCCCTTCATGGTCTAGGTAAAACGAGCACAGCGAAAAGCAAACAGCCATAGACACACCAGCCCGCGCTGGAGCGTGCCGTCCTGGATTGCTTCCAAAGAACCAGAAAAATAAATAAAACACCAAAGATGGAGGTCGTCGGCTTGACGCAGCCAGCCAGACGCCGGCTTGTGCTAACCAGCGGAACCGGGAATCGATCATGGACCCATCTGATTCGCTTCCCTCCCCCTGATGGCTAATCGCATCCAAGCGGCAGGCCCCCCCCCCCCGGGCCATCTTGCCATTTCCATTTCCATCTGCATGCTGCGCCGTGCAGATGCTGGCTAGCTCGACAGGTTGGCGCTGACGGGCTGCCATGTCTCCGCTGTCCATATGGCCATACGAAGTATCCCTTGTTCGATTCGGCTTCTCATTTCTGTGACAGGTCACATTTTCGGCCCTCGACAAACACGCACGGGACGGCCATCAGATTGAGTAATTAACGTCCCCAGGAGAGTGGGAAAAAAAGCTGACAGCATCCAGCCATTGGACGACCTGCTGCAGAGTTTGTTCGCCCTGTCAAGTCCACGCATGAGTGAGCGCTGCATTGCACGTATCCGAGATCGAGGCAATCGAGACACCCGGGCCAGCAGAGACGGAGTGGCGACCCCCTTCCCTCTCCCTCTCTCTAGCTCTAGCGCTCTCCCTCTCTCAAGATATCGATCACTCACACTTTCGAGCAGGCCGAACATCAAAGACGACTGGGCCATCGGTATTTTCTCGCCCCTCCGAAAGGAGGGCCGGAAAATGTGACGGAGTTACAACAATTGAGCGGCACACACTGTCAGGAGGCGAACCACAAAGGATAATAGTCTCACATCTGGGCTTAGCTTAGCGCTCTCCCCACTCAACGCCGGCAAAGGGAGGGGTTGACAGGTAGTGGGCTGCACAGAACATGTACACATCGTGCCATGGACGCAGTGCATTGCATTGATGTTGATGGCCTTCTAGACGGAGCGAGTCAAAAGGGCGCCTGCAATGGGGCCTGTCTGCACCTGCGGAGCCATCGGATTCCAAACGCAAAATAGGAAACGGGACATGCATGGCGAGTGGCTCGTCAGTTAATACTAGGCGTGAGCATGCAAAGCATCTGCAGCTGCCTGCCTGCCTCCAGTACAGTCAACAGTTCCGTCGGCCTTGAGTTTGCCACGCCGCTGACTACTGATATACATGCATGCCAGCTACCAAACCTTCGGCACCAGTTGATATCGTGCTCCCAGACTCGACCAGGCGACCGGCCTTTGGGGCGGACGGTTAGCGGATATTTGGATTCCAGGCCCGTTCAAATTGGCTCGATTGATTCACTTGGTCTGGCCGTTAGGCTTGTAATTTAAAACGGGGGCTCACGAAAACGGAGACTCGATAATAACGAACCAGTCGGAAAACATATGTTATATCGAAGCAGAAATCCAGAAGGAATGTACAGTGGGGCTGTGGGAATATAGTGACCAGGGCCATCATTTGAGTTTTCGCCCTTGCGCATGCGTAGTTCGGTACTGCTTACCGAAGTACCACAGCTTCACGGTTCATGTAACATCACACACCATCACATTCCACCGCATGCTGTCCTTCCAAACGGTTGTGATTGACATCGCTCTACCTGCGCTCACCAAACAAAGTAGTCTGCGGCCCTCCCCTTTTCTCTACGGCACGGAGCCAAATTGACGATGATGACGATGACAATGATGGAGAGGGCAAGGTCTGCCCTTGCGGCAAATTATCAGAAACAGGCTTATATACACATACTTACTTATATAAGTATATATATACACTTTTATATATATGCTACAAGGGTATATATCATGTGCTCCCTCACTTGGCTACGTAAAACGCCAACGGCAATACAACTGATGACAAGGAGGAAAACGCGGAGGAAAGGCACAAGGTCGAAAACAGGAATGGACTCGCTAATATGCACGATTGACATCGACAGGAAAAAGAAAGGACACCCAGGTCAGAAATGGCGCCTGAAATTTTGATAGAATGAAGCAGAGGAAAAGGAATATGAGGAAATGCCGCTGATATGAAGGAAAACGCGAAGAAAACGAGGGCGAAGTGCAAGCCAAGGGAAAGGAAAAGCAAAGAACGAATGCGTGCGGGTTGTCATTATAGACACGAAGGCTTCACAGGACCCACATAATCATCCTCGGCTATATGACCTGTAATTGTTAAAAGTTCCTTGATCATTCCTTGTTCCCCGTTGCAGCGCTTGTTGATGAATTCCTCAAGCTTGAGCCGTTCTATGCCCTTCTGTTGCCGATATCTCTGGAGTGCTGACCGAAGACGTTCGTTCTCTTCCTGAAGCGGTGACTTCCCGGGTATGGCGTAGCTAGGCTCCCTCTTGACCCGGGGCTTGCCTAGTGCCCCGTTGTAGTAAGAACTGTGCTGTTCGAGCATCCTCGCCCGGTACTCCTCTATCTGCTCATCCGTGTCCTCCTCGTCCCTCTTTGGGGTCTCGGCTTCGAGGAGAGGTCCGACAGATATGTTGGTAATACTGCCAGATCGGCCCTCTCGGAATATGACGCGGTCTGTCATGCGCCGTTGGTTAGAATTTTGTATATCGATACGTAGGAAGTAAATGTATTTGGAATCTTACCTCCGGCGGCAGTCGCCGGAGGCGGCTCCGGACCGGCCCTTATTACGTCGGAGAATGGCGGTCGGGAGCTGCCTGGGCTGCCTGTCTTCCTTTGTGAAGGATTTGGTTCTGAAGAAGGAGGGGGAGGAGGAGGGGTATCGTTTAATATATGGGTTGTGTTCAAGGGAGAGATAGATGCTAGCTTGTTCTCATGCATCGTCCCGCTTCGGCGATCGAAATCTGGTTTTCGGGGAACGTCCTCTGAGGGCCTCGCCCACCGAGATCTGTCTAATGGAAGGTCGCTGAGGCGAGGAAGCTCACCAAAGTGGGGAAGCCTATTAGGCGGGACAGGTGCCTGTGGCTCCCATTTGCCGCTTAATTCTCTGTTCCGGTCTGAAGACAGGGGAGAATACTTCGGCGCAAGATCTCTACCTCGGTGGTCCATTTGGTCGCCGTGGAAGATTGTATGTCTTAGCGGTTCTGAACCCCTTGGTGTCGTGATAGGAGGGAAAGCCGTGTAGGTGACAGGGGAAGGCGGACCTCTTGACGGGCCGATATCGCCAGGTCCAGCTCGAGAATCGGGGACCTGGTTGCCAGGCGCCAATCTGTCCATCTCAGTTGCGCGGGGTGGCCAAGGGGCATCGGTGCTCATATGGGTACTTGACCTGTGTTCAACAGGCTTGAGGGCAGGGAGCGCAGTTATGTGACCTGAGAGAGCAACAGGAAGATGGTGTCGGTGCAAGAATGGGTTGAAAGGGGGCTGCGAGGTTTGGGAGGAGGATGGTTGGGATGGTGGAAAGTTGTTAAAGTTTGGATGCGAGAAAATAGGCTGCGGCGGGGGACTGTTGGCATCATCCGTTGGCGAGCCCTCGCGAGAATCTTGTCTAGGACTGAGTCTCTGCCTCTTTGCCATGGAGGTAGGGGAGTGGTACACCGATTCGGAGTCCCTGTAGCCGTATATTAAAGCATCTTCTTCCATTTGCGCCTTTGTCCTTCTTCTCCTCGGGCGTTTGTCTTTGGCGCCAGGAGGACGCCCATATCGCTTCCTTGAGCGGTCGTCGTCAAAGTCACTCCCATCAGCGTAGGTACCGGGTGCATTCGGGACCGGAATTGCTGTTGGATAACCCGAGAAAGGGCGAGGTGTGAACTCGTCTCGTCGGCTGGACACACCATCGGGCGATGGGAATGGAGAGTTGATTGACGGGGGGGCTTGAGAGCCTGTAGGTTGGAAAAAGGGCGACGGGTGATGGGGAGGAGGGTGGTGGTGATGGAAGCTTGGGAGGGTATTCCCGTTGCTGTTGTGAGCTGTCGACGAGGTTGATAGGCTCGGTAGGGGCCGGGATGCTGGAGTCATTGGCTGCTCTCCAACAGCAGAGATACTGCCTGGCAACCTCTTCTTGTCGTCCATGCTGGAGGCTGCAGAATTAGGTCCCCCACCGGTCAAGCTGGTGACCGATGACACAGCGGTCGAAGGAGTGGTGAGGGCCGACGAGGGATTCGAGGAGATGGTGCTGGCGGACATGTTTGTTACAGGAGAGACGCCAGTGATCAAGGATATTGCGGGCCTTTCTGCAGCTCCACTCGACCGGGGCGGATAAGTGACTGTCAGGGAGTCCGCGACGCCGGCAGTGGCCCTGGCGCTATCGGGGCTGCGTGAATGGAGGCCATTCGAGAGGTTGTTTTTGTAACTGTTAGTGATCCCAGCCAGGACGCCGGTCTTGTCGCCGTGATATGCAATGTTGGTGTTGTTGTTGGAGGTGGTGATAGTTGTGGTGGTGGTGGTGTTGACGAGCGGTGCCATTCCAACTTCTCTGCCCTGGCGGGATCGAGCATGTATATACGTATAGCTGAACGTACACGAGAAACCTACTGCGCAAGACGCTCTATATGGTATCAATAGGAGCGGTCATGAGGGTGTATATCTGCGAGAGTGGATATCAGGGAATCGGGCAGGTGGAATCAGCAGCAAGGCGGGAGTCGGGCGTATATGTATAAATGCCAGCCCAGATCGAACATGCGCAGTGGGTCCGAACATGCAAAAGCGCCATTCGCAGAAAGACAGGATCGTAACTCTGATCTTTATATCGGCAGCCAGAGGGCGCTTGTTTAAAAGCAAGCCGCGGTTTATAAATTTTATAACTAGAACATAAACTCGACAAAATAAACAGGTGGAAATAGCAAAAACGGGCGTACCTGCTCTTTATAGATGCATCGGCCCCGGACTAGCTGAAAGGGAGGGCCTCTGGCAGCCAGATATGCTGCAGCCGGGCGAGGAGTATTTCAATCGGGTCTGGGATTGGAAGTAAATCTGCGAGTCGAGATTTGGGCCCACAGTTATTTTTATTATAATAAGACTGGAGCGGCGTCTCCACTTCTTGGAAATGAGGCCCAAATGAATGAATGGCAAGGCGAGGATGGAGACAACTTTGCAAACCAGCCGTCCAAGCTGTGCCCGCAGGACGAATGGGCGAGGTTTGGGGGGGGGGGGGAGTGCGGATTTCCGTCCATCCCCTCCAGCAAGGGAACGATCGAAATTACCACCACCCACGAGCACGGAACCCGTCTAGGGTTACCGAGATCTGATACTGGCCGGTACCTTGCCGGTGTGGCCCGGGCCCAGTTGTTCGGGCGAGCCAGGCCAGGGTCCCGAGAATGCAGACAGAAGACCCAAGGAAGTTCTCCTGGGCGAAAAACAAAGCTCGCGGTTGCTTTTTCGCTTGGCCCACGGCGCTGCCAAACAATCCAGACGAGATGGAATGAATGTTCGTGAGAATGCGCAGCCGGCGGAGGGCATGCGCCTGTGAATTCGGAGGGAAAAATTCTGCTCGCGCGCCAGGCGAACGTCGGTGAACTCAAAAGTCGTCTCGATCTTGCCGCCTGCTGTGCGTTCTCTAAAACTCCGTGCAAAGACTCTGGCGATTTCCGCCTGCTCCTGAACCCCTAAACCAAAAAGAATCGAGCCGGACCGGACTGAGAAGGGGGAATAAAAGATCGATCAAGTCCAAGAACTAAGTGCAGATTGCATGTTCTAATAATAAGAGGGAGCATGGCCGTTCGCCTTTCGCGGCTTCGGGCTCGTTGGTGGAAATACGGGCTGTGGAACACTGCCGCTTTGACCCCTCGCGGCCACTCCTATTCTGCTGCTCAGTACCACAATCAATTCGCTGCTCTTGTCGAGATGGCAAACACCGTCGAGTTTCTGCCAAACCCTCTGCTCTGCGCCAATCAGGCGTGGTCGTCGTGGCCGTCGTGGTAGCCGCAATGGTGGTTGGTGGTGGTGGTGGTGGTGGTGGTGGTGACAATAATATCTTCTGCAACAACGGTCTGTTTCGTTCCTTTGTCCCTTCGTCTAACCCAGCTGGCGCACAGCCTAACCTCTTGCAGATTGAATTCGCACCGTTGCGGAAAGCAAAGATACCAACTTCGGGCCAGAGTATGCATCCAGCCAATTTGTGGGCTGAGGCTCAACCAGATGGCCCTTCATCAGTGCAGTGCCATGCGCGAGCCGATATACGATATGGCCTCCAGCTGCGCGCATACGCACCCCTTGGCTGGAGGTGCAAACCCCGGTCGCCCAACCGTGGGAAGGACCGAACAAATATAAGCCGGTCTGGATCCGTGTCCCCACCAAGCACACGTGCACGGGGAGCGAAGGTGGTGGTGGTGGTGGTGGCCGTCGTCCTATGGCGCAGTACGTGAGAAGATGGAAAACAAGAATGCTATTATCTGCCCAAGAACAACAGACGGGATTTCAGTCCGCATCTTGCTGGAACCCCACTGCACTGCATGCCTACCAGCAGTTAAAGAAGGATGGACCCGCCTTGAATCGACCGTCAGTTTTGGAGTCGAAATAGCCTAATGCGCGAACCAGAATCACAGTCCCCGTCCGGCCTTGGAAGCAACGTGCGGGGCGTCCTTTTCTCGCCTTCAAGTCGGCAAAACGTAATTTACTTGGACCAACTAGCTGTTCGGCTGCAATATAACACCACGTATAATTGTAACTGCCTCTGTTTAGAAAGCTAGCCGTAACGGCGCTCTTGCCAACCTGCACGAATCAGCCATCGCGCCCCGATGCTCCTTTGCAAATCCGAACATCACGCACGACAGACAGGATGTCCCATGTGGGTCCCGTTTGGCTTATGCAACTAGTGAGCCGTTGTTTTAAAATATTGTGTCTGGATACCACTATGGCTACTTGCTAACAGACGAAAGAGTTCGGGTCTGCAGACACCTTATACAAATGCAGCACGGCGTGCATACATACGACCCCGAAACCCCAATTCTTCCGTCTGTGAGAAACGCTAGAGAAAGGAAGGGTCCCCTGCCGGCCAGCTGGGAACAGCATACGGCCATTGGTCGGAATGCGATCAAGGTGCTGTCTGGTTTTTAACGAGCAGGGTATCAAACATAATAGTAAGCGTATTATAAAGTGGTGGCGCTACATTAGCTTACGGCCGGACAAAGCCAAACTTTCTTCCCTCCCCTCGCGCCCTTTCTTTTTCTCCCGCCTTGCATCTATCGAAAACAATTCCTAGTGCCGATGCATCGAACACAATCGACGCCGGCGTGACCACTCAGGGAAACCACATTTTGCAAATACGAACCGTCCGAGATACACGGACTTCCTTCCGAGCGTCTACAACAGGATACCCGATAGCGGTGCTTTTGCCTCGAAACCGTTAAAATTAAACGGCGCTAAGCTCTGATAAGACGCCGTGAAAAATGACAAAACCAACTGCAAACCCGGGATAGATACATGTACCTCGAGATACATACTCCATACTTTGACTTCTAATTAGCTCCGCGAGCGTCATTGCCTGCCGGCCAGAAAGAGTAGATCTAGGCGAACAAGCACAGGTGCACGCGCACACAATTTAAGCATAGTCGATATTAATGCATGCATGCGCAATGCACAGTCTAGTCTATGATCAGCTGATAGCACTTGACAACATTGTGATTTAAGGTTGGGAAAAGCTCCCTAGCCACCCGTATCATTTAGCAGCAAAACCCTTTCTGTATACGTCGATTACAACCTCGCCCCGGGTATCATTTTGCAGCTCGCAATCCATTCGTCTGTCCGCCGAACCTGAAGCGCCTTTGGAGAGCACGGAGACATCTTCCGCTTTCGGATCCACGATAAATAGGGCAGCCGCAGTTCTGCCTGTATTTCTTTGGGAAACCCTCTAACATCTGCGTAGGCTAGATAGGAGCGTCGGACGAAATTTTCCGTCTTACACCGCTAAGCTGTCCCGAATATATGTTCGCCCTTAGCCTGGCACGAGTACCTATTGCCTCGTCATGGGCTTGACGTTTTACTTTATTAGAACTTTAGTTCAAAATTTCTGTAACAGATGCCGGATAGCACATCAATGTACTGCCCCTCAACATGCGGCAACCCCAACGAATGCCTGCCGATATGCAGATATGCCCCCCCCGGACGGTTCATTATAACAGCCTGATGGCAATACCAGAAAAACGTAGTGGTCATCCAAGAAACTTCCCACCATCTGGGAGTACAAGCTGGTCTGTATGCGGCCAGCTACCGCAGTGCATCTAGTGTATACTTCCCATTGTTACTGTCATCCTAGACATCCTGCTTCGAACATTCAAGGAAGACCACGCCGACAGCCTGGGTTATAATTTTATATATGGTTATATATGCAAGCATGTACATTATTAATATACTTAGCTAGTTTCCTGTCCGGACAATGAATTTTCCATCAACAGGATGTCGACATTCCTTCTGGGTCCCCTCTTTTCAACCGTACCAAGGGACGACGTTCGACCGGATCCTCGGAGCAGCTGTGTGGGGGATTACGAAGCCATCCTGAACCTGTGCCCCGAATATAGCCTAAGCTTCAAGCAGAAAGAACCAGCCCGCGCACGGACACAGATGACGCCGGGGCAAAATGAAATTCAACCTTATTCGGGACTTGAACATGCTGATTACTGCGTGCGGAAGATGCCGATACAAAAGCTGCTTGCAGTGGGTGTGTCCTATCTGGGAAAGCTGAGTTATACGAAGCCAGCTAGTTTCCGAGGCCTAATTGGCAACTGAGTGTTTCGTCCTTGCTGCAGTACAGAATGTGTTTTTGGCCGCAAAATTTTCTGCCTGGTGCTTACAGGGGATTTGTTCAGACAAACACCACGCGCCTGGAAAAGTTTCTCAGAGCTGAGGGCTTGGGAGTTCTATACTGAACAGTAGATGTTTTACGACACTCTAATCCTTGTTGACACCAGTCGTTTAGCCTCAACTTACATGTATATTTCCTGCCACGGGACCAGTTACCAGTGTCCGAATAGTTTCTTGCCGCCCAACGGGAACTGGCTAGCCATGCACAGATCCTTTTAAATCTTGCTCAATGCCTGGCCTCTAAGCCAGCTCGTGGCAGGGGCAAAAATACGGTGGTGAACGTGCACCGGACGTTTATAATCTGATTTAATATGCGGCGCAGGTAGCCCCGTCGGCAGGAAGCATTCCGTCCGGCCAACGTATCTTGCTTATCCGTCGTACCGGGGTCCTGGTGGCCGAACAGAAGAACTCTCCACCCCACCGCCTCCCATTCCGATTCGCTAGGCCGATGTTACAGCAGGGCAGTACCACGGCTCTCTCAAGTTCAGGTAGGACGCCCACAAAAAAAACAACATTGTGTGCTCATTGAAAGATTTCGTGTTTGGTCTCTTCAACAAATCTCCACAGACCGGCCTCTCGAGCTGCGGACTTCACGGCCTCTACCTCCTCACTTGTCACAGCTCGGTTGATTTCTGAATACCTGATCTCTGTCGCCTTGCCCTTGCTCGTACCCTTCCCCACGTACGCTGCCGGCCGGTACTGCTCCATGATATGGACGTACGTGTCCTTGCCAACGTAGTTTGCTAAATACCTCATCAAATGCTTTCCTTCATCAGCGTATGTCGGCATGACCAGATGTCTGACCAGCAGTCCAGACTGTGCAATCCCGTTGGAACCCATTTTAAGGTCCCCGACCTGCCGGTGCATTATTTGTATACTCTCTTGTGATACGCCAGGGTAATCGATTGCCTTCAAGAGCCTCTTGGAAGCCAGACATGTTGCCAGCTTGAGATCTGCCAGGTAGATATCCACGAGTCCGTCCATGAGCGCCAGCGCTTCAGGAGTGTCATACGAAGAGGTATTGTAAATTATCGGAATCTTCAACCCGAGCGGGATCGCTGCAAGGACTGCCAGCGCGAGTTGTGGAACGACGTGCTCCGGCGTGACTGCATTAATATTGTGCACGTTCCCAGTCTCTGTCCCCCCCGGTTTTAGAAATTAGTATTTTGACGGCCGGTCAACCTTTACGAGCACTGGACGGAGGAACCCGTTCTATGGAGGTGCATGTGCCGTACCTTGGAGCTTGAGGAACCACCTGGCCAAATCCTCTGGTGTGAGGTCGAACCCTGCCCGCTTGTGAGAGATATCGTAGTTCTAAATCCGAGGGGCGATAACAATATAGCGGGTGAATATCAGATTTAAAATTTCACCCGGACCCTCGAGGGCACATGTGTGCATGGGGCGGTTTCACGAGGTTGGGGTCAAGGTAGTTTTACCTGACAGAACGAACAACGGAGACTGCACCCTATGGCCAGGGCACGCTGTTAGCTCTGGGGCATCTTGTGACGAATTCCAGGTTCCTTCCCAGAATCGTGCGACACGTGGAAGCTATACCGGAGAAGAAGACGCTTCCACTCCCGAAAGTTCCCTGGATACACGGCTCCTCCCCAAAGTGAGGTGCAATAGCTAGACGGATTTATAACGATTTGTCAGCGGTAGTCTTGTATTGGCGCTTCGCACCCCTGCGTATAAAACATATGCTGCAAATACGCCGGCAAATGCACGCAAAGTTTACGCATCACGCGCTGGGGAAAGCAACCTACTGGAAACTTTGACTTTTCCACCTACGAGACAATAGCCCGTTTCACCAGCTAGTCGATTGACATTGCATTTGCGAGGGCAGATATTGCATTTCCTCAGATGCTCGAAGGCTTCCTCTCGCTTCTGTGAAATTTGGGCGGCCGTCAGTAGCCTGTACCGAGGGATATATGAATCTAGCAAGAAGGCGCTGGGTATGTGGACTTTCCGGCGAGGGATGGCCGTTCGCGGGTTAGATGGCAGGGTCCGCTCTCTGATAATACGAGATGGAAACCGGAACATCTGGGGCCGTGACAGAAGGTATCTCTACCCGTGAACAGACACGCTGTACTAAGTCCCAAAGAGGGCTGGGAAGGAGGAAGAATCAAGGCAAGATACTTCCGGATAACCCGGACGACTGCACGGGGAGCACCTCGGCGCCTGTATTGCGATGTGTGTGCTGAGGTTTGGGGCCTCCTGGCAGAGCACCTCTGATATAGGATATTGGGTTTGCAGTGAACTGCACAGTATCCAACAAAAACAACGCGCTTAGGAAGGTGATGGTGCGAAACGCCGGCTGCAGGTCCACGCGATTCTCCAGGAAGGACACTGGTCCACGAAGCCAAGACCCAGAGAGTCCAGCTGGGCCCAAGTTAGATGATGGCGTTCAAGTTGAGTGAATCGAGGATAAACATATGCCATTAAACTTTGTTAGATGCGCATGCGCCGTGGCGCACATGTACGGCGAGCGACGCGTGAAAATGCGGAGTATCAGTACGCCATACAAGGCTATGTCCAATACAAGACTAGGCCGTTATCTTGGCCGCCGAGTACTTTAGGGAATTTATGGAATGGAAGAGCTTTCGTATACTATTGAATAACAGATGATGCTTGTGCACGGCGGATACATTCATCTGCATGCAGTGTAATTAAAATAGTCGGCTAGAATGGAGGATGGGGAAAATGGGTATCACTGTGCTAAATATTGATGAAAGTCTCGCCAGATGGGTGTGCAAACAGGGTCGTTGGGAGCAGCTCTATAAGAAATAATATGGCATCGGTTTCTTGGATGGCATCCCCCGTGAGTCTTGAGCGGCAGCCTCGAAGACCCTATACCGTCTCCCAGGGCCCCCTCTTTTCATCGAACCTCCCATATATGTGCTCGCCAGCCTTCTCGTATTTTCTCTGTTGAAAACCCCTTCCTCTCCTCCGCTTCTCAACACAGCATTTGAGTTATCCTCACCGAGCTCTAGAATTGCGGCAACATTACCGCATCGGTAGCAGTAGTTTGGAGCGGACCACACAGTTACAATGCTTGAATCAAACATTTCTTTGAAGCCCTCCATAACAAGCTGGTGCGCCCGGGCAATAAGTGTGAGGTTGTTTAAGTGGTTGAACTGTTTGACAATGTCTGAACCGAAGAGGAAGCCAGCCCCGCGTGGTGACAGACCCCAACCATCGATTTCTACAACTGTGTTAGCTTTGGGGATTGGTTCGGAGGTTTGTCTTTGGCATACCTTCAGGATCGCTCCATAACAAGTCGCACATTGCGCCGTCATGGGGAACCTCTTGTTTCCTATCGAGCAACCTGATTTTGTCGACCGAATCTATGAGAGGGCTCAATCCTCCGTGTACACACAAGACGGCACCCCCAGTGTTCGCCGGCGCGTTTGGAGTAGTGGTGCCCCTAGAGCTGCCGCTTGCTCCAGCCCCCGGGAAGCCGGTCAGCAAAGCACCCGCGGGGCCAGAGCTAGACAGATGTGGGAGAGCTGATGGTGTCAGGTTGGTGGAATTTATCATTCCAGCTTCTCTTCGTAACATTTGCCGCGTGACAACCCCACCAAGACCAATAACTTCGATTTCAACCTCGTCTTCCGCTTCTCGAATCTTTGTTTCAACGTCCTCACCGTCGGCCGACCGAGTGGGCTGAACAGATGTCCCAGCCCCAATTACCAGTGCGCCCAGGGCCAGATAGTCGAACACGTCGCAACAATACCGCCAGACATTTGCAGAGCCATATTTTCTTATGCATTCGTCGTAGAAGCCGTAGACAGTGGTGATCTGTCGCGATTCGTGGTTGCCTCGGATGAGAGTAATCCGGTCTGGGTATCGGACTTTGAGGCAGAGAAGAAGGAGGAAGGACTCGAGAGAGTAGAAGCCGCGGTCGACAAAGTCGCCTGTTTTGGTAGTCCTCCGTGTTAGTGTTGATACTCTAAATAGCAATTTTTTTCAAACTCGCGAAAGGGAAGTGCTATTTGATTCCATACCCATAAACAAGTAGTTCGTGTCTGGGCAATCACCACCAACTCTGAAGAGTTCCATCAAGTCATGGAATTGGCCATGAATATCACCGCAGATAGTAACCGGAGCGTCTACTATCTGTACGTTTGCTTCTTCTATGAGGATCTCGCGGGCTTTGAAGCAGATCTCACGGACTTGTAGTTCTGGTATTGGTCGACATTGCCGCAGCTGTTCAATTGCCCTGGTGGGCGGCGATTTCGAGTCAGGACAGGGTATACACGTGTGCGTAGGGTTGCAAAATACGAACTTGTCTAGATCACTCATTTAATGGGGATGGTGGCGAGGTTACGCCGATGAGGGGGGTTTTGCTCTATGTTAGGCGGCGACGCTTATCAGTCCAGTCGCGAGCTAGGACCTTCGTGTCGGGATGCTTGGGGGACTGTTTCCAGCAAGATTAGACGTCGCGAAGGGGTGTATCCAATGGCCTACGGTGATGCGATTAGGTCACTGATATCGGGTCGGCGGGTTTGCCTCGTTGTCTGTTGTCGTCGTCTGTTGTCGTCGTGCGATGGCGCGGGTGGAGCAAGCGGTGGAGGTTGAGGGCAGAAGAAGCAAAGGTTCCCTCGTTCGGTGCGCGACATCAGGCCAAGCTGCGTTGCCATTTTGGCTGCTGCCCGCTTAGTCAAGCAAGAACCAAACTTCAACACCCCTTCTAGATATCCAGTACTGCATCTTTACAATACACACACCTTATCAGAAAAGCCGAGAGCTGTAAGATGACAAGTATCCCTGGCCCCGAGAGGCGTTCAGCTCGTACTTGGTAGGCTCGCCCTAGGAGGCTGTTTTGCGAATATCAAAAGCACACACGCTACGGGGAGTGTACCTGGGATCTTTGCATGCATATGCACACCGAGATATACCATTTGGATCTCAGCCTTCGCACGGGGAACTACACGGGACATCTAAGGCTTTTGGAAATATACCGTTTACTCGGATTAAGCTGTTTAAAGAACCTTTGGTCTCGCTGCCGAGATGGACGCTATTCCCGAGGACCGGGATATCAAGGCTTTGAAGCATTCGAATCCCTTGCTCGATGATATCAACAAGCGCTTGCCTGAGCTTCTTTGGGACAGCAAAGATGGGCATAAGAAACTGCGACCGAGAATTAGGGTTGCAGACCATCGCCATATTTTGAGCAGAGTAAGTTTCCTAGCTTTCTTTGTCTCATATCCGGGGTTGCTGCTGCTGAAGGCCCTTGCGATAGTCTTTATATTGGTGACACGCAGTGCAGGGCGTCTGTTATTTTTTTTTGTTAAAGGCCGTTTTGAGTTTTGCTAATAACTGGGTTTTGTTTCCCCGGGGCATATATAGCTTGAGTCCTTTCAGGAGTTCCCCCAGCTCCTCGACCGGATTCTAGCAGGGTGTATGGAAAACCTAACGTCTGCATTCTGCACCTATCTTCTGACTGGATCGGACATTTCAACCTCCCCCTTTGATCCTGAAGATAGGACAACAGTGAACACTCTCACGGCTCTCGGACAACTGCTCTATGTGTGGATGAAGGCTAGGGGATCAAAGGTTATCCTTCGATTCCTCCAGAATGACCCGAAATGGCTCGAACCAATGCTCAAGGTTTTTGAAGAAACAGAGAAGCAGATTGCAAAGACAGACAATTCAGCTGATATCCTCGATGATGTGATTGAAGAAAAGTTAGGGGGAGCCCCTAAACCGAAGCAGAATGATCATATGGGGCTCCCATGGCATTTGCGATACGTGACATTGATGTGGATATCGCATCTTTTATACACTCCTTTCGACCTGGTCACCATTGCAGATGAACCAGCTACAAGCCCCCCTCTCCCGCTTGTGCAAGTCCCTTCTTTACCACCCGAAACGCCAGAAATCGCGAGAAGGATTTTGACAGTAGCCTGCTGCAACATTCACTTTGCAGGGAGGGACCGGGAAGGCGCATCTGCTGCAATTGTACGGCTTGTCGTTCGGAAAGATGTCCACGAATATCTCTTGGATTGGTTTGTTGACTGGGTTTCCGAGGTTGTAAATTGCTGTGTCAAAGGGACCACACGGGAGGACCAAAATGGCGTTTCCTACGTTTATATCCTTATGGGGCTGCTGGGCGCTCTTTCGGGCATATTTGCTTCCGGCGAGCGATCGATTGTTGGTCAGGGCGGGCTCCTGGATAAGGTCTACGAGGATGTTGTACGGCCTCTATATGCTGATGAATCTGGCTTGGTTGCTCAGAACGCCATGTTGCGAAAGACGCTGTGTCGACTCTTACGCAATCTTTCGTATCTCTATCTGCCGCCCCCCGGACAGGCAGAGTCAGAAGATGGCCCACCAGAGCAAGTAGAAGAAATGATTGACCAACTTCTTCGACTCCTCGACGACCGAGACTCATTAGTTCGTTATGCGGCGTCGAAATCGCTCAGCTTGATCGCCTTGCGGTTGACGGCCGCTGACCGGAGCCAAATCTTCGAAGCCATCATAGATCTGTATGACTCGGATGTGCTCTACCCCAACCGAGCTTTAACGAAGCTTGAACCCAAAGAACGACATAAGAAAGATCTCTCCCAGGTATCGGCACATCTTTGGCACGGATTGACTCTAACTGTTGCAACATTCCTTCGTTTCCATGCGGCCACTGTCCCAATGCTGCCTAAAGTTTTGGACTACATCCTGACAGCACTTGTGTTTGAACAAAGAAAGGCAACTTTTGCAGCTGGCGGGAATGTTCGGGATGCTGCCTGCTACGCAGCATGGAGTTTAGCCAGGAACTACAAAACCGAGGAGCTGCTGAGTGAAACACCCCTCCCGCCCCATCCAGGAACCACTACATTACCACAGCTGCTGGCACAAGAACTTGTCAATGCGGCTTGTCTCGACCCTATTGGGAATATCCGCCGTGGTGCCTCTGCTGCTCTCCAGGAGTTGGTGGGCAGGCATCCGAATATGATCAATGATGGAATAGCTTTGGTACAAGTTGTGGACTACTCGGCTGTGGCTCTCCGGAGCAGGGCTAGTACTGAAGTTGCGTCGGGAGCCTCTGTTCTTGGAGGAGCCTGCTACTGGGATGGACTTATCAATGGTCTAATTGACGATTGGAGAGGCATTGGCTTGCAGGACGCAGCGGGAAGAGTGATTGCAGCAAAGGGTATCGGGGCGCTGGCGAAGATTGGGATACTGGAGCTCAACAAACGTCATGAAGTCTGGGAAATTACAAGGAAGATCATAAAACGATACGGCGTGGGACCAACACTGGATATTGAAACCCGGCATGGTAGTTGGTATGCGCTAGCCGATATCGTGTTCACGCTGATATCTGAGCTGGAGGGAAGGGACCCGAGATTGCTAGCGGAGATCTTGGAGGAGATCAGGACTCAGACAAGCCTATTTGAAATATTCGACAATGTCAAAGCGAGGGACTTTGTCAATTCGGTCCTCAAACCTGAGATGACTTGTGAAGCAGCTGCGTACCTGGTTACAGCCTTAGCTGATGCCGCAAAGATACTGTTTGCACAAGGGTATGCGGATCTGCCCATTGCACAACTTAGACGATACCTTTGTGTCATTGACTCTGCTCTGGAGAGATGGGAGGAAAACGTTACTTCAATTGCTGTCTATGCTGCAGAGCGATTTTTCCTTCATATGAACGATAAGAACCGAGTCGAACTCGTCAAACTGTGGCTTGGGAAGTCGAAGGCGAGGACACGACGGATTCTGGTTGTCAAAGCCCTTGGGGCTGTATTCAGATTTTTCAAGAACGAGGAGGGGTCGGGGCTATCTGATATACAGCAGAACATAATCGATGGCCTCCTTATCGTCACAAGGTCGCCCCATATCGAAATGCGCGTGGCGGCACTGTCCGCTTTCGCTGATGGCATCTTTCCAGAAGGAGGCGAGTTCTCTCTGCCACACGCTCGCATTTCGTTTGATACTAACAGCCGCGTAGTCATCAACCCACTCATCCTCCAAGCAATCCTTAGGTCCCTTGTTGACTATTCTGTTGACTCCCGCGGAGATGTAGGCTCATGGGGGCGCATCGAAGCTATCCGTGCGGTCCTATCGCTCCATGCCGTCCAACCCATTGATATCAACTCATCCGATACTACAATCTCTAGCATATTGCATAAGATTATAGGACTCTCAGCTGAAAAACTGGATAGGGTACGCCTAAAGGCGTGTGATGCAATATGGAAGATCACTTCTCAGGAGCCTCGCTGGGCAGGCGGAATATTCGACGGTATTGTTCCGGAATCCAGCTTTTGGGTAAACTCGGATGAATATTTCGAAACTATCGTAAGAATGCTAGGGCACAAGCCTATTCTGGAGCCGTTACTGGAGGGATATGCGACCAGCGCAGGAGCAGGATCGGATAGCGTGATGAGATCAAGCAATCGGGCAATGCAGAAGTACTTGAGTGGATTGCCATCATACCCTGGTCAAGATGGGGGGATTGCTCTCAGCGATCTTGCGCAGTCATGGATGGTCATAGTTGAGAAATCAATGAAAGCGGGCGATGACAGAGTTGTAGTTCCTGCCTTGTCTATGCTGGGTGGTTGGTTTGAGAGTGGTCTTCTGCAGCGGCTGGAAGTGGGACCGTTTAGGTTCGTAGACATCTCCGAGGGCGAATTGCGATCTGTGGCGACTGATTCTTAGCAAATGCTATGACAGATTTCAAGATGTATTCTCGCTTACGCAGAAAGCCCACTTTAAGACTGCAAATGTCGCAAAGTTGGCCGGGGCGATAAAGATTTATAACGGCCTAGCATCGGTCCAATCGGTGCGAACCTTATCAATTAAAAAGTTGGTTAGCATGCTTCTGCACCCGTTTCCGAAGGTAAGCTCCAACCTCTTTTTATGTTATCTACGGACAGAATACCAGCCTCTCCTGGGTCGTACCGGAGAAAGGAAACAGGGTGAATGTCTTTTTGCCTCTTTGCCCTTGTTGTCCGCTATCTTATCAACAAAACGACGTCCGCGGAGAAACAATTCAACTAATAATTCAACCCCATGTGGGGGATTCTTCGCGGCAACAGATACGCACAACGGTTTCCGAAACTTTGTATTTGATAATATCTCTGGAGGGTGATCAAGAAGAGGCCGAACTGCTGCTCACGGAGACGAATTGGGCCGACCAACCAAAGGAGTTGAAGGGCGTTGTCGATGAAGTCAGGACAGCACTTGCGTTATAACATATCTCCGAGGAAATCAATTAGATGAATATAACATTTGGTATATGAGTGGCAGCCGCAGCGGCGCGGCCTGACAAAGTATGCGGTACTGAAATAAGTCTAGCTTGTTCAAGTATCAATGTTTAATTCTCCTCGAGCGCTCGCTGCTACCCCTGTCAAAAAGTTACACGATAGACCGCTAACATTACATCAAATGGTTTTGTTCGTACACGTGCTCCAGAAAAATTCGTCAGATTAGAATTTCTAGGAAGCTTGTCATATAAATTCCGTGGTAACAATTGCACTTCAACGGCCACCGATCTGCCCTTTCGGGATTGGCCTAATCCACACAACCACAAGGTTCATGGCAATCATAACAGCTCCGATGATATAAAACACTTTTGGATAGTTGCTCCCGTTGTACCTGAATATGATTGCAAAAACGATACCACCGAGGTTTCCGAATGCCCCCACAAGCCCAGAAAGGATGCCGTTAGCGTGTGGATGAACGTGTGGCACTAGTGAAAAACTGGATCCGTTGGCCATTTCCATCGGGATGGCGAGTAGTGCTATCAATCCCACAAGTGTGGGACGGTGATGGGGGTCCATAACTCCGATAATGATGGCAAATACTCCCGCAAGCACGTTGAGGCCCGTGTTCCACAACTTCTTCCACCAGAGGGAGTGAGTGTGGTGGTAGATGACATCGGAGAGAATCCCACCCAGTGGCCGCGTGACTACGTTAAGGAGGCCAAACATGGCGGCCCAATTTGCAGCACCGGTTTGGCCAAGTGCTGGGAAGTTCCTCAGATAATAAGCGCCTAGGATCGAGTTGATAGCCAACTCAGCGCCAAAGCTGTTGAAGTAGCCAAAGCAAAGGTTGAGGGTCTCTAGAGAGAGGACTACTGGCAGTGCCTCCCTCCAGGTCGGGGTTTGAATGATTTCGTGAGAGGCGATGACGACGGCATCGGACTGGCTATTGGAGACAGTTTCAAGGTCGCCCTTGCTATTGGATACTGAGCTCCGTCGACTGGTCTCGGATGGCTTTTTGGGCTCGGGCGCAACAACGATGGCTACATTTCCAACTTCACCTTCGGTGATAGTATCGATGCTGTTGACAAGACCGCGATTCTTCCATGGGCCATTCGGAGTATCATCGCCAAAAGCCAAGATTGCAAATGCCATAGCAAGAATCAGAATCCCGGGAACAACATAAGACACTCTCCAGGCGACGTGAGAGGAAAGGCCTCTGTCGTGAACTAGGGAGTCGTAGATAGCAGGCATAACAAAGTACGTGATGCCACCGCCGGCGTTTCCGATGCCTGCAGTGATGGCGTTCGCAGTGCCGACAACGTTCTTGTCAAAGAATCCGGTTGACCATACCTGGCATGGAACAAAGGAGCCGCCTAGGATACCGATGAAAAACCGGATAACCATGACGCCGGATGCATTCTGGACGGTGCCCGCCAGGAAAGTAGGGATAGCACCCAGAATCAGGGTTCCAGCAAATACATATCGAGGGCCATACTTGTCGCAAAGTGGCCCAACAATGAGGCGGACTAACAAAGTTGCGCTGAGGGCTATGACATTGGAGTTTGCAATCTCCGCAGGGGAGAGGTGCAAGTCCTTCTTGATGCTGACAGAGAGCAATGGCGAGAAGGCGTACCATGAGAGGAACGCAATCATGAAGCCAAAGGTACTGAACCACAAAGTCCGTCCATATTTGTTTACCTATTTGATCGTGTTAGCCTCCCACAGCCGCGGGTTTGACGACGGGGAAAGGGACTCACGGGATTGAAATATGGTATAGTTCTCGCCTTGTTGTTGATTGGGTTGACTTCAGGTGCACTGAACCAGGTTTTTACTGAAGATGCCATTTCAGCAGAGAATGGCCCGAGATTCGGGGCTCGAAGAGTTCCGAGGATCTAATGGGCCTATTTCGGATTGTAGTCCAATATGCTAGGCTTCGTATGATTCTCGAACAATCTCTGACCAAGCCGGAAGGGAAAAAAAAGATAGACAGTCCGAGCAAGATTCTTATATGCAATTGCAATGACAGCGAGGGACGTCTACATTCAATTGAGATTAGTACGAGAACCAACCAGCTCCGAAGCAACCACAGACACGGGTGCCCGGAGTATATCTCCAGACCCTTTCAGGGCACTGCTGATAAGAATGGGGGTTTGTAGAGCAGGTTTCTGGAAAGGGCTCTGTTGATTCCTCGGAGATTCGAAAGTGGGATGAGTAAAACTCTTCGTCCCAAGATCCCGGGAGTGTGCATTTCCACGGAGAGTCAGGAGGGCGCGAGAGACCTTACCGGCGGACACGCAGATTAAACGACAAGCTGTATAAGGGAGTTTCGAGTTGGCATGTCGCGACAGGCAGCTAATAGTTCATGCGAGTGACCGGGGATTGCATTCGTCAGAGGAAGGGGAGCCTGGCTCGAAGGAGGAACTGCAGGCGCGTGTACCGGGATAGCGGGCAGGATCGAGTGCTGCTAGGCTATCGGGAGAGTGTTTTCGTGCGACGGACGGTTATCGTCTGCTGGGACCTTATCGCCTCCAGACCCACAGCGTTTGTATAGGATGACTGGCCGTGGACGCGGCAGTGAGGCTGGCGAGGAAAGGATTGGTTGGTAGTGGCTGGGCGGTCCCTCGACTGGAGGCCCCCACGCCATTCTCGCCAGCGATGAAAGTGGGGGATGCGAACGGGCTGCCGCTTCGGGAGGTTGTGAAGGCTCTTTGGCTGGGCCGGTTTGATTATGAGACAAGGTGGTTGAGGCTGTTGGAGATGGGGGTTCCTGTTGGCGGGTTCCTGGTCTTCGAGCTATAAAGAGAGCGGGTAAGTGGTGACCGAGGATGACGTTGGGCCGACCCGGGACGGACTGATTGCTCGCGTGTCAAGGTTACTAGCTGTTGGTCTCGGGGGCGCCAAAGGATTGAAGCCATCCAGGGTTCCGAACCGCTAAGCGGGCGAGGGACAGTGGTGGTGGTACTTGGAATCGCGAGAGAACGGTGGTTTGTCTCGGAGGCAAACGTGGAGGGCATGCGGTGTGTTGGATTGTGTTGTCAGCCGCAACACACGACGTCGAGAGGCCCCGATGGGCTTCGCCGGGTCCGTTTCGGTGGAGGGCGTCTATAAGAGCCAGTCGCTGGCGGACAATGTGAGTCTCCAGGCCATCGCGAAGATTCGTCTCAAACTGCGAAGCGTCAATTCAAAGCCACCACCAACCGACAGTCCGCCCGCGTGTCCCAGCTCGCAGTTGTCAGCTGTTTGCCCACATGTCGAATTACCAGAGCTGGCATGGCACCAGGGAGAACTCTGGTTTACGAGACCAGAGCTAACCTGCTCTGGTCCGGCGGCTTGACCCCCCCGCCACTGGAAGATAAATCGTCCACCGGACAAGAAAAAGGAACTCGGGCGTGTCGATGGGGCAGCCGTGGCCCCTACATTATCTTTTCTCGCTTGCTTGATTCCTCGGAGATGCTGCGAACCTGCAAATGCAAACCAGAAATCCGTAGATTAGTCGAGGCCTGGTTTGCTTGGATGCCCTCTGCTCTCGCTGGATAAGTCAGTCGTTGACGTTCTCCACCGGCTTACGGGAACGACGTCGGGACGGGCCTGCTGTGTATTTTTTAATTTTTTTTCTTTTCCTCGTCAAGATGGCTCATGGTCTAAAGCATCTGAAGACCGAAGAGGGGGAAGAGAGCACCAATCTCCAATTTTCCGCCGACGAACACGAACCTTTGGGACCAACCTCTACTACCACCGCCGTGACGCCCTCCGCCACGCCCGCCACGCTGCCCGATCGCTCCTCTTTCACGCCGCCATCAAGGAAAAAGGACGACGACCCTAATCGCAAGCGTCGGAAAGTTGTTAGCAGCGCATGTTTGGCGTGCCGCAAGCGAAAGTCGAAGGTTTGTCGGCATCCTCCCCGCGCTCTGGCTTCAAGGTGCCAATCTTGTTGTGTATGCCCGACGTTGCATGGTCTCGTCGTTATCCATTTTCATAACTTAATTAGTACCTCGCAAAGTGCTAATGTTCTTGTTCTTTTGACGCCCAACTTAGTGCGATGGAAAGCAGCCGGCCTGCGCGGCCTGCGCGTCAGTATACCTCACAGATTGCATATATGACCCATCGTCAGATCACAGGCGGAAGGGTGTGTACAAGAAGGACATTGACAACCTCAAAACCCGCAACTCGACATTACAAACCCTTATCCAGGCCATCCTGAACTACCCCGAGGATAAAGTGCTTCAGTTAGTCTACGACATCCGGAACTGCGAAAGTCTAGACGATGTCGCCGCGAAAATCATGACCCAGGCGGCCGATGAGAGCGACGATGAGTCGGACCTGGAAGACCGAAAACAATGGGACGACACACTTTCAGATTCTCCACCATGTTTGGAGTCCGATATAGCTGAGAAGATTGGGGCGTTAAGTATGGATTCGCAGGGCCAGGTGAAGTTCATAGGCGCCACAACAAGCCTGAGCTTGTTGCCGATGGGTATGGCTAGCAGCGCCATGACAGGTGATTTGGCCGCCTTGCCCGCGGATCCGGTCTTGAGAGACCAGGACCCAATGACCTCATGGACCGAAGTAACAAAGGACAGAAGCTTGATTGTTCATTTGATGAATATGTACTTCACGTGGCATTACCCGTACTTCACGACCCTGTCGAAACGGCTCTTCTTCATCGACTTTCTTAGGGGCAACCCCGGCAGGAACTCTCAGCAGAGTAAAACGTCACACTGCACACCACTGCTTGTAAATGCGATGCTTGCCCTGGGCTGCCACTTCACTGTTGTCCCCGGGTCAAGACGAAATCCTTCCAAACCGGAGACTGCCGGTGACCACTTCTTTCAAGAGGCCAAACGGCTGATAATGGAAAATGACGAGCATGAGCACCCCAGACTAGCCACTACTCAAGCCCTTGCCCTGATGTCTGTTCGAGAGGCCGGATGTGGCCGCGAAGCTCGTGGTTGGGTGTATAGGTAAGAATCCCGAGTGCAGGTGTTCAGACTGTAGCTGTTGCTAACGAGAAGTAGTGGAATGAGCTTCCGGATGGCTTGCGATCTGGGGCTCCAATGGAATCCTGATGGACTATCTGGTATGAGTGATGAGGAAATCGATGCCCGCAAAGTCACCTTCTGGGGTTGCTTCCTCTTCGATAAGTATGATTAATACAAGCCAGCCCTTCCCAAATGTGGCCGGTACCGACTTTCTAACGGTTGTGAACAAGGTGCTGGAGTAACTATACTGGAAGACTACCCCAACTCCCGAGCTCATCCGCCACAACACCAAAATACGACGTTTTCCCTGATGAGGACTCCGAGCTATGGACCCCGTACACCGACAACGGTTTGGCGTCGGAGCTATCGCAGCCCGGAAGAACAAGAGCTGTCGCCTTGCAGCTGATCGGCCTCTGCGAGATCAGCAATGATATCTTGTTAGGCTTTTACCAGCCGGTAAGAGGAGGAGCAACCAAAGAGTCGAAGCTAGGGAAGGGCAAGAGCGGGAAAGATATTGAGATGAAGAAAATGCTGGAGCTGTACAATCGGTTGGAAAAGTGGAACGAAAAGCTCCCAGCCGAAATGGCCGCTAGGGAAGGCGCTCTGATGAGCGTGCTCGTTATGCAGTAAGTCGTTTGGATGCACCTGTTGGGTCCCGAGCATCGCAGGCACTCTGTAGCTGACCCGGGTGCTCGCATTAGCATGTTTGGACAGCTTCTGTATTTGCTGCTGTTCCGACCGTTTCTCAGCGCCAACAATTCTGGGTCAGCATCGTTCCCAGCCAACATATCACCCAAGAGGATTTGCATCAACGCATCCACTGCCATATCAAAGATCCTGCGCATGTACAGACAGACGTACGGCCTCAAACAAATACCCAACATTGTCGTCTACATGGTCTTATCCGCCTGTACCATCCACCTGATGAACATGCCGGCCAAGACTGCAAAGCGCGACATTGTTCAAGGGATCAAATGCCTTGAGGGAATTGCGGAGTATTGGCTATGCGCTAAGAGGGCGCTGATAATCCTCAAAGTTCTGTCTTTGAAGTACTCCATAGAGCTCACTGACGAGGCCGAGATAGTCCTCTCGCGGATTGATACTTCTGGAGAGATGTTTGGGTTTTCGCGGAAGGATCTATTCGGGCCCAGCCCCAGCCAGAAATTAGATTCTTCTCAGAATCGACGATCCCCTGCCCGTGTTCCCGTGCTCGGTGCACCACCTTTGATGCAGGGGCACGCAATGTCGCTGGCTGCTGGCGCTCCTGCCACGTCCACCGCTGCCATGATGGGACTTCCAGCGAACACGAAAGGCCCCACGTCAGCGACGAATGTCGAATTTGGCAGTCCTTTCCTCAACTCGGGTGCCTCGCTCATTGTATCCCCGTCCAACTCGATGTTGCAGCCGGCAGCGCCAATAGCGCCTCAAGTGTCGGCGTCGAGCTTGTTCACGCCGTATTTCGACCCCGGAGTTAATTCTTCATCGAATTCGTATGGCCGAAGGTCCCAAGAGCCACCAGCTAGTGGTACACCGAATACGGCGACTGCTGCTATCAGCATGCCTCAAAACAGCAGTAGCAGCAACGGGAGTAGCCCGAATATGTTTGCTGCTACGTTCGGGCCGATGGAAGAACAGCCTCAAGACTGGTGGCTCAGGGACCAAAACGAGCTCGCTCAAGACTTCGGTAGCTGGGACTTTTCGTCCGCGTCTGGCGGCACCATAAGTCCTGAGCCAACTTTCGAGGAGCGGTATTCGCCGCCACCGCCACCGCCCATGCCTTCAAATTTGCAAACATATGTGCAGCAGGTGCAAACAACTGCACCACAGCAGCCGTCGACTTTCGGAACAGCCAGTGGTTTTGACGGGATGATGTATTGGCAGTCGTAGTCTCGTTGCAATTGATGGACATGCGTGCTTTGTATTTCTGGAAATTCGCTTGCGAAGTATATGTTGCCCAATTGGTGTTGAAGTATGGTTCTTTCTATATACAGTCGGTCTGGGTTTGCGGGTGGCGCTTCTAGGGTGTTCTGAGTGTCGGACACGCATCTGATGGGTTGTGTTTTATATGTTGCGCGGATGTGTGACCGTGGCTGGCTTTCGAAAAGGCCATTATAAAATTCTAAAATCGGGCCCTGGGAATTTGTGATGCTGTTCGTTCCGGTTCAAGCCAGATCCAACCTGATGCTCCAAGACGTTTTATATTCTATACACAAGTATATTCTTGTGACGTTTCTGTTCGCGCACTAGGCATTAATTGAGCGATTGGCTCCAGGTCGACAATTAGCATGTGCAGGTTCCTGGGCGCACACGGTGCATTACGATTTGGTACTTACCAATATCTATCTGGGATATTGGATTATATATAAGGAAAAAAGATATAAATTGCCAAAGGCTACCGCAGAGTTTTTCAGATGGAACCAGCCCGCTCCTGCGTGTGGACGCCCCTCTGTATATATTCGCATGTGTATATGTCTGCAGCCACGGATACACGAAATACTCAATTTCAACGAGGTATAAATTGGTTCTACGTCAGTGGTGCAATAAGGCTGGGCGGCCGCCATCCGCGGAAATACCTTATCGGCGGAAGTACCGACTGAAGATTTATTTCATTTGCCATACCGTCTTGTCACAGAAATGGACACTGGGAGCGGTGTATTACCTAAAAGACCGCGGGGCCTTGCCGTTTTGGGGTTTTTGTGTGTCACGAAAACCAACCCAAGCGGACGACAAGACCCAACGCGCAGCAGGCGCGCTTCCAGCCAAAGTTTCTCCGTGGAGATATAAACTTGGGAGGTCGTCGGCGTCGCAAGGTCGCGTCTGCTTGGTTGGAGGCTAGTCGCGGCGCGGCGATAATAACGGTATATGCCCTATAGATCTCGGGCACCCCGACTCGGATGTCGGTAGAGTGGACCTCCCGAGGTGGGTATAGTCTGCGCCGCGTGCTTGTCCGATTCCAGTAAACGTGTATTTGTAAGTACTCGAGTACTTGCTTGCTTAAGAAAGCACTTAAGCAAGTGCTATATATGGTTAAGAACTCGAGTACTTCAAGTACTTGTAATTTACAGTTTGTCTATAAGGGTACACGGGTGGAGCCAAAGTACTAATCCGTGAGCTGGTGATATCAACATTGTATCACCGCTTCGGATTTGTGCAAAGCGACATTCCAAGGCTACTCAAATCCCTCCCATCCGCTATCACTTCCATCGTCGCTTCCGTCGGCGTGTGCTCTACTCCTTTTCTTGCTGGCATCGATCGCTGCCTTCCGTCTTGCCTCGAGCTTTCGATCGTAGCCACTCTTGGTACTGATTCTGCTCTTTCTCCCGTCTTTTCCTGATGTACCAGTCCCTGCCCTCCTCTCCTTGACACCCCTCTTCTTCAGCTCCTTCTTGTCCTCTTTGCTCGTCTTCGGCAAGCTTTCCAGCATCCACTTCTGTATCCCCTCGCCTCCGCCGCTTTTTTCCATCACCCCTACGATTCCGCGCACGTATTTGACGTCTTCCTCGGTATAGTATGTCACTGCCACTCCACCTTCCCTGCCGGCCCGGCCCGTCCTGCCAACCCGGTGGATGTAGCTAGCCACGCTTGTGGGGATGTCGTAGTTGATAACGAGGTTTACGCCGCGGAAGTCCATTCCTCGCGACAGCAGGTCCGTGGTGATCAGGACCCAGATCTCGCCAGCGCGGAAAGAATCGATCACCTTGGTCCTGGCAGTTTCAGACAGATTTGAGTGAAGTACTGCGATGCGATTGGGTGTCGGTAGATCATATGCAATCTCCGCGTACAGTGCTTGCGCGCGAGGGACTGTCTGTAAGAAGATCAGGCATGGAGTTTTCAGCGATGTGTTAAAGAGCTGGCGGAGTGCCATGAGCTTGCCGCGTTCGGAGGCGGTATATGTGATTGTCTGGCGGATGGTTGGCAGTGAGCTATCTTTGATTCCTGCAATCAGGCGCACAAGCTTGCGCGGCTTTGTAGCGTTGAGCGCGGAAGGGTGGGAAGATATAAGATTTGTGGCCAAGGTCTCGGAGCTAGAAGGCATTGTAGCAGACCAGAAAGAGAACAACAGGGAGCGGCAAGTCAAGTGGGAAATTATGGAGGTAGTCTGGGAGAGAAAAAGTTCATCGAGGAGAACATCGGCCTCGTCGAGAATGATACGAGTGACATTGGACACGTCAAACATATCCGGGCAGAGCTGGATGGCGTGGAGAAGAAGGAGTGGAGTTGCAACCATAATCTCGGACTTGATAGCGATTCCTTTTGGGGAACTACTGTCTGGCCCAGCAGTAGTCGTGTTATCATCCGATTCAATATCGCTCTGTTCTGCCTCGTCATCGCTGTCTTCTTCATCGTCTTCCTCGTCTTCCACGCTGGAGTCCTTGGGCTTTCTTCGTTCTTTGGGTATCAGCGACTTTTTCATCCCAATTACCTTAAGCCCTGTTCCCAATAATAGCTTCCTGAACTCGTTGACGATCTGGTCAGCCAGTTCTCGGGTGGGAGAAAGAACTATAGCCCTGATTCCCTTCTTGTATTGGTCCCCCTCATCGTGTTTTGCCTGCAGTAATTGGTTTATAGCGGGGATTGCGTATGCTAAAGTCTTCCCCGACCCTGTCGGAGCGACGCTCATCAGATCTATGTCGCAATCGCTCAGTTCGGGCACGGCGCCATGCTTTTCATCCAGCAGAAGCGGCATGCTGCCCATCTGGACCTCCGTTGGAGTGGAGAAGCCTTGCACCAGTATGTTTTCATATAGGCGTTTCGAGATGTTGTAATGTGTCCGTAATTCTTCGAATGATTGAAGCGGGATGGGAAATATTTGGCTGAGTTTCGGTGGTGGTTTTGGGGCAGTTTTTGACTCGTCTTCGGTTTCCTTCTTGTGCTTCTTGGGTTTCTTGCTTTTGCCTTCCCTCAAGGCAGGCGCCTTTGCTTCCTCTGGATCGTCCGCCTGAGATGGCCCGGCTGTCGCGAGGATGGTGTATTTCAATTTATGCTGTCTCAGGACGGACCTGATCTCCACAGGGTCACTGATAGTGTCGCTCTCTCTTGCATCGACCGCACTCTCTCCTTCCCCGGTATCGCGGTGCTTCCGCTTTTTGCTCTCGTCCTCCCTGTCATGCTTGCTGACGTCTTCGTCCGGCTGCGTGCCAGCATTGGTGAGGGTAGGTACGGCGGTGGGTGCCACAACGCTTGCACCAGTGGAGGAGCGTTTCCTCTTTCGCTTCCTAGAGGTAGAGGTTGGTTTCGCATCTATCGCGGAGGCCTCCGTAGCTGACGGCGCAGGTTTTGGGGGCGCTGTCGCCTTTGACACCGAGGTTGAGCGCGCAAGCAGGCGCAGGATGCTGGACATGTTGTAGATATGTCTCTTCGCGGTAGACGGGCGCAACAACTCTGTTATCAGATGCTTGTCGGCCGTGGGCTATATGCCATCGTGGTGGTGGTGGCGGCGTCGTCGTCGACCGATGGTTGGTGGTTGGTGGTTGAGCGTCTGGGGTCGCTCATCAAGACGAATTTATATTTGCGCACCGCCACAGCAGAGCTCCCTCGAAAACCACCATCGCCAGAACCCCGAACCTCACATCGACGGGAAGACGACGCCGTCAATCGAGTCAATTGGCCCTTCTGGATCCCGCCTCATCGCGTGCCTGGAACTATCTACCGCCTCTGCCGGGTTCTCTGCTGTCAGAGCATCTAATTCACGCACCAGCCACAGCTTCGGCCGTCGGGGAAATTTTTTTCGTCTCGGAACGTTATAAGTTAACGTGTTCGGCACAAAGGAGACCTATCGACATTCCAAGACTCCATCCATTCGACTTGCTTCAACCGCTTTCCGTCACCGACGCCCTTGGCCTCACCTCTCCCCTCCGCTTTGTCGCTGTCGGCCTGTCACGATGTCCTCTCTGATGTTCCGGCCCCTCGCCCGGAGGCACCACCAAATCGTCCGTTCGACCCTCCGACGGTACGCGAGCGATGCCGCCAAACCAACAGCGGAATCCGCTGCATCGACGGCATCGGCTGCTGCTAAGGCACAGGAGACTGCCGCCAATGTCGCCGCGAAAGCACAGGATCTGTTCAACAAGGGAGTAGCGGCTGCCGGCCCCGTGGCCGCCAAGTTGGGAGACAGTATCAACAAGGCACCAGCCGGTGGGAATAAGATTGTTGGTGCTATCCAAAGTATGTCACGCTGGGCAATTGCTCTTCTCACGCCTGGTTTGTGCGGGGTACTGTGCAGATAGGCTTCAATGGGATAGGATGCAGGTGCTAATGGCATGTTGGATGACGATGCAGGAACAATTCCTCAAGTGGTCTACTACTCCAAGGTTGCCGCCGAGCTGGGAAAGCACATCTGGAACGGTCGGCAAATGAGCCCTCCGTGAGTAAAGTTTACACAAGCCGTATAGTAAACATTCGAGTTTTGCTGACTTTTGCGGTCGGCGGGGGACAGATCGTTAGAGAGCTTCCAGAGTTTCTATCGCCCTTATGTCGGACCCTTCCTCAACCCGGCCAACTGGCTGGGCCAGATCAAGTCCATCCGCCCGAGGATATCGACTCTGCCAGACCCAGAGACGGCTTTGAATAGCGTGCGGGCGATTCCGACCCAGAGTCTGTCACAGTATGCGATAGTGGCGGCGGAGTGCGTCGGCTTCTTCACCGTCGGCACGATGATTGGCAAGAGAAAGATTGTGGGCTACCGCGGCGGGGTTCGGGAGCATCATTAGAGGCCGCATGCCGAGTGAGACCTCCAAGTGTGCGTCCTGGTGCACTCGAGTCGGGATGCGTTCGTGGCTCACAGGTGTATTTCGCACTGGGCGTCCAGATATAAAATCGCCGGGACACATGTGCGAAGAACAATTACTATATCACTCTCATCACCACCATACTTTCGTTTGGCCGGGCGAAATGCAGCCCGTCCGGTTTCGTACATAGTCTTCTTGTCCTAAAAAAAGCTCCCCATTGACGGCTTTCCCATAAGTTTCTTGTTGATATGTGCCCTCCCTCCCTCGTCCTTGGACTCCTGTAAGATATTCCCAAAACAATACTTATAGAGTTTTCTTTTCTCCGTCATGTGCCCCGCCGCCTCGGACTGTCGAAAGAGGCAAGCTCGCGTGGCCGGCCGTTCACATGGCGGAAAACTGACCGCGGCATTGTTCCGGCGAACCGGCTTCTGCTTCTGTCTGCCTTCTTCGCTTCCCCAGATTCAACTTCTTCTCTGCCCCGGCGCGCCGCATAAAATTTAAAACTCCGCTGTTTCCCCGTATATCTCACCACCTCGCGAGCATCCTCCTTCCAGCCGGTGAACACACATAGACGACTGCGCTTTTCGGGCCGTCCGCTGAACTCGGACTGGGCAGAATGCGCTGAACCACAGTGCGCACCGGACGCCCATCGAAGACACCAGCAAGCTGACCGGACGGTAACTTTGATCCGGACATTTCCCCCCCCCTTCTTTGCCGGCGGTTCGACTTCAAACGCACTGAGTCCGAGAGGGACGTCCTGCGAGGTTACATATCCGACTGCTCTCTCCAGAAGAAGAAGCGCGCCATAGACCGACGTCATGGCCGCGCAATCAACTCTCCGCACGAGGTTGTCCAAGCTCCTGGCCGGGTACTTGAGCCTGCTCGCCAAAACCCCGCGCTCCAAGCGCCTCATCGCTGCGGCCGTTCTCTGCGCAGCCATCGTCGCGGGCTATGACAGGCGGCGGCGGTGGCGCCAGCAGGAGGACGAGCAGAAGCGCGGCCGCGATCTGGTCCGGCGCAACTCCGGGATATTGGGCAAGGACGGCAGTTACATCATTTACGTTCCACACCCGCGGTATGGCACCACCAAGGTTGTCATCCGGCCGACGAAGAAGACGACCTTTGACGCCCACCGACGGTTGTTCCTCGGTGGACCCCGTGGGCGGGGACAGCATGGTGCGTTCTCGATCCCCGTTTGATATCTATGTATGGCTGCCAGTTGCTCTGCTCTGTGTCTAACATCTGTCTCCTACGTCTTACAGCAGCGGGGACACCTCCCCCGAATACAAAGCCCGGCCTGAACCTCGCCTTCCTCCACCAGTTCCTTTCCCTGCTCTCCATCGCCTTGCCGCGCTTAGATTCCCGCGGAACTTTACTGTTGATGCTGCACACGTTCGCCCTCGTGTCGCGCACCTATCTTTCCCTTATCATTGCCCGGCTAGACGGTAGCATTGTGCGCGACCTGGTTGCGGGTAACGGCAAGGCCTTCTCTCTGGGGATCCTGAAATGGCTTGGAGTTGGCGCGGTGGCCAGTTACACCAATGCCGGGATCAAGTACCTGCAGTCCAAGATCTCCATCGAGTTCCGCACGCGCCTGACCCGCTACATCCACGATTTGTACCTCAACGACCGACTGGGATACTACAAGCTCACGAATTTGGATGGCGGCGTCGGCACCGGCGCCGACCAGTTCATCACGACGGATTTGACCCGCTTCTGCGACGAAGCCGCCGCAATCTACTCGTCCCTAGGCAAACCTTTCCTCGACCTAGTTGTCTTCAACTGGCAGCTGATGCAAAGCCTCGGATTGGCCGGTGTGACTGGCCTGCTCAGCAACTACTTCCTCACCGCCTACATTCTCAAAAAGTACTCACCACCCTTCGGAAAGCTTGCGGCCGTGCAAGCCAAGAAGGAGGGCGAGTTCCGCGCCCTGCACTCTCGCCTGATCACCAACGCCGAGGAGATTGCCTTCTACGGCGGCTCCGAGATGGAAGGCGTGTACTTGCACCGTGGGTTTGGCGAGCTCAAGACCTGGATGGAGAACATCTACAGCATGAAGATCCGCTACAACATGCTCGAAGACTTCATCCTCAAGTACTCCTGGTCGGCCTTCGGGTTTGTCATCACCTCCCTGCCTGTATTCATGCCCGCCTGGGCTGGCCTGGGCGGCCTGTTGGAGCTCGCTGCAAACAAAGACGGCGCCCCATCCGCGGACACCGACCGTCGCCGCGGCGAAGACCGAATGAAGGGCTTCATCACCAACAAGCGTCTGATGCTTAGCTTGGCGGACGCCGGCGGACGGATGATGTACAGCTTCAAGGACCTCAGCGAGCTTGCCGGCTACACCTCGCGCGTATACACGCTAATCTCGACGTTGCACCGAGTGCATTCCAACGCTTACCCGGCCTCCTCGCGGACGCAGCCAGAGCTGTATTCGCTGTCGGACGTGCAGGGGACAATCCACCGCGGCTTCGACGGCGTCCGTTTGGAGGGTGTCCCCATCGTTGCGCCGGGTCTGTACCCGCGCGGCGGCGAGGAGATTGTTGAGGACCTGTCCGTCACCGTGAAGGAGGGCGAGCACCTACTCGTCATTGGGCCGAACGGGTCCGGCAAGAGCAGCGTCGCCCGCGTGGTTGCCGGTCTCTGGCCCGTGTTCCGTGGCCTGGTGAGTCTGCCGCGCAATCGCGGCCAGGATGGCATCATGTTCCTCCCGCAGCGGACGTACCTGTCCATGGGCACGTTGCGCGACCAGGTCATCTACCCGCACACGGAGATGGAGATGCGCACCTCGACCAAGAACGATGCGGAGCTGCAGCGTGTTTTGGAGGCCGTGCGCCTGGGCTATTTGAGAGACCGCGAGGGCGGGTGGGACACGCAGAAGGATTGGTCGAATGTTTTGAGCGGTGGTGAGAGGCAGCGGATGGCGTTTGCGCGGCTGCTGTACCATGAGCCTAAATACGCGTTTGTGGACGAGGGTACAAGCGCCGTCAGCAGTGATGTTGAGGGTCTCTTGTACGAAACCGCAAAGCAGAGAGGAATTAGTAAGTGGTCGCTTTTATTTGAATTTGGGAGCTATCCTCCTCCTCCCCCGTTGTATGCTTTCGAATGTCCTGCTGACTGTGGATCGGTTGCACTAGCTCTCATCACGATATCCACCCGCGCGCAGTTGAAGAAATACCACACCTACCAGCTACGCCTTGGCATGGGTGAGTACGGCTCAGGATGGGAGTTTGACCGCATCGGTGCTGAGCGCGAGCGGATGAGCATCGAGAAGGAAATCAAGGACCTCGAGGAGAAGCTCGCCAAAGTCGAACAAATGGAAGCACGAAGAGTCGAGATTGAGAGGGAACTCAAGAACGTGCTCGTTGAGGGTGGTGATTTGGGACCTGCGGACAATGCGCAGGAGATAGAGGGGCCTGAGGTGGAGGTTGTGCCAGTTTTGGAAGAGGAAATGTATGCGCCATCGGCGGGCGACGAGGTTGCCGTTATTGACAGTGAAAGCAGCACTGGTCCTTAGATCTGATTAGCCACATATTTGGGCTTGGTATCATTTTGCGGCGCCTGTATTATATAATGCCTGGGTAGATCTAGAGTACCATTTGCACATATATAATGTTTTCTCTTCGGCCTCATCACGTATATACCCTGTATTTCTATATATATCTATAGCCAACCTTCTCGCGCCTACGGTGTATGAAAAAGTACTGCTGTGAGACTAGCAGAAAATAAATATCGATGAAGCGATCGAGGCAGCAAGTCATATCAACGGAATCATTCGAAGCTTTTTTTTATATACTACAAAGGCACCACGTAGAAAACATACAGCTCGAGAATTACCATTATTCGTCAAACCAAGATGTGACCCTATTCGTCAACCCAAGATGGCCCGAGCGCCCTGACCCTGTCTTTCGAATCAAGAGTGCTCGGCCCTGCCAAAACAGCTGTTGGATGGCACAAAAAAAAAAGACAAGAACAGATCCCCCAAAAGGTGAAATGCGGTTGGTATTTGGCCGTCCGCGATGCGTCTCCCATCGTATATCGTCATTATTCCGTCATGCAACGCATGCCGCCGTTTCGCCACCGCCGCCTCGTACGAGGTCCGGACTTCCTCGGAACTGGTGCCTCGACATCTTCCACAAAGCAGCTTGTTCCGGTTATCTCGCCTCGTAACGGTCGTTGAACGGATTTTGCAATGTCTCCGAAGTCTTAGCCCTGACACCTGGCGGACTCGTCGGCTCGTCTTGGTAGGGTCCTTGAGCTCTGGGCGTCTCCGGGCTCTTCATAGCGCCCATTTCCCACGCGGCGGCCTTGGAATCCAGATCATCTTGGTATCCTGGTGGGCGCGAAACTCTCTGAGACTTGGACCGCCGGGATCCATAGCCCCCCTCCGCCCGCCTCCTGCGCATGGATGGGATGACGATTGTACCGACCGAACGCTTGCTCCTATTGGCGAAGTGCAGGACGGCTAGAACGACGAGGATGAAAAGAACGGCTAGCGGGATGCCGACGGCTAGACCGAGGGTGGACACAGGCGGCCGCTCGGAGGGCATCGGATGCTGGACTGGCTCGTTGCCAATTTGCACCCACGGACCGGAGCGGAACGATTTCTCGGTATTGGCAAGGTTCCCGATACGCTTCATGGTCCAATGGATGATGGCGCCATTGGTGTACTTCTCCGGGTCGACATAGAATGTGATGAAGCCGAGCTTGTTGGGTACGACCCCGGACTGTATTCATTATTTGCCGAAATGTTAGCTAGGGAATGAAAGAGGACCGCAAAAGAGTGTGCGGAGAATGCTTACGTCGAAAGCAACCCGGCCGCTCTCCGGGCGAGATGGGTCCGCGATGTAGTTTGCCAGGATTTCGACGGTATTGTTGCCGATATTGTCGGCCCAAAAGGTGGGATCCCAGGTGACATAGTATCTAGAGCGTGCATGTTAGATGTGTATCCATCACATCCACGACGACGAGCGAGACATACGTTTCTTTGAGGTATAGGTGGGTATTGTTTGCGGGCAAACAGAACGGCGAATACTTGCCCTCGCCCTGGTATTTGGTCGAGTCGCAAGTGGGCAGGAACGAAGCCGGTTCTCCGTTATCCTCGGTGACGCCGGTGGCACCCGAGCTGGGAAGATTGATTGTGCTGGTGACACCATCGCTCGTGGTTACAGAAGGAACAATGGTTGAGATGCGTCCGTCGGTTTCGTTGACGGAGATCCATGCTGCAGGAGGCCCAGTTGTGGAAGACCTGACCGATGATGTGACGGAAGCAGGTTCGGAATCGTCTGTCGACGTCGACGATGGGCTGTCCGTGATGGATACGCCAGTGGTTGTGGGCTCGTCGGCGCCAGAGGTGGTAGGCTCATCAGCACCGGTTGACTCGGTTGGGAGCGGAGGTGGACTGGGATCGGACGAAATGGGCAGGTCCGTTGCGGCTGAGGGTTTGCGATAGGTAGAGTTAGCGATCGATATCTAGTATTCCCAGCAGGCGGTACAGAAACCGCCCCCGCGATCATGGATTGCATCGGACTCGACAGGGCTGCACATACTCGACAGATCGGAAGCCGTTGCATCAGCGTCCTGCCGCAGGCGCAGGGCCGGGACCGCCTGGACCGCAGCGCAGAACAGCAGCACCGAAGCAACGGTGCGCTGGAAGTTTGGCCGGACCATCTTTTGTGTTGCCGTAGTGGTAGACGATGCCGAGAGTATCTATCGGCGGAGGCGAGGGGCGGGGAGATGGGAGAAGAGGAGGAGGAGGAGGGAGGAGGGAGGAGATGGAGATGGAGGATGAGGAGGAGAAGTAGTAGAAGAAGAGGAGAAGCCAACGGGCGGTTGTGGAACGAGAGAAGAACGTTGGATCGCTGCTGAGCTAAGTGGAGGCTTCTTCCCACCACGCCGGCGGCCCCGGCTGCGCTGCTAGCTCTTCTCTTCGCCCCAACCACGAGCACGACCTCGACCGGCCACGCAAGCGAGCGAGCTCAAAGCTGCTGGGATCCTGGCTAAATGACTAAAGCTATCACGTTTGAAGTCACCGGAAGGAAAGCCGAGCGGTGGCGGGCCTCGGCGTCAGGAGCCTGTTGCGGGCGAGATATTTATAATCCTCGTGGGCGCTCCATCAGCCCTGCTCTCGGACGCAGGACGTACATGTAAAGTCAATTGACGGACAGACAGAGCATCAAGCTTCGCATTGGCCAGGGAAGCTGGCGGCACGCTGAAGCCGATAAGCCATCCGCTCTCTCAGTTGCAGGAAATTAATTCCCGGTAGCCAGATGGAACATGCATGCGAGCCCATGCAGGCTAGTCTGATATTGACGCCCCGCACCTACGCCCATGCAGGCGTGGCCTGCTGGTGCGCCAGACCATGCCGCTTTGGCTGGTGCTCCGCAGTCGGGAGGACAGATATCGCGGGCTGGCCAGTGCGTGGGAAGCAGCAGGCTGGCCAACGTTTCTACAGCTCAGCCCTATCGAGGGGATCGATTGCCCCAGGCGCAACATGTGCATTTGTATCGTGGTGGCCCAGGACGCCGGTTAGGTGTCAAATATCATCAGTCTGGTTGCCAATTGCGAATCAACTTGCTATCTACTAGTTGGTGTACTGCTTCTGGAGGACCTTGGATATCGTGTCCAGCTGAATGTTGCTCGTCTGCAGGTCGGCCGCATGTTAGCATTGCGCTTGCCCCCATTGGTGTTTCTCTGACACGCGGATGCTTGCCACTTACTCCTTCATAGATGGCCCCGATCTTGCTGTCGCGCCAGTATTTCTCTGCCAATCCCTCGCGCACGAACCCCATCCCGCCCATCCACTCCACGGCTTGTCCTGAGACCCGCCCGGCAACCTGGGACGCATACAACTTGGCCATAGCTGCCTCCATCACAAAATTTGCGCCCGAAGCCTTTGTTCTGGCCGCATTGTACACCAGGGCCCTGGCCGCCTCGATTTCCACCCTTGCCTGGGCGATATGGAACCGCATGCCTTGGTTCTCGCCGATCAGTCGGCCAAACTGCTTCCTCTCGTTCCAGCAGTACTTGACTGCGTTCTCCCACGCGCCGAGCGCCAGCCCGGTCATCTGCGCACCGATACCTATACGACCCTCGTTCAAGAGCCCAATGGCATACTTGTATCCCTGGCCTTCCTCGCCCAATATGTTCTCCTTGGGAATATATAGGTCGTCGAAATTCAACACACACGTGCTGCTGGCCTTTATACCCAGCTTCTTCTCCTTCTTCGCAATCGAGAAGCCTGGGAAGTTCTTTTCGGCGATGAATGCGGTGATGCCCTTGTATCCAGCGTCCGGGTTCAGGTTTGCAAATATTATGAAGATCTCGGATTCCATGGCGTTTGTGATCCACATTTTGGACCCGTTGATCACGTAGCCATCACCCTTTTTCACCGCCTTTGTCTGCAGAGCAAAGGCGTCGGAACCGGACGCAGGTTCGGAGAGACAGAATGAACCTAGGGTGGGCGAGGTGTCAGTGGCTGGCGGCGGGAAATGGCGGTTTCTTTCTTTTGTTCTTTTGGTAATTTATTGTCTACATACCACAGCTCTCGGTTGCCAGGCGGGGAAGATACTTTTCCTTGAGAGACTTGCTGCCCCACTTCCTGAAGGCCTGGACGACGAGTGTATTCTGAAGTGAAGTTTGGTAAGCAGACGGTGGTTGGACAGCGGGTACTACTAATCAGGCACCAGCCAGGCAACCTACATGGACGTCGCACAAGACGGATACCTGGTGACAGACGGTCAAGTCAGCGTTATGCATGCGGATATAGTTGTAGACCCCGAGGAGGACTGCGTACGCTCGGATCGACCCTCGCCAGCTCTTCGATGGCGACAATGGCAGCTGTGAAGCCCATCTCGATTTCGACAGACATGAGGCCCTGCTCGAACAGGCCTTCGAGAACGGCCTTGTCCATGGTCTCGGCCTCGTCCATCTCCCTGACTTTGGGCAGGATCACATCCTGGGAGAACTTGGAGACGGCCTCCTTGAGCATCTCCTCTTCCTCCGTGAGCTGGAAGACGGGCGTATGGGGCATGCCATCGGTGAACGATCTGTTTGGGTTTGCACGTTAGCCACTGCAGGTTGTAGCCCGATCCCGCGGGCCGGCCAACGACGTCCTCACCGTATCTGACGGCCGGCGTTCAGCGCGAGGGCTGGCGAGAAGGCGCGAGGGCCCGCGACCGCGGTTCTCGACGCCCGTGACAGGCCGGACAGCGCAGGGCGCAAGGCTCGCAGGGAAGCCGCCATTGTGGGACCGAAGGATGGCTTTTGCTGGCAATGGATAGCTGTAGGTGATTGCAGGCCGGGGTGCGATGCAGGTGTTTGGGAGAACAGTCTTGAGATCTTTTCAGCTGGGCGCGGACCAGAACTTCGACGGTGGCCGCCATCTCACATGCGAATGGTCGGCGGAGCCGGCGAACGGGCCGGGTTTGAATTCGGACCGCTGGGGCGGGGGGAGGGAACGCAACCGCGCGAGGCGTCGATGTCTGGATTTGAAGTTGATACAATATATCTGGCTGTGGTATCGGGGACTGTGTGGGAGGTTGCGCGACTCGGACCGACTCGTAGACGTCTACGCAGCCCGCAGACAGCCCCGTGGATCCAACCATCGCCCTCCGCCGTGTCGGACGAGTGAGCTGTCGGACAAAGACGCCGGGCCAAGATTCATACAAACCCATCTCGGCCAGCCCGGTCCCCAGATACCAAGTACCTGGATGCCATATCAAAATCCGCCTTGCCCCAGCATGCAGCATCGCCACACTCCCAACATCAACCGATCGCGACGCCACAGCCAAGCTGTCTTCACACTGGTCGGATGAGCACTCGAGTCGAAGCCCAGCTGAGGCGTCCGACGACGGACTGGCCCACCTGATTGGCCGCCGTGGTTGGCGCCCGGCTGGCAGTCCATGCGCCCGCCGCCTATGGGTCCCTTCTCGAAACGGCGACTGAGACCGCTGGAGCTTGAGGCCGACGGGCGAGCAGAGCAAGAAGGCAAGACGCAGTTCCATTTAAATGAAGCGCAGCTCTCGTCCAATCCTCCGTCCGGAGTCTCCTCGTCCCGCCAGCTGAGCTGAGGTCTTTCTTTCTCCATCGCTACGTTTGTCGGCGGCCGTTGTGTTGTCGCCGTTGACTTCAACCGCCTCCAACTGTCGTCTCCAACCGTCGTCTCCAACTATCGCCAGTCCCCAAGACCGCACTCTCCGATTCCAACTTCACACCACATCTCTCTCTCTCTCTCTCTCTCTCTCTCTCTCTCTCTCGCAATCATGGTCCGGCAAACCCCGCCGCAGGTCCTCTACGAGGTCCCCAGCGTCAACGTCTACCACCTCGCCAACGGCAGCGAGGTGCGTCTCAACAGCCAGCCCGCCGCCCTGACCATGCTCATGGTCTCCACCACCATCGTCGACCCCTTTGCAGAAAACCCAACCGAAGAAGAAGACTTCTATCTGCACATCCAGCAGCTGCCGAACTTGGATCTGCCCCTGCCCGCAACCACAAAGATCTTCCGCCAGTACCCATATTCCTACCTCATCCCGCGCCTCGACCTCGACGGCGGCCACGGCAGCTGCTTCACCCGCATCGAGTTTCTGCAGAACCGCAGTCAAGACGACGTCGACACCTTTGAGACCATCCTCGCACAATGCACCGCGTTCCTGGAGAACGCAAAGGCCCCGGCGGTCGATAACAAGGAGAAGAGCTCATCGAGGGGTGTTGCCCCGCCGAGCTACGGTGCCAACTCCGCCTACTACGCCAGCGGAAGCACCAGCTACCCAGACGAGAAGGGCGCATCTTCGCGCCCAGCGGAAAAGGGTGCAGCAAGCACCAGAGATCTAGGCGGATATGTTCCCGGTGCTGGGACCATGGCCGGACAGGAACATAACTATGGGAACCAATCCACAGCCGCTGCGGGGGCTGCAGATAGCTACCACCAAGGCGGGCGCCTAGTCCTCGTCGACGAGCAGGACGGCAGAATCGTTGGCGAACTCAGCGAGGGCTTCAACGTCGTGGAGACCCAGGGCGTGCAGCCAGGCAGCAAAGGTATCACCATAAACCAGAAACCGCCCTCAAAAATCCAACATGTGCTAACAAATCCGTGTCTACTGTGCAGCCCCTGTTGAAGTGTCACTACCAACAAAGCCCGGCTCGCACGACTTGATTATCAAGCCAGTTGCCCCCATCGACCATGCTGATATATTCGGCGCCGCCGAACACCCAGCCTACGCCGGCTCCACCATCGTCTCGAAAGCAGCTTGGGTTTCCAAGTTTATCGTCACAGCAGCAACCTACGCCGCCACCGCAATGGAAAGCGGCGCCCAAAAGTTCACACAAAAGACAAACCCCGCCGCCGAACCAGTGACCTTCACCCCAACAACACACGAGCGCGTGCGCAAGCTCCACAACCTGACGGCGGGCGCCAGCGGCTTCTCGTCCAAAACGATTGGCAAGGTGCAGGAAGTTGCCCAAAACATCGGCGCCAAGATGGGTGGCAAGGTCGACCGAGACGGCAACGATGTCCAGCGAAAGGTGCCTTCCAAGCCCGGCCTGCTCAACAAGAGCTTGATCGCCTTCTCGACGCTGGCCGACGGCATCGATGCAGCCGGCAAGCATCTGCTTGCCACCGG